>VZRR01009787.1:334400-539820 GCA_013398015.1 Oreocharis arfaki
AAGTTGATAAGGATCATAAATACACATTTTTGTTCTGGCATGTCACTGCCCATGCCTGTGCTTCAATTCTGTTGAAGCGTCCTGACTATTTAATACACATTTCAGGATGCAGCTGCATTGTTTCTTATCCGTGCCCCATCTTCCTGCTTTTCTTTCCATTGGAAGCCATTGAGATGCATCCTCCGCAACTTTGGTCTGAATGTCAGTGCTGCAGGACCGTACGAACATTTTGGGATGCTCCTGAGCTGCCACTGAGACAGTCATTCTTGGACCTGGATGTCAGGGGCTCATCCCCACAGCTCTTATAACATTATAGGAACATGATTGTGAAAAAAGGCAGGGGAGATCATGGTCTGGCTCATGCTCCTGGCAAGCTCTGTGCTGGCTGTTCCAGGCGTTTACAAGCAATTTGTAGGTGTGTGTGTGTGAATAGATTACCAGTGAACTGCTGGCCAAAGCACTGCTGCGCTGCATTTCCATGCCGAACATCTTGTCTTCGGAAACGTCTGCAGGGGAAAAAGTGGAAGCATTTGAGAGAACACGTTCAGCTTTCATTGTGTTGGGTTTATGCTAAACTGGCATTCATTAAAAACTTAAGGAGTTAAATCTTGATTGCTAACAATTTACCATTGTTGTGAGAAGTTCTCGTTTATAAATCAGTATTTTGTCTCTACTCAACCTACTGGGAGACACGTGTCTGAAAAAAAGAAACACTTGTTTGGAGAAGAGGCACAATTGCATGTCCATTTTATATATAACTACACTGATGTTATAAATATGAGAACAAGATCCTTTGAACCAGCTAGGTAACATTCAGTCAAAGGGACCTTTAGTCTCTCTCTGGGGTCTCTCTCTCTCCAGAAAAGAAGGAAATTTTCCTTTTTAAATTTAGAACAGCTTGGACATGAATGGTACTTCTTTTATCCCTCAGTCTCATGTTTTTTTCACTTGGGAATTTCAAAGCACAGAGGAAATATTTCATTTTATTTCCCCTTTGTAGCAGTTACTGAGCTCGTTTTTCTCAACAGGGAAACAGGCACATTCATGACTTGCCCATGCCTAGAAAGTGAACTGGTGGCTGAACTGTGGTCAGAATACGGCAGACCTGTTTTTGACCTGGAACTAATGCCAGTATTTTTGAAAGAAAATTAGGTTTGGAATTTTTACATGCATTTACAGAAAAAAAAAAAAAAAAAAAAGAAAACCATGATTATGTGGTGCATTCCCAGAAGAATTGTGCTTTTATATCACTTTTTTTTTCCTTTGAGTGTCCTGATAAATAACATTAAGATTGTTTACTTGGGAAATGAAAGAGCCTATTGGAATGCTATATCTTGCTAGATTAGTAAGTCAAACAACCTCAAACTTAGTTTCTCTAAGTATACCTTTCCTATGTTTGCAAAAAGAGTATTTCTACACAGTATTGCCAATGCCATACACAACAGATTCACAGAAGAAATATGCAGTGCAGCAAATCCTTCATGGTAGGTATGTGTACAGTATAAATTACTTATGTTAGAAACAAGCAAAGCCAAAGAGTTCTGTTATTCTTTACTTTTACTACTGGAATAATGTTATTCTACAGTTCTATGTGAACCCAAAAGATAAAATTTTAACTTGGCACAAATCAAATTTACTGAAATTATGCATATTTATGCCATCTAAAGGCCTTGTCCATGGATGTTACTCATTTCATTTCTAACCTGGCAGTAGACAGCGATTATTTTCTGAGTTCTGTCACCCATATGGACTCCTGATCCAGTGTTCTTGGTGGATCAAGATAACAGCTTTAACCTGCACTGATATTCAGAGATGAACCAGTGTTTTTTCCATTGCTCTTCCAGGGGAACCTGGAAATCCAGTGGGGACTGCATCGAACTGTTATGACTGTAAAGACTGAGGAAGACGCAATTACCAGTGCCTTCACTTGCTATTTTCTTGAATAGGAAGGAAAAAGGGGGAGAGGTGCTGAAAGAGAGGGAGATGCTGGGGGATAAACTCATTTCACAAACACTGACATAAGCCTGATTTTTAAATTTTTTTTCTTAGAAATGATTTTACTCAGAATTCTGTGAATAATAGAGTATCAGGCAGTCCCCAAGACAAATTATAGAACAATTTTCAGTGACTAACAAATGTACTCAATGTATGGAAGTATTTTTTGCATTATATTTCATGAATTTAGATTTCAGCCCTTAACTCTGCGCTTTCAGGAAGCTAGTAAAAATAGTCTGCAAGAAAGCTATACAGTCATCTTCATCATCACCATAATTTTTATTTTTCTTTATTATTTCCTAGGAAGGTGTGAGGCAAAATCGAAAAGTCTAGGGAAGTAAAGGCAGCACTGTGGTTTGCATAAATGTATCAGTAGACTGCGTGCTTGCTGGTGGAGTGGGTGATGGGGAACGAAGCCAGAGAGGGAGAGGAGGCAGGGGAGTTACTGTCAGCTTCTAAAATTTAGTTAAAGAATCATACTAGACCTACCCAAGCTCAAAAACATTTTAAAATTACTTCAGACCTTTTTCAGCATGGATGGTGAGCTGGCACAGCAAAGAATCTCACCAGTAGAATTTAGTGCTTGTTTAGATAAAAACTGAACCTGCCTGAATCAGATTGCAGAGCTAATAGTGAACTAAAGGATTCAAGTCCTGGACCTCTGCTTTCTCAAGTGCCTTTCATGAAATTTGAATGCAATAGAAATTCCTTCTCCCATCTGAGGTATTTTCAGTATGCAGGAGCCATACACCTGTAATTACCATGGAATTGTGGTGTGCTGTGCTGCCAGCATCAAGATATGGGATTTTGAACTCAGTTTTTATTTTCCCTTAATTAAATTCTACATTTCATTAGTTATCCAGGCTATGCATGTACAAGGAATTATAGACTTTCACAATTAAAAAAATTAGTGCCAGATGCCAAGCAGAGGGTTTTTGTATTTATGATTTGCTTCTCTCTAAATCCATTACATGCCTTAGTTTACAGATTTCTATTTAATGTTTCTCTGAACACTTGTTATACCTTGGAGGCATCAGGATCTAAAGAAGACAGCATTTGGATCAAAGTGGGGAGGACACACTGCATTGTATATCCCTTGCCCAATTCAGCTCTTTACCACTAGGACTGGAATTAAAAAGAGAGCTTTGAGCTGTGCCCTTACTTACTAGAAGTGCTGCTCTTACAAATCAAACGTCCACCTAAATGTACAGCATGAGGGCCACATTTAAGCAGAGAGAGAAGTGGCATTAAGGCCAGCTCAAGTATGTTGCAATGTAAGGCACAGCTCCATGACTCCAGTGAAGGGAGGGATATCAGGAGCAGGAGAAACAAGTGCTCTTCAATGCCTCTTGCACTCACATTACTTGTATCACCATGTACAGCTCTAGCAGAAATCTGTAGCCCTGAGACAAGGCCAGACTAAGACATGGATGTTCTAGGATGTGGTATTAATTCTGTCTGGAGTCTAAGGAAGCCATGGCAGGGCTGTCAACTACTCAGTGCCACTTGGTATCAGAAAACTCCACACTGTCTACCAGGACCTGCCTTTTCCTGTAGTACTCTTCACCTGGTACATGGTGAGAAGCAACCTTAAACAGCTTCTACACACATGTCCCTAGTACCTGTCCCTGCCTCTCCATGTACCACACAGTGAGTGTAAGGTCTTAAATTTAAAATGCTCCAAGCTTCAACTGTGACCTAAAGCGAACAAGGCAAATGCCATTCATGCCTCTCAACACTTGCTGGCTCTTCCCCAAACTCCTGTATGTAAAACAAGTTTTGCAGACTTCAAGAAGGTTCAATGGAGCGCAAATCCCTTCTCCAGTGCTACGGTGCTTATCTTAAGAGAAGGAGGGAGATAACAGCAGTATTTTC
Source organism: Oreocharis arfaki (assembly GCA_013398015.1). Lineage (NCBI taxonomy): Eukaryota > Metazoa > Chordata > Aves > Passeriformes > Paramythiidae > Oreocharis > Oreocharis arfaki. Next base: position 338,271 of record VZRR01009787.1, read on the forward strand.
CTCTTTTAGAGGCTGACCTGCTGAATGTTGGGGAGGTAGGACACAGGATGCTGCCCATATCACTCCACCCAGGATAAATGCATTTTCAGAGAACTTAAAGGCTGCTACTCTGGAAATTGTCTTAGGCGAGAAACATGTACAACAGGGTCCAGGCCTCAGTAAGTTTCTCGTATCTTTTCTTAGGCAACAAGTAGCCTATGCACAACGTAAATGCTGGTACTGCTAGCAAGTTAAAGGCTGCCGGGAAATTTTTAACCCCCCTTTCCTTTCCAAATGACTTTTACATCATTAGATGAGTAACCCATATGCTTCATCATTATGATAATCCAATTTCTACTTGTACTGTAGGACATTAATCTCCCTGGCCCGCTATATAGGTGCTCATCTTTCTTAATCTGGGGCCTGAAAATTTTATCAGACTCATCTCACTATGAGCAGTCAACCAGAGCCCACTGCTTCCCTTCAGGTCTATTCACAAAAGACACAAGAAAATTATACAATCCTGCTTGTAGAAGCTGTGGGTTTCCTGCTTGGTTTAACCTATGCCTTAGTGCAGTAAATCCAAGACATTCTTAATTATGCTGAGTCACAGACTGTGTTTCTCATTTGTATTTTTAAATGTGCCTTATCCAAAAAGTGATATTACCAAAGGTAACATGACTGTATTAATTATCTTTTATATATATGGAAATGTCTGTTATGCCTGACAATAGTCAGTCTGCATTTGTTTGAGTGCATCCAGGTTCATGGAAAGATAAGATGCGCAGTATGAAAAATAAATAAATACAAAGCCCCACCTTCCTGATTTTCCTTAAGAAACAACAATACATTTGGGATAATATGACTTGGTTGGGACTGAACAACCTCCACCGGTTTTCAAAACTCTCTCTGGAATTTATCAAATTCATTCTTGTAGTCCTTGTAGGTCTAATATAAATAAGCATGTATTTTTAGAACCAGTAACTGCAAAAAAAGGCACAGAAAGATTTTGAATTGCACATTACCAAAATTTTGCTGACTCAGGTAAGAAATTGCTCTCTCTAGGTGGCAAAGCTGAATAATTTTGTGAAAATGCCTGCATTAAAACACACATGTTCTAGATACTTGATCTGTGTAGCTGAACTGCAGAACCTAGATTTGAGAGGGAAGGGAGGACAACAGGTCCCAGGGAAATCATTGCATGAAAGAGTGAAGGTCAAGAAGTACCCTGTGAAGGGTGATACAGAGAAAGAGTCTTCAAAAGGAAGAATTAAAGCACCCAAATCAGGTTTGTGCTTTGAACTGGCCTCTAGAGTAACTTTCCTTTCAATCCACTGCAGAAAACCTAAACCAAACCTTAGCCTTTGCAGAAACTCTGATTTGATTTTGGCTGGTGAAGGTATATTACTATTCACAAAGACTCTTCTCTGCTTTTTTTTGGAAATTCTGTTGTATATGTTATTGCAGTGTGAGCTGTGTAATGCTACCAAACTAGGTCTCTGACATTGCAAAGACTTGAAAAGATTCTTAAGGAAATTAAGATTTACAGTGTAATGCAAGTAATTATGAAAGGACTTTGCTTCAGTCATAAAAATATTCCTGGTGCAGCATTTTATGCCATCCTGTGAGTTTGGTTCCTTGCAATCCCCTAAGGTTATGCTGATAAGTTAGCAGCTGACATCTCCCTGTTTGGTTATGTCTGAGGGGGAGATACAAAGTACTTTGTGTTGCAGTAGAAACTGTTGATGTAGATATTTTGCAAATAGCGTATCAGAAAAAGTGACAGCTCTCACCTCTTTGCCTGCACTCCTGTGGGGTAGTATCGGGAGCAGGAGATCCCATCCCACGCGCAGTAGGGATCCCGAGCGAGGCAGCAGTCGGCGCAGGCTGTGCCATACATGTCACACTGGTGGAACTTCACTTGAGCTATGACTGACTCTGATCCCACGTAGAGCTGTTGCTGCAAAACATACACCACATAGGATTGCTAGAATGTCCACTAAAACTTCTCTTCCCAGTGCAGTTATTAAAATCGTTGGATTTATCGTTGCTTGCTGGTTGTGCATCCAGCCTGTGACCTGAGGGAGGCAGAGTTACTCTGTAGGAAAATATCTGATTACAGATTAAACTCTCCTACTGAGGACAGGGAAACAGAAAGAAGGTAAAATGAACAAGTTTATTTTGGCATTTCCTCACTTCTGAAGTTTCAGCTTTGTGTTTGCATAGGCAAGGGTTTATATTTCTTTTTCTTCATCAAGATATTTTCCAATGCCTCCCTCTTTACACTTAGTCTGTCACCTAACTGATCTGCAAAATCACCAATTTGACATAAAAGACTTTAAACAAAGGAGTTCAAATATGCAAGGGTTATAAGCAAACTCAAGTAAGTTTAACTCTTGATGTGCCCGCTTAGAATATGGTCAGTATTTACATGCACAGTAGTGCTATGATTTGTATAATCCCTCAGTGCACAGGAGATAGATAGATAGATAGATAGATAGATAGATAGATAGATAGATAGATATTTAATTGTTTTCCTGTTGTTGTGCAGTCTTTCCTTACAAATTAACAGGTTGCTATCTACTCCTTTAATGTGTATTTGCAGAGTTTTGGTGGAGTTTTTTCAGCATTAGCATTGACTGTTTGAATCTTTTAAGTTCACATAGAGGTCTTTTTCAAATCAAATGATTGATAATCAATCTAATTCTTCAGATGCTAGCACCATAATTTCATAAAATAATACCCTGAATTTACAGGAATTTGAGAAAAAGACTTGTTGTTGATGAATGTAAATTTTCTGAACACAGAAATATGCACTGTACACTGCAATAGAAACTGCTTATGCACAGCTCAATTCCACGGTTTTACCAGTCAGAAAAAAGATTCCTAAACTGTGCTCATCCTAATGGACAAACTTAGTCCATAATTCCTACTCTTCAAACAAGCTTTCAAAATCCGGTACTTGAAAATTACTTAAAGCTGGAAAATGCTGACACCTTATTTATTCTATCACAAAATGAAAATTTTAATCTAGATAGTCCATTCTTGTTTCTTATTATACCTCTCATATCTTTTTTGATCACAGAAATTTAACTTTCAGAGATGCCTTGGGAAAAAACCAGGAAAGGCTGGTAACAGCAGTGCTTGAAGAATTTTTCTGATGAGATAAACCAGATGATAGTAGCAGGAACTCAATCTGCCAACTGGAATGAAGAGAAAACCTAGGATACTTGTTTGGGGGGAATTCGTTGTCTGCAAGTGCTGCAGTGTGATTGTCCCAGAAGACATGAACAACACTTTCAATGAGACATACGAGATGAGATTTTCTCTTTTATCTTTTAGCAGGGGTAAAGACTTCTTTAAGTCTTGGTAAATCACAGGAGGGAAAAGAAGCATCTGACATCTAGCCAACTGAACATCAAAGAACATTCTTTCCCAGTCTCTGCAGATAGCTAGCTCAGCCCTGAAATGTGATATTTTATTGTACCATGACTTGGTGAAGACTGGTCAGTGTTATAAGGATATGGAGACACAGGTAGCAAGGAGATCTCCACAGGCTCAGTAACGCCAAGTTCCAAAGAGATCAGCAAAAACGCTTGAGGCACGTAATTTTTTCTCATATACTCAACTAAGTTATATTCCTGCTGATTTTCAAGACAAAATTACTTGTTGCCAACTCTGCCCCTAATACATATTTCAATATTTGATTGTCCTCATTGTCGGAAAACTGTATCCTATTTCAAGAATAAGTTTATCTACATTCAACAAGCTGATCTTGGTTATTTAATCTGATATTGCTTTTCCACTGATGTTTAAGAATCCTCATACACGCAGTAGGAAGTCATGTCACACAGTAAAATTTATATATGACTCTCCTGTTCTCTCAGTCTTGTATTTGATATTCTAAAATAAGCTACTTTTACTTCTCACAAGAAGTTTTGTTCTTCAACCATTGGATTGCTTTGGTGGCTTTTTTACAGTTCTCTCCAGATTTTCCAGATACACCTTGAATTAGTGTAGTTAGCAGCTGTCTTGGGAGCTGAATATAATGGAGGAACGCTACTTCAAATTTTACGATACCTCCTTTTTACTCTTCCAACACAACCCTTTAACCATGACAATTAATTGAGAATTAAAGGTAAGGCAAACATCTGAAATGACAGAGAGTCTCCAAATAATCTCTTAGGTGCAGTTTTAGACAATCTAGTCTCCAGAGCTGCTTTCACAGCCCATGGGAAAAGATTGATGCAGGAAATAATTCAAAATATTTAGACTCAAATCCTCCTCTGAATTACCATCACAGGACTTTTACTTTCTGTATTACTTACAGGAAGAATGCAAGCTGATTAGACACCAAGACTAAAACAACCTTTTGAGGCACTCTCACACCTCCTAAAAATGCAGTTTTCACTCTTTGTTGCATGTGTTTCACTGTGTTTATGTGCACCTACATTGCACCAGATGTCTAACATCACTGTTGGACATGCTTAACATTAAGACATAACTGTCCTCAGATGTTTATAATGGCTCCATGCTGAGGTGATATGATGATATGATATGGATGAGAATCTAACCACAAGAGTAATAAATTGTGTGTTTATATCAGCAGAAACTTGCAGAAACTCTAAAAGGACTGAGATCCAAACAGCCCTACAGGGCAACTGAATACGTGGGAGAGCCAGCAAGGCTCTTTTTGCACTGATATCCCCGTGGGGCTGAAGTCTGTCTGCATTTATCAATAAAGAACTTTTCTGTGAATTGCCAAATCCAAAGGATCCAAGCTAATCCCTACTGTGATTAGTATGACAGTAACTTATGAAGCAGATTGGTTTTTGCTTGCTTTGATATGCATGATACTGTGAACTAAGGATATTTAACATTAGAACAGACAAATGTAAATGCATTATAAAGGAACAGAACATATAACCATAAGTTTATATTACAGAATGATTACATGTATCCAACCAGATATCATTATAGATGATGTACGTCTGCCTATCTCTGCATCTATCTCTGTGCAGTTTACAGCTTCATTAAATTTGAGCCACAATCGTCACATTTCAAACTCGTAAAAAACTTACCCTTTTTGAAGATATTTCCATAGAAATAATAGGAACTGGCATCTAAAAAAAATAGGAAATATTTGCTTGCTTAGAAAAAGATTATCTTTTTGCTATGAAAATAAATCAGGTAAAATAGGATTGGTATTTATTTATTGTGTTCAACTTTGCTAGATACTTTAACTTTCTTTAAGAAAGATGTGAGGAAATTGTGTCTTTCGGAAGTATTGCTTTAAAACAGTTTATTTAGAAACAACTAGCCAGCACTTAATTCAGGATTATCAGAGCTACAGGAACACTACAATTTCCCTGTCAAACATGACATTAGCTCTTGCCACCACTGAATCTCTTTTGTCCTGCTTGAGAGTGATAAGTGGAGTGTTCTTTATAACAAAACATTCATTGAAGATAAGATAAAAGTAGCAAGAATTCCTTCTTTTACAGTTGTCCTCTCTGCCCTCTGCTCAGATTTCTTGGAGCAGTACATAGCCCCTTACAGTTCTGTTGAAAAGTAGCTTCATCAGGAAGGGCAAATTCTGTGATTTTCCCTCGGGGCAACAAGTCAGTAGTTACACAGCCTGAATTCAGGAATTCAGGTACCAGATTTAAATGTCTATACTTTTGATATCAGATTGGTTTGAAGCAGGTTAACCTCCTGCCTTATGTGGCTAGTGTGACATGATGAGAATGCTCGCTAAGAGAATTTCATTATATTAGCTTTGTCACATGCCAAGCACTGGACTTTAGTCATAGGTTATTCTTTAGAAGAATGGAGTTCTGCCTAGCTAGGACACAGGTCTGCCCACTGTAGAGACAGATTAAGTGATTCACTATTTCTGAGTGGACTTTTTCTACCAGGATCTCATTTAAGTTTCCAAGATTGTAGTAGGCACATTTTTATGTGTGCAGTTATACTCCTTTAATTACTTAATTGGATATGAGGAAACATTAAACAAAATAAGTTTCTAATTAAAAGTCACGCCACAATGTCCAAGCACATAAATAGAAAGGCAGTAGTCATGATTCAACATGCCTTGGTACTTGGGCCATTAGAAACCTTCATTTGAAAACAGAGGTTTTCTGTCATAAAATCTCTAGATAATTAGAAAATTTCTTGCACATAGGTGTTACGTATTTGAGTATCCTCAGATTTTTTTAGACGTTTTGATTCTGCAGAAAATTCAAGACTTGTATATATACTTTGTATAGAGCACAGTTCACCTTGAATACTTGCAGCTCTTCAAGAATCACTTCTTCCATTGATTCTGTCTCTTGATTGTAAATTGTTATGACTTTCAGCACAATACCATTATCTGGACATAAATTTAAAAAAAAAAGAAACAAAGGAAAATTAAAAGTTATGATTACTTGAAACATTTGTATGGCCTTCAAATATCAGAAATTACTTCTTCAAATTGATAATGGATTGGAATTTATAAATATGAAAAGGTAGTTTCATATTGCTGTCACTAATGAGGATTCTTACTCTGAGGAAATTAAATATATGACAATTTGTCGCTGGCAAATACGACTCAGCTTAGACATTTGTAAGATACATACTTAATTGTATTTTTCAAACACTAGGTTATAACCCCTTGTGAACAGCAAAAGGATCACAGAGGTCAACCATATTTCAGAAAAAGAAACTGGGATAGGTGGAAGCATAGTGCATTGAGGCAAACAACTGCAAAGTAACTCTAATTATAGGATCTGAGTGTTTACACTAGATAGGAAACTACTAATATCCTTAATTGCTGACAGCAGCTCCATTCCCCCAGGCAGGAGTACAAAAACCTTCAGGGGTTCATTGTGCACAATTCTCACTCTTCTCTAAGGAAACAGTGAACTGCTGTTGAGCTGAAGGTGTTAGTCAAAGGGAGATGAACCACAATATAAGATGTGCCTTCAAAAAGACTAAGGCACATTGGATTTAGTTTTATCAACCTCTCTGTCACTGCAACTCTTGAAGGAAATTAAAACACACAAATAACATCTGGTCTTCCACCACTTTGGTTTTGCCTTGCTGGCTATTAATAGGAAAGCCTTGCTGTCCTTAATCTGAAAATCTGTCAATAATGGCAAATATTGCTTCCTTTCTTCTGTTACTTTCAGTCACCTTTGATTTACAGCAGAAATATTAAGGAGGGAAGCACTGGGGGAAATGTTCAGCAAAAGATCAAACGGTGAAACAAAAAGAGGAACCATTAAACTGAGGTCATACACCATTTTTCACAGAGAATATGTAATCAAAGGCAACCATTTTGTAGTAGAACAGTGAAAAGAATTTGTATTCCAAGCCCTGATTTTCATAAGTAAGTACCTCTTCAAATCGTGCTGACAGACATGTGAAAGCTCTGATGTTCAGACTTCGCCTTTGACGAACCTTTCTAACCTGCACCACTACCCCAAGGAAATTTGCTCAGCTGTAAGACGCCACTTACTTATGTTACACAGCAGGTGTTGGACTGGGATTAAAAAAAATATGTATCAACCCTTTCTTAACATTATGTTGCCCAAAGAAGCAGTGAGTTTTCTGATGAGAGCTTTGCTGGAGTAGTGATTGCAAGTTTCATTTCAGAGTTTCTAAAACCCAAATTCTTTTGCTGGAATTTCATGTCGCTTGAGATCAGACAGCTTGAGAACACAAGGCAGCTGTTGGGGGTCAATCCAGCACAGCTCTAAAGCACACACTTAAGCCCCTTTGGATTCAACTTTACTGAACAGAAGACTTGTGTACAAGAATATTTGATGCAGTCTCAATCAGAAATGCAGGGAGAAAATACGAAGAATGTAGGAGCCACTGTAAAATCTGCTGTACAGAAATAAGTGACACATGGTACAATGTTTTACATCGTAATGGACTTACTTTACCACAGTATGTCCATTACCAAGATCGTACTGAGGCCATTCAAAACCTTAGAAAACAACAGTAATATAAATAGGATGTTGCTGTTCTATAAACATGCTTTTTTTGAGTATTCTCAACCCTGAAATGTACTTATCAGAGGAATTTCATTAGTAAAAATAATTCACTGGAACTGCTTTCCTAGACAAAATGGTCAAAATGATTTGTGATACCACTCTTGTTGTTAAATTGATTAAATGTGATTGTAAGAATCCTTGGTTTTTTTCCAGACAGATTAGATGTGACTTAAGTCTTGTCTAGTTCTAGCCTTTCCTCTTGTTTTCTTAAGATTTTTTTTTATTTTTCAAATACCATTAGAGTATTTATTTTTTCTCTGCTTTCTTAGACTTAATGGAGCTATATGTTATATTTTTCCTTAATCGTGTTTGTTAGGAAGATGTTTAAAAATTAATGTTAAATAAGATCTCTATATTTTAATAAAATGGCACAGAAGAAAGACTAGAAAACTTGGCAGGAAACTTCCAACAGTTTTGGGTTTTTTGAAATTGGGCATTTCCTCCTCCCTTCCTTGAGCTGTGTTGTAACCCAAATCTGGAAGCTGGAAGGTTTTTTTAATGGTATCAGCTAGACTTCTTGTCTCCAGAACTGGGGAAAAGAAAATGCAGCATACTTGAACTTATATTTTCAGAAATCATACCAACTTTGTTTCTCTCAGGTCTCCAAGTCTCTGCTCAGACACATGACTGTGTTCTGAAGTCTTAAAAATAAGGCCGGTTGTCCTGCAATTTTTTTAAATGTTCTTTTTTGAAAAGAAAAGAAATTAAAATGGAATCCTATACTTGTTTCTCTTGCCAGTCTTTAAATGTTTCCCTACCATTACTTTCCTACATAATGTTAGAATCACAGTGAAGCACATGTCTAGAATGACTAACATCCTCTGTAAGGTGAAGACTGGCACAAGCACGAGAAGAAAAATTGTTAAAAAGGAATATTGTATTGATTTGCTTCATCCTGGAGAAAAAAACCCAACAGAACAACTTATTAAACTGTAAATGTAAAAATTCTTTCTTTCTTTATTTATTTACCTGTACCAATGAACAAAACATCATATTGCCCATCTTCAGCTTCCACTCTGTCCACTGCTATTTGTTTAAGATTGTACTTTCCATCTGTTTTAACTAGTATTGGTCTCTTATGAACAGGCCTGATGGGCTGATACATCAGTGGATGACTCCTGGCAAAATGGACAGCTTCATCAGGATAGTCTTTAGTGGTAGTGTACAGCCCACCGTTCACCTTGCTGGCACACTGCAAAAACATAGAACACAGATTTTCCTGAAGGTTTGCCCAAGAAATTGCCAGAAAAGGGTCTTGTTTTCAGGGATAAAGACAAGTCTACAGAAAACCGAGCACAGAAGACCACAGTGGGAATTGGGACAGCGAACTCTGTACTTTATGCATGTGCAGATTATTAATCATGAGAAGAAAGGAAATGCTGAGCAGTGCCTTGGCCTTGTGATGTTTAGAAAGGAGTTCCTCCCTTCTGGCATACTAAGACCAGAATAAAAAGTAACACTTCTAGATTTTGACAAAAGCCATAGTGCTTATCTCTCCCCCAAATTCATATTGAAAATGTAATCAAAATGGCCACTGACAGAGTAAGAAGAAAGGGGTTTTCTATCCCAGTAGAGAAACAGCCATGAAAAATCAGCAGAACACTAGTGCTTGAAATCAATCTCTAGTCTTATTATTTTTTGATTGCAAAATGTATTACTGTAAGAAACTAAGCACACTTAAAAATTATGCCATCAGCAACAGTAATTCTTGATTTCAGGCATTCCAACAGTATTATGTTTGATTCTAATTCCTGACTCTCAATGACAGTATTATATATCACAGTTTAGCTTCAAATATCAATGTTTGCATTGATCAATCTGCTAGTTTGCAAAGCAAATAAACTTTATGTCAATGACTGATTAAAAGAGGCTTACTTCTTCAGTCAAATGTGCAATTAGAGATAATTTAATGTGTTAAAGAGGGAAGATAATTTTAGGATCCTTTGTGAATGAGATAGTGTTTCCCAACTGAACATAGATCCTACATTTCCAATTTGCTTCATGATGTCTAATTGAAACCATTTTTGATCAAGCTGGAAATATTTCAGTAACCATTTACTTTCTCCAAATATTCATAGGACAGTGTGGTTTTAAGAAGCATTTCAAGCAAAACCACAGTAGCAGCCTTTCTCTATTTAAATTGGATTTTTCAATCAATAAAATGAAATAAAATACTCCTTATGTTTACTGGAAACAGTAATTTTAAACTTGTGGTCAGCTGTAATCGACAATAACAAACTCCTGCACTTGTCAAGTGGGGCAATGTTTGTTTCCACTTTTTGGGCTTAGCTACAGGAAGTATTTGTTCGGTGTTGACTTAAAAGTAATTGTCTAATCAACAGAGTGATGGAATTTCACCAGCTGTTTGCAATAAAGAGACAGAGCTGGAGCATGAAGACAGGCTAAGCCTGTACTTCCCATGCACTGCACAGCATATCAAGTGAATAGGCATTGCCAGGTTCCCTTTACAAAGTTCTAGTCCTGGAGAGATTTGATAAAAATAATCATTCACAGGCTTTTTGTTTTAATTAAATAAAATCAAGTAGTCTAGAAAGGAAACAGTAGATGCAGCTGTCTCTGAAGTCTATCTACACCGTTTTTGGTGTAACTCATGTAATTTCCAGAAACAACACAGCCTAAATGAACAAAAAAAGCCAGCAGAGATTATGGCAGAGGATTGCAGAACCCGTGTGAGTCTTAACAGTGGCTTTCTGTTTATTTAGCTTTAAGCTCTACTCTCATTCCTTATAGACTTACTCTTCACTCATTCAATACCTAAGATCAACGAGCGCTGACTCTCAGAGATGCCCATTAGGTTATTTTTGGCCTCTTGTCACTGTCACTCTTGCAATGGGAAAGGTAGTGGGATTTAGTTTACCACCATGCTGAACCTTGTTAGGAGTGTGAAACATAACACTTGGCTGCAGCCCACTACACACTTTCTCTTCATGCTACTGGATAAACATTGAAAAGACCTCTAAACTGTGCCCTTAATGAGTAGCTAAAAATGAATCAATTAATACTCTGTTAGCTGGCAGAGCCATTTACTTCATTCTCTGATGAGCTCTGCAACATATAAAGAAAACCACAATTAAATCTATTAGCACCCAGGAGAGGCCTGCTTCCTCAGCTAATTTTCCCTGATACTGGGAAATTACTTGCACCCTTCTGATCCTTTTTCAGTTCTTATGCTTTGCCTTTTTGGGGAGGTGACACTCTAGTCTGACCCAAGCATGGCCGAGGAAGAGAAGCCTTGAAAGCAAGTGGAACTTAGGGCAGCCTTTCTACAAATCATTGTCAACCTTGCTGAAGTGCTGGCACTGTGTTCTCTCCTTTTTGCCAAAAAAGATACCATTTAATCTTCAGTGCTAGCAGATATCAATGTAATAACTGCAGTCATTAATACTGAATTCATTCCTGTGTTTAATGCTAGTCCAAATAACATATGTGAGGTGTTCTACCACCCAGAAAAAAATGAATACCCCTTAGAGAACTTGGATTATATCATCTTTGCAAAATATACAACCATTCTGCAATCCATGCGTGGTACTGTCTCATTATTTGGTAAAACTGCAAAACACATACATTTGCTATACAAAACATCAAATATAAAACCAATAATTCCTTTGAATTCAACCATTTTTCCTAAAATGTGATAATTTATTTACCTGTTTTTCTATCCTGACTCAATAATAACTTCAATTGATGTCAAACAAAAAAATATTTGGTACTGATGTCAGTAGTGCATTGGCCAAGATATTCAAATCATATTCATAATGTTTAAATCCTAGATAATCTATGTTTTGGAACATCTGCTTCTAAATTTTGACTTAGGTCTGCAAACCCAAGAGAAGTAGAGAAAAATATTAATCTTAAATGATTAATTTAAAATGAGAAAGGACATGCATTTGAAATCATACTACAGGCAGAAAAGCTTCACTGGAATGGAGTAGATAAGCTAATAGTCCTTTTCACCTCTCAGTCCTGAGATTCGGTGGTAAATGAATTGTATGCAATGCTTATTTCTGGAAATTATTGGTTTTATTATGAAAGAGAATATTGATTCAATTGTCAAAGGGAAAACAGCACTGAAAGTAACAACCAGCAACTGTTTATTCCACCTTTAAGATCAAGAGAGTGAGCCCCTAGTCTGAGAGGAGATTAAGAGGTGAAGTGTGAAAACTGATGGGGGGCAGGGGGAGGGATTTATCCAAACAGCTGTTAGAAATGTCTTTGCTCAGAGTTAGAAATCTGCCCAATGCTGACGTGCAAGGGGTAGACCTTCATGAGTGCGAACAAAAGCAGCTTTGCAGAACATGACAATTTCCATGGGTGGCTAGGTAGTTGTAATCCCAAGAGGTACAGGTCAAATAAGAAATCCTGGATGTTATGCTTCCCTGAGTTAGCCTGGCATTGCTTGCCTCCTCCTGGAGGCCCTGGTTGTGCCTATTGTGTGAGAAGGTGAGGGGCAATGCAAAGGGCACCTTTGCAAAGGGTTCTCTCCTCCTCCTTTGAGTGGGGATGTGAGAGCCCTGGCACAGAAACTGCAGAAACACCTAAAAAGACACTGAAATGGGAAAAGAGCTTGAGGTGAAGATTGCTTGTGATGTCGCTGAGAAAACAACACAGGAATTAGGAATTTCTTGTAGAAGTTAATTACTTGTCTCCTTAGTCATGTTTTTGCGTTTTCCTCCAGAAATCTAAGTACCAGACAGGAACAACTGTCCACATGATAGCACCTCTATAGTTGCTGAATGCTCACCATACTAATTCCCATTTATTGCATTTTCAAAATATTTCTTGTTTGTTTCCTTCGGTTAATAGTCATTGAAAAAAAACTATTTTTATAAAGAAACTTGTGTGAAAATTAACAAATATGAGTGATTTTTCTGAGTTTGGTTTTTTACAGTGTTGTTTTAATATTTTTATATTCTTTGTAAAGGGTACAGAACAAGAATGTTGATAAGCTCAGGAACTTGATTGAAGGGTGGTGAAATCTCACTCTGTGATGTCTGAAAGGAAATCAGTGAATTGTGAAGGTACCAGACCGTTGTTTCCAGAAAGAACCAGTCTTGAGCAAAGGACTTTGAATGATGGAGAATTCATACTTTATCTACAAACACATTTATTCTGATTAGTTACTTTTATTAAAATATGACTCATTTCTAACCTGTGCATTGATCTAAATTACAGAAGTATTTAAATTTTATTCTTTTGGAAAATGAGGTAGAAAAAAGTAACGAGAACCCCCTGACATTGAAACAGTGGATTCTCTTTTGTTTTGTTGGTTTTTTTCCCTTTTCTTCCTTTTCCACTTGCTAAATGTCCCAGTTTCACCACACGAAAGAAAGAAAGTAAGGCTCCTTCACAAATAATGCGCTTACTGTTTCTGAATACAGCATCTGACCCACCTTCACTGGCCTCTTTCTATGCCTTTGGTCTGGGGTCCTAGTTTTGGGACCTTAGGACCTTTACACAAAGTTGGTAAAATCATGTCCCAACAGGATTTTGAAAAATCTTATACGCTTGATCCCACTATTTTCCTCTGGGAAATGTATGGTTCTAGTACTTGATTAAACCTATTGCTGAGTCATTCCACATTTTTCCAGGAATAGCTAGAGTATGTAGATTTTCAAAGGAATATATCCTGGACTGTGAAGTCAGGAAGGCTTTTACATTAGTCTGTTTTTTCTTTCCAAAATCATTTACATAGCAAAGCAGTGGATTGTACTTACTGAACCAGGTCTAGGATAAGGTACTTTTCTTTCATAGAGAGCCCAGTGGTATTCAGGTCCTTCTTTATGAGCATACGGTCCATTGAAAGCTGCTCTGACACTGGCCATGTGGTAAACACATATAGCATATCCTCTAAATATATTGCTATGAAGTAAAATTTAAAGACATTATTAAGGCAATACGTCACATTCTGTCCATATAATACTGGAGTTATTATGTAATTAAAAACAAGTCACATTTCAACAGTATTCAGGGAGAAAACACTGCTTATTCTTTCCCATATGCTTTTCTTCTAAATGCTGCATCCAACGTTCTTTAAAAGTCTTTAATGTGTTTATATTCATAACATTTCTCGAAGGAAGCTCTGTGTTGTTATGCCAAAATTTGATGATGGCGTACACAAACTCTAAATTACTTGTTTAGAAACACAGAGGAAGCACAACAGACTGAATTCAGGTCCTGTATGTCTTTGATTAGTGACTTAAACAGTTAAACATTTTTCTTCTCTAACATTTTTTCCGCTGGTTTTGCTTGGAAAGATGGGCACCAACGAATGCTGACTAAAATGAACAGTCCTAAAATGAGTCCTTTTGGTATTGAGTGGGAATGTTGGTTGATATTATTAGTTAGATCAGATCACTTAATGTGGAACAATCCATAAAAAATTTCTATTTTATTATTAAATTCTAGTATTTTATTTTATTTTGTTCCAGAAAAGCAATTTTTAAAATTTCTTTTTTAAAAAGAAGTATCAATTCTCTCTACAAATAAATCATTTCTGGAGATTGCAGAAGTTGATCCAGATAATTTTAATTAGGTGCCCACCTTTCTCTACTGGCATCAAGTCACTAGGAAATGCCAGGTGTCTGCAACCCTAGAGGAGCAGATCTGCCTTCTGTTACTAATAAAAACAATAAATCAGGAGAAAGTGGCAAAAGCACAGGTGCTCTTTTCTACCGTCTACATCCTAAACTAAGCTGGGAGTACTGTGTGCTTACGCTTGAACTAGGCTGCAGAGGAAAAGGAAAAGGAAAAGGAAAAGGAAAAGGAAAAGGAAAAGGAAAAGGAAAAGGAAAAGGAAAAGGAAAAGGAAAAGGAAAAGGAAAAGGAGCAGCCAGCAACCTCGCAGCTGGTGCTTTAGGCTTCACTAAGAAGTGAGTAGGAATTTAAGCTGCTATCTACTTAACCTTGAATTACGGTGGAGCTTTCAAAGGAAAACCGGTGGCTCTGAGATGCTGTTCTTATAAGCATGCAGGAGGGCATATACTTTGACATAGGAAATTGTCAAGCTGAGTAATATTTAATTAATTTGTGATCCAGATATATTGAATCACAGAATGACACTTCAAGCCCCTGAGTGTTATAGAGACGTTTTCACATTAGCAAGGAAGACTGCTGTGACTAGAACTGACATTCAACTGTTTACTATATAGTTGCTAAGGGATATGTACCATCCAGCTTCTATCCTTCTATCTCTTTAATAGGCTGTTCAAAAATTCTTCTATGCTATTATTTCTTCTAGTTGTTTACCTTGTAGTGTTGAAGAGGCCAAATATCACTGGATTTTTGTTATCACGAGTTTGCAGCAAAAACACATCCTCTGTAAAGTTTAAATGCAGTGTTATTGTTAAATACCTACTTTTCTCAACCCCCCAAAAGAAAATTCATTGATTGTTAAAAGCATAATCCTATTTTACTCATTTATTCTATGTAATTTTATGCAGATTTTAAAAGCTATCTTTAGAAACAATGCAATACATAAACGATTAGTTGGTGATAGTGAACTCCATATATATTCCAACTTCATATACGTTGGAAACACTAACCACCATTCCCTGATAATGAATACAAGTGCAGAATTTGGCAGTAAGATGTGTTATCATGGAGCAATTTTTTTTCCCATGGTTTTAAGTTTGTTGCCATCTAGGATATTTACCTAATTCATCAAAATGTGTATCAATTCCATTTCTCCCAGGCACAGAACAAACTAGCCTGGTTTTCAGGAAAGTGGCCCATTTATTGACGAGCACTCGCTGGCCTCCCATGTCATTCTGTGTAGAGAGAAACAAATGCCAATGGTGACTCGAATGAGTAAGTCTGGAAGCACAAACATCTCTGATGAATTAGCTGCTCATTGTATCTTCTAATGTCAAAAGCATCCATTTTCAAACCACATGTCTATTACCAGTATTATTTCTCTGGAGTCAGTTTTCAAGTAGGATTGCACGGATCAAGTCCAGGTCTCATTAAGATCTGTGGTTTCATAAGAATTTTTAAATTCTGTACCATATCCCTGGAAAGTTTTAGCTATACAGCTGTTGTAAGCTTTTTTTAATTGCCCAGTTTTGCAAACTAGATATACTGAGTACATTACTGAAGTTTAGTTTTGCTTTAAGAGCTCAGTGCAGGTTTAGTTCAGTGCATTTGGAAACTGAAGCCCTGAATCTATCGATAGAGCTGGTGCCAATGGGGTGAGTCTGAGGCAATTATTTACATGGTCTTCTGTTGCTCTGGTTTTTCACTGCATGTTTTGTTCACGTTAGCAGTGAAGGACTTTCTCATAAGTTGTAAGATAAACAATGCTCATGTTTTTGTAACTAATCTTTTCTAGGCTGTACTTTCAGAATTGTTTTGCATTGCTTCTCCAGATGTCGCGGATCGACACTAACAATCAGGCACGGACGCAGGTTTCATTCACACGCTAAGGTTTCGGGCCAACGGGCAAAAGCCTCGCCCCTCGTTTATTTTCACACTTATATACATATGTACAGACAATCAACAATTGGATGAAGAGGTTAAGCCTCTCCAAATTGATAGGATATAAATTCAGTCTATCACCTTCCTCCGCCTCTGGAGAAAGAATGCAAAACAATTCTGAAAGTACAGCCTAGAAAAGATTAGTTACAAAAACATGAGCATTGTTTATCTTACAACTTATGAGAAAGTCCTTCACTGCTAACGCGAACAAGGCATGCAGTGAAAAACCGGAACAACAGTCTTCTAACAAATTCTCAGTAACTGTAAACAACACCTGCCTCACTATGGCTGTCTCACCTTTTCCGTGCTCTTGCAACAGGTGGGACTTTCAAGAAAAGGGAACATTTAGTACTACTTAGCAATCAGGTTTCTTAACCTTTAGGTGGCATCCTCAGTCTGTGGCCTTATATTTCAGACCCATGTAACTGGCTGCTGGAGGCTCTGCAAAACTCATGTCACAAACAAAGATCTGTTTTCCTCAGAAAAGTAGAAATATGTAGAGTAGGTGCCTCTGTGTTGCAAAACCCATTACAGCTCAGATGAAAATGTAAAAGCTGGGGGAAAAAAGCCAGTCCTTGAATCACCAGCTAGCTTTTTTATATTCACTAAATCAAATCTGAGTTCTGACATACAGCTGTGAAGTTAATGGCCAGATAAGTTTTGGAGAAGTGGAAGACAAATATCAGTGGGATTTTGGTTTAACCCATGGCCAGAGATAAGACTTCCAGGTGGATATATTGCAGAGTAGAGGGAGCTATTAAGAAAATCTATTCAGGCATGTATTCAGAACATAAGCCAAAGAATTCCAGTTTGGATCTTGATTCAGCCTGGAATCCAGAAAGCCAAGTGGCTTTGTGAACATTAATGTCTGAGGCTGCAATTTGGTACTTCGCATACATCAGATATTTTTAAGTTATACATGAGTACCCAAGAAAGTTTAAGGAGCAGTACGCTGGTGAGCATATGTGACAAATACTACACATCGAGGTGACAGAAAATAATTAACTTGGATCTTTCTCTTTGCCCAATAGTTTTAGGAAGGTATCCCCTACAGTTAGGAGGGGGAATACAAACTTTTTTTGAAACAAAATCAGATCTTAAGAAATAACTTTCTCTTTCTTTCCTTTAATCAAACAGATGTAGTCCCAGTGGGAATGGGAGAGCTCCTCTCATCAGCCTTACAGTAGCTGGTTACTAGAAAAGGAATGCAACCAAAATTCATCAGTGTTTAGAGAGCACCAATATGGGCTGCTGGGAGATCATATGTTAACAGTGCTCCTCTCCAGCAACTGCCCGAAATCTCATTCCTCTGTATGGAGCCAGGGAGCCAAAAAGAGGTGAGATCAACATGCCAGGAGGATGGCCTGAGTGGGAAATGGGTAACTGTGCAGGGCAGTGGAGGGATGCAAAGCCTTTCCTCATGACTTCTCTGCTCCTTCTGGTAAAACTTAAGTCTGTGATAATGATTTGCTGGACAATTCAGCATTTGTTCTAGTTTTTTATCTGCACAATCAGAGAAAGGATCTTACCGCACATACGCGTCCCACTCTGGTATATATGGCATGAGTGCTTGTCTCAGCTTCTAAAGCTTTTTCAGTAAAGAAGAAATATACTTTGTTATCGTCATGGTCTTCATTGTCAGGAATCATGTATGAGCCAACGAATTTTGGTTCTTAAAAAAAAAAAAGAATTGAATCCAGTTATTAAAATATTGCCTTATTTTTTTCAATCCTTAAAATCAGCCGATAGAAACCAAAAAATTGAGCTAGAGGTTAGGGATCTGTCAGTCAGAGAGCTACCTAAGGGTAATTGGGTGATAGAAATAGTAAAAAAATATATATTTTTTGTGAGTATCTATAGTACGTGTAGAATACACTACGTTGAAGTATTTTGATACCTCCAATTGACAAATTAATATTCCTTTGTATTTTTGAAGACCATTTTCCTGTCTCATTCTCTGTGTTTTGTATATTTTAATTTGAATTAGTATAAAACCTGACACTAATATTTGCAGAGCAATCTCTGATCCCATGCAGACCAGAAATTGTCCAGTCATCTGAAACACCTCTGGTTTTAGCTCCTTGTCCTTCCCATACCTTTCAGGAGGCGCTCATTGTCAGGCTCAGTGCGAAGATGGGCCATGCGGTTCATGGAGCGAAACAGAGCAGCATCTCTTCCCCAGTAGTCACTGTAGAGACCAGTAAAGAGTTCACCACCTGCAGACCGGACATCAAAAAAAAACCCCAAAATGAAACAATTTGGTAATACTCTACATATTAATTTCATTGCACATGATAGGAACCACATTATAAATATAGCTCATTAGTATTTGCTCAAATTGAGGGAAGAAGGTGAGTCAGTAGTTTAATACAGTTTGAAGTGCACTTGGACATGGTTCCTACCAGCAGGGCAGAATTTGCGATTGGAGCAGCGTGAGGACAAGGATTTTAAATTTCATGTGCAGTGGTCTTGTTTTCAAAACTGTCTTGACAAGACAGATTCACACACAGAACATGAAGGTGTTACATTATCATCTATCCACAGCTGCCACGATAACATCTGACACATTGGGCACCGCAGTTCAAAGATCTCACTGTGGTCCGGTTAGTGCCTGGCTCTGGGGACAATGAGATGGTAGCAAATTCTTCACCAGTGCAAAGACCCTGAGCAGTGATTGGCTGCTGAGCAGTTCCAGATGTGCCCTGGTCTTGCTGAGAAGCATCAAAATGCCTGGTTCTAGAACTGAAAGGGACATGGTGGGTTTATATGGAGCTAGATATAAGAGGAGCAAGAAAATCAGACGAAAATGCGGCAACAGTACAGAGAACGCAGTGATAAGGATAAGAATACTGTTAGCTGCACTAAACTACTGATTTGGGCTACACTATGTTCTTACAGCTCAAGGCTAAACCATAACTGAATCCACAGACTGGAACTCAAACGCAGGAGCCTTTCCTCAGTATAATTATGAAATTTAGCTCTGTGGAAAACATGGCTGAAAAAGGAGTAGTACTGAAAACACTGGAGGGCTGGATGCAGTTATCTCCCCAGCTGGACAGACAAGAAGCACTACCTGCTACCTCAGAAATTATTCCTTTAAACAAGCACAAGTTTTATTAGGCTGAGGGAGTTTTCCAGTTTTTTTTACCGGAATCGTTTCACTTCACTTGGAATAACTACACTTTGGGAATAAATTGCTGGCTGAGGGGATTCCATGTTCAGTGGACAGAAAAAAAAGGGGATATTTTTGTCTGGTCCAGCAATAACTTGTTTTCATAGCATTGAAATATTTACCAGCATAGGGACAGAACCTGAGATTTCATCCATCCTCCACAATTGGTGATAAATATTTCTTGAAAAATTCATGGCAACAGAAACTGGATGTTGTTTTCAAAGGATTTAAATGGTATTCACAAATAAATCAAG
Organism: Oreocharis arfaki; assembly: GCA_013398015.1. Classification (NCBI taxonomy): domain Eukaryota; kingdom Metazoa; phylum Chordata; class Aves; order Passeriformes; family Paramythiidae; genus Oreocharis; species Oreocharis arfaki. The sequence goes on from VZRR01009787.1 coordinate 358,211, forward strand.
CATCAGAAAATTTAGAAATAATACACTGATTAACAGACGCTGTTGAAAAATCAATATGTATATTGGTACAATTTAATATGTTCAAAAATCAAGCCTGTCTCTGACCCATCTAAAATTGTGATATTGGATATACTTTAACTTGGTAAAATGCCATCAATAATTTTACCTTCCAGTTTTATATGAACACTATTCCCTTAACTGACCAAGTATTAACAATAACTTATTTCATATCCTTGTGGACTTACATTACAATTTTTTAGGCCCAATTTAAGAAGTAGGCAGCTATCGTCACTAGGTGGCACCCTTATACTAGAAAATAACACAGGAGGAGTTAAACTGCGCAAGGAGAGGGAAATTCTTTCTAGTTGAAGGCTAATCTGAGTGGAGGCTTCAGTGACACATCTTCCTGCTGCCTAATCAAAATACATGACTGATACATCCAAATAACATTTGCTGGCATTCATAAAAGATTAGAGCAGAAAGCAAGAATTTTGCTTGTAGGACTCCCTCAAAGTGTGAATTTTGTTTCTTTTAAGAGAGACCTATGAATTGAATGCTCGCATAAATGTGAATGATTATTCTGAAAAGTTAATAGTTTGGCAGCTGGGACTGGTTCAGACACCTCAGCTGAGCCAGAGTCGAGCACAGTTTTGCCTAAGGCTTCATCATATACAGAATGGATATTGCCCTGGAAAATACCTGGTTGTGATTTAGTGTAAAATATCAGTAAGTGAAGTTAAAAGTAAGTATAAATTATAGCATCTGTAGAAGTTAAGGTTGCCCAAAACTAATATAGAGCTTTATTTTTTAAACAGCACAGAGCTGCTTAAATGTAGAATTTGCCACTGTCTTTATAACGTTCCAAACAGTCTCCACAACCCTAATTAAAGAGTTACATTAGTCATATATTGCCCTTTGGGAATTCTATTGGAAAAAATATATCAGACTGGCTGGTATTCATTTAGTTTTGGTGATGTGTAATGCGAAATGGGATATTTTATCTTTTCAACACTACAATGAATCTTGGAAAATGCATCAGTGGAAAGTAAATGATTCTTCACATATATCCAACATTCAGGATTGACATCTGTAAGTCCAGATGTTCCGAAGTTTGTATATGAAGTCTATTCCTTCTGTTTGAAATAGGTATAAAATGTTGGTATAAACAACTAACCTGGTGGTATGGCATTTTACCATATACTGAAGTTATCACTAATTGTACCTGTGAGATCCTGAGGTGAGAAAATGGAAGTTCCAGTCCTGGATGGATATGGTTCCATGAAAAATATTTTACAGATACATAAATTAAATCTTATTTTTACCCTGAACTGTTATTAAACTAAATATAAATATTATATAATACTTACATTATTACTTCACCTAAGAACAATGAAGGGACAGTACTGACAAGCGTGACTGTCAAATATCTCAGCACAAAAACATTCAACATAATTCTGATATATTTTGCACTTTTGACACTAAGAGGATCTTCTCTTGTCCTTTTTAATAGTCTTTTGTTTAAATGCAAGTTACAAATTTTGAACACTGCCAGATTTTTACAGGTGCTGACCAATTCCAGATTTAGAGATAACTTAAGATTGATGCTTGAAGAATTCTGGAAAGATTTCTAGTCTTTTCTCCTCCCTTGAAAAGCTGCTATCACATATCAATTCACTCCCACTTTGGTTGCAGGGTTTTATACTGCTGCACATCACACTGATTAACCTCTACCTTGCAGTGAAAATCAGCTGAGTGACTTCAGAGACCTTCACTGCTCCTTTCCTCTTCCAGTCTAACCTCAGCTTCGCATTAAATTGCTAAAATTTAAGTTTGGTTGATCAGGTTAACAGCCTGGTTAATCGTGTTCTAAAAAGAATAAAAAGTTTCTTCTTTCCTTATTTAAGCAAACAAAAAACTGCCATTGACCTCAAAGACCAGTTTTAGCTCAAGTGGTGCACACCTACTTTTAGCTAGCACGCTTTTCAAGAGAACAAACACATCAAAATTCAACTGAGACCATTTAAAAATTCCTTTACTTTTGCCCTTTATTCAAAGCCAAATATTAAAAAAATTAAAATAAAAACTTTTTCTTCTAAACCCTTCAAAATTCCTAGGTGACAACCCCAAAGCAAAGGAGACTGAAGCATTTAAATTAAATTATTCATACAAAATACTTCTGTAAATAAGCTGCTACCACCTTAAAGGTGGCATGTTTTGTGTACCCACTTCAAATTGGAAGGTACAAGCTATTATTCATCAGCAGTCTTTTTTGTGTAAAATGGAAAATTTATGTTATTAATAAAGGATTAGAATATTATGAGTAGAACATAAACTGCACCTTTCATGCATTTCTTTGGCTGTCAGTCAATTATTACTCATATGACAAATAAGTAAAATCAGAAGACTAATTCGTATTTTAGCAAATGATACTTTTGGCAGTATGAAAACAGCAAATTAAAAAAAAAAAACCCTATTGTTTAACTGGTAAACTTATACCTCTGTATATTGGTATTTTCAGTCCCTCACTCAAGTATTTTATCTTTTGTTGTGAGAGAAAATGTATTTTTGTCTAGAGTAAAAGGAAGACACAAATACCTAACTTTTAAAACTGTAAAAGAAGAAAATATTTTTGGCATGGATTCCCTGGATATCACCTATTCAGATGTAGTTTAGGTTTTTCACCACTTCTTATATACTGCAGGTAAGAGTATATGGAACTAATTTCTCAGCTTTCAAGAGCTGGTGTGGTCTAAGTTAATCAGTGTGCACAATCTGGTATCAAAAGTAGTTTTGGCTATTGAGAGCAGATGGGGAGTTCATTAGGAATAAAAGTCCAAAAGTTTTATATACCATTGAGCTCAACATAAACATTTTATTCAGCCTGTCTGCCATCCAACTTCCATTCTGTTTCCTGATGCTGGCAATAAATTAATTGATTGTTCATATATTGAGGAATTCATCACAAGCTACTTCACCAGTGGGTCGGATAACCTACAATAATGCTTACAACAGCACAGATATTTCATTTTAAAGCCAAGTCACGAACTGTTTCCTTGAAGTGGGTATTTTAACTCTTGTGTTGAAATACATAAAGAGATGCAGAACAAGAGATTATCTTTCTTCCTAAATTAATCCAGTGAAATCTGGTCCTGATTAGTTGTGGTGCAAATGATCTTTCAAGATCAAGATTTTAAAGGGTTTTAAACCTTTATGAGAGGTATGTAAAGTTTTCTTGTTTGCCTAATCCTCACTGGTAGTCAATGGCCATGCTGGTGTAGGCACTGTGTTAATGTGAGGGACAGAGATGGGAGCAGGTTTTGAATAGTTTCCTTAGGAGGGAGAAGGTGTTGGGGTGTGCTTTGCTAACAGGTTTGCAAAAAACTTTTTCAATTACATGCACATTGGCTGAACTTGCCTCAGAGTGTGGAGACAACCCTGAGGTGCAGCCTCCAAGATCATGCTGACTTCATACCAGGTGCAGATTTCACTTTCTGAGAAAATTGAAGTTCATGAAGAAGAATTAAATCTCCAAGCATTGGAGGAAGGACTGGAAGACCAGTCCTGGAGGGTGCGTGGTGTGGCTATCATCTCCTGTCACGGGGTAATGGCCACCATGAGCTTAACTCAGTGCTTCTCTGAATGAAGGAGCATCCCCTCCTTCTCAGTGTATTTCGCATTAGAATTCTGTCTCATTTTCAAATGTCAGTTAAAAGATTATTTTTCACTGTGATTGCTTCTAGGTCCAACCTTTCCAACTGGCTACCTGCCAGATGAAGGACATACATCCTGGAGTCTACGGTGCAGCGTTTTATTCTGTGAACTGTGTGTCTCTGGCTAGTAGAAGTTGGTAGAATAAAGTAGAATATGAGGAAATTCAAATTTCCTTAGGATATTCTTCCTAAGTGTTGGAAGTGTGTAACTCCATTAGTAAAAAATATGAAATAACAAATCAAATAATAAAATCTTTGAAGAATTTTATTATGCTTTTAGAAAACCATTGCATGATAACTTGAAATTATAGAATTTCCTAATGGATGGCCAGAAAAACAGCCTCTAAATACTTTGCTGGTTTTGATGAAGAGGTGAAAGTTAGTCTGTTTTTCGGTGTGTCAGTGATCTGATAAAAATATTATTTTCTCCTGTTAAACTTGGTACATTACAGAATTTCTAGCTTTGTCAGATTGATTTCATAAGTCTTTGCCAGTAGACCTCCAAGACTCTAATAAGCCTTTATCAGGGAAGGGCTTATTTAATTGTTTTTTCCTTCAGATAAAAATATGAGGATCCATAGGACCTCCCATAATTCAGGCAAAGTCTTAAAGCTCAGTAGGACAATCTGGCTTCCATTTAAGCAAATAAAATTCACATTGATCTCACAGTAGGAACAGGATCAGGTTAATTTATTTACTTAGTTCTGTCTGAGGAAAGGTTGAGAAGGAGTTCAAGATTAGACCATGAGGCTTCGGGCCTACAGCAATTCCATGAGTCTTTGTTCCCAGGCTAAGCTGAGACTGAAATCCGTCAAAAACTTTTGAAACAATTTAGAAACAAGGGTTGAATAAAAGCGTGACAATCTGTGCTTCGTGGATTTTGGAAGGTCAGGCAAAATACAGAATGCTTTTCTGATTTTTCTATGACTTCTTAACCCACTAACTCTTAAGAATTAAAGTTCTAATTTAACTTTTTTTTTTAATGACAGCGAAGAATATTGTGATGAATTGCTGCAATGTGAAAGATTTGACATTACTGATGAAGATTCTTCTTTTAATTAATTTGTTAATGTAAAGGAATAAATAAACCTAGCAAAAAATACATCTGTCACTCATGACCAATACTTCATCACCACCATGGATGAGCCATACCGTTGTAGTTAATCATCAGAGAATTTATCTGTCAGATTTTAAGATGCAGAGACAAATGTAAATATCAAAAGTGCCCTAAAAACCTCCTTTCCTATCCCCGAAAAATAGAAAATTTATTTAATCTTTAGCCTCTTTTTTCTAGCTCTTTTTTTTAATGGATAGTCCTTTTGAATGCTCAGTTTTCATATTTTCTAAACCCGGAAATCATTGCTACTCCCTAACTCCATCTAGCTTTTACCCCTTACCTGCTGTTCCAGGCTATTTTAAGTCAATGTACACTCAGTCAATAGTGCCAAGACTGTCTTTGCTTCATCTCACAAAATGTTTTAAGAAAACATATTTGAGGAAAACCCATATGGTTTGCTATATCACAGCTTCAAAGATCCCCATCCTATAGTGATATGCTTCCCAGCAAGGCACAGAGGAGCACTATCTCAGCACAGCTTCCTGGCACTGAAGGACGTAGACTGAATTCTATTTTTATATCTGTTGAGTATAAGATCAACTCTTCTAACATTGAACCACCAGTTTGTGATAGTTTTACTAGAAGGCAGCATTAAAAAAAAAATTCATCTTAAAAATGGTAATTTGTATAAACAATAAAGCCTGATCTAAATACAGTCAAATCCACATTTTTAAAGGGTGTTTGTTGCTCAGATTCATCTCAGTAGATGAAAACAAAAGTGGTGCCAATGGCTAAGCCAGACAGGCTTTTTTGCTTTTAAAGAAAGCAGGAAATGGTTATTTCCCTAATTACACAACAATGTATTAACTTCAGGATGGCACATGTCATTCAACATTTCACTTCAGTGAGCCACCCTTGCTGTAGTTAGTGCTGCCTGGAATGTAATATTAATGTGGGCAGCACCATGAGGATTAAGTCTGACATGTGGAAGGTTGCAGTGGAAGGCTGACAACACTTTGGTGTACTGAAGAAAGAGACTCAGAACGACAGATTGACAGGACTGTGAAGCTTGTCACATAAAGATCATTACCAATTAAGATGGAGGTGAAGGAAGAACTGGGGTCAAAAGGGCACCTGCCTCGTCCTCTCTCAAATTTGTGCGATTCCAGTTGAAACAGATGATCCTTGAAAAAAAAAAAAAAAAANCCATAAACCCTACAGGCAAAGAAACACAGTCCTCAGAGACAAGCTTTAACTTTGTTATACCTTTGGGGACGATTGACTTCATTAGGTAGAAAACACAATTACAGTTGCTCACTGACGTACTAGTAAAAATTCTCCGGGTTTCTACAAATCACCTTTGTGTGTGCACTGCCCAAAAAGAATCAGAAAAATATGCACTAAAATTGCTCTTATTTCATTTCTGTGGGAGGAGGGAGGGAAGATTCCTCTACCCCTTCTCCAGATTATCTAAACATTAAATAGATATCTCACCATGGAATGTGTTTTCCCCCTTTAAACAATTTTTTTGCCAGTAGTTGTTAAATATATCATACTGTGTTATCTTCTCTTCATAGCTTTGAGATGTTTATATATCTTCTTCATAGAAGTATGTTTAGGAATGAATCCCCAGTTATGGTTTTCAGAGTAGATGTGATTTCTTCAGTGGATTTAACAGAATATCAGTATAAAAAAATATTGGCAACTTGGTTTGTCTGTATAAGGCTGTAAAGACTGAGAAAGAATTTACAATTTAAATTTTCTTTTGCAATGGTAGGTTTGTCTCAGCTTACACAGAAAAGCCAATTGATGTCTGATTAAAATATCAAGTGAGAGCACAATATTTTTAATTTAGATATTAACAGAACAGCATGCCACAAAACACATCAATGGGGAGAATAAAGGGCAAATACAGAGAAAACTATGAAAGCTTGATAAAAAATATGCCACACAGCCATCAAGAGCAGCAAATATTTCAATAATTTAGTAGTTGCAGCTCTGTGTAAAGTTTTACTCAAAAGTCCACTGAAATGCAGATTTTATCAATGTATTGGATAAATGTAACCTACCTGTTCATTGAACTAAATCTCAGGTTCACATTGCTAATATGTGAGACAAATATCTTGTGAGACATAAAATTACATGAAACAAGAAGCCAAATCCCCCAGAATTTTTAGAAGCACTTGCCTCAGTCTCTCCCTTACAGAACACATTATCAAAAAGGTCCAAGAGACTTCTTAGTCATAAAAATCAGGTTTCATTGGACTGGACTTTTCAGGTATTTATTAGAATAACTCGGTACTGGCACAGAAAAAAGCCCAATAATCTACGACCTACAAATCTTCCCAAGCAAGTACAATTGCCCTAAAAGCTAAATGAATATTCTCTTCAGGTGGCTTCAAGACAATTATGGTCTCCTGAAAAAAGAAACAACGTAAAAAGACAAGGAGCAAAGAAGCAGAATATGAAAAAATGGAAAGACAATAATAATAAAAAAGAATAGCTTAAAAGGACAGGAGGAAAAAAAGATATAAGTAAAGTGGAAAGTTGTAGAGCTCTTAGTTCCAACTAATTGACAAATAATCAAATCTTTCTGTGCATTTAATTTAGAACAGTTAACCTTTAATTTGTCACAAGCCACTCGATTTCAAAGCATTATTCATGTCTTAATCCCCAGATCAGACAAGCTGATGTACCTGTCTTCCATTCCCAACTGTCTAAATCATACATGTCATTTTGCTGCAACTTCTGGTCGAAAAGAAATATTCCCATTAGTTAAAGAGCTTCTATAAAAAATGAGATTCAACTCAGAATGGAGTTCTGGAAAAACAGGATATCTGTTTCATGTGTACTTGCAGTGAAAAAATCATAAAAAGTCATAAAAGTAAAATAAAATAAAACAAAATAAGGAAAAGAACATATGAATTTTAGGTAATGGACCTAGAACTCATGAGGTAACAAGGCGTTCATAATCTCACATCTCCAGAAGCCCCTTTGTTGGCCTAACCCTGGTATGTTAGTGCCTGGTTGTTAAAGCTGATGTAGCAGAAAATAACTGTCCTGGGTAGAGACTGATGGTGCAGGAATATTGGTTTATGCTGTATCAGCAACATCAGCACATCAGTAGTAACTATTACCCCTCTGCTGCTGGGTAAATGTCAAACAATGAAGAAATATTTCCATGTGTGTGGAAATCTCAGTCCCGTTCCATACTTTTCAAACATCACATACCATGTATTTTTCAAAACTAAATACTGTAACATTTTGAGTCAACAGTGGGTAAAAAAAGAGTAAGGTGAGCTCAGGAAAGAAAAGAAAAACTTTCTGAAATAATGAAAAATACTTGGGAGTCACAACAGCGTAAAATTTGATGTAAAGGAAATATTTCTAAAAACCATCTAATGTTATGTATTCTCTAATTGGGTATTAAAAATAAGATTACTCTTGAAATTCAAGTTTCTCTTCTGGGATTCTCAACTAAAGTATTTATCAGTGAATTGGTTCAATAAAGATTTAGAAGTAAAAGGCTAGACAAACCAAGAGTTTAAAATTGGCAGATTATTCTGGTCTTCATGCTTTTTGCTTACTTTTCCCCACAGTAAAATAAAAATGGATGTGCCTATACGAGGAAGAAGTAATAAATTAAAACTGATTACAGAAAAAAACATACTCAAGTAAAGTGATCATGTGTGGGAATGATATTGTTTTGAAGCCATGCTTGAAGAAATTGTATTATCCATACTTCCTGGTCAATAGTTTGTGGCTCAAATTTCATCCTACACAGGGAATAGAAAATGAAAGTTTTTCTGCACTTGGAGGAGACATGATCCCACCAGGTCATCATAAAGCACACTTCATATTTTGGTCTTCCCCTGGTGAAACGCCACTGGTACTCAGACCAGGGAAATGTGGCCAGTGCAGGAGTTTTCTGGATGATGTGGAAAAAATTTTCATCACTGTACACAAAATTATACTAGTACAATGAAAAAGCAACTAATGTAGTTAACCATTCCCCTGAGAACCAGAATTAAATCAATAGTAAAGACAAACCCACCTCTTTTAACATTCATGATATGAATGTGCTTAAAACAGCAAGCTATGTGACTGTGGAATGAAAATGCCAAATGATACGCATAGCATCCATTCACTATCTGGAATTTATGAATAAGAATTGTGGCTTAAATACATAATATAGTGTTAACACTAGAAGTAGACAAAAAATTTGATTTCAGTGAAATTTGGTTGAATTTTTAAGAGGGGGTCACTACTTGTGATATAAAGCAGGATGTGTATCTCGTAAATGCTTGAAGACACATGTAACTGCCTGAGAAGTTTCTGAAAGTGTAAGCAGTGACTCCTCCAAGAGAGATTTTCCACCTTCAGCTTTTAGGACAGCATACCAAATATTCCATGGTTGCAATAAATTATTCCTGTCACCGGGGCAAGTAACTGAAGTTCAGGTGTTAGGTGTGTCAGCTTCCATGGGATGCCAGTCTAAATGAAATAAGCGTTACACATTAATAATCAGCTTTGAAGGCTAATTCCATAATTCTAAACCTCCTTGAAGTTTGTGACATTGAAATCCCTTGAGAAATGTCAGAGTAAAACTGACAGTCTCCTCACAGATTATACAGCCCATCGATTTAACATCACAATTTATTTTACGGGCATTTTTCAGTGATTAGGGTAAAAACTATGCAAAAGCACATATGGAGGACTTGGAGTGGAATTATGTGTTTCTACATGTAGCTTGGGAAAAGAAATGGGGTTCTGGGTTTGATTTATGATACCAGTGACTCAAGAAACATAATACACTTTCAACTACTATTAAAATAATAATGTTTTTTAAAAGAAATAGAAGATATTTTCAAAGCATCAAACATTTTGCCATTAACTTGATATGAATTGATAATTTTAGACAATGAAGAATAATGTAAGCCATAAACAATAGTGAAAGAAAAGGTCAATCAGAGGCATTAAAATTTAAAGACTGAATTTAACTTTTGTTGCAGAAAATTGCTTTCACTAATGCCAAGTGCTGCTTTGCTCTGGGTCAAGACAACACTTATGCATGTGATTAATTTAAAACATATGCTTACTTCCATTCCTGTTCAGCAAAGTACCTAAGCCTATTCTGAACATTAATACAATGGCTGTATCTTTTCACTAAACCAGGGACATAAAAATACAGAGGCTTTAGTTATGTTTTCCTAGGATATTATTTTTATGAGAGAAAAATAATTTGATTTTCTGTAAGGATTTGTGGTATTTTGTTTTTTTCACCTTAAATTTTATTATTTTCCACGTAACAAAAAAGTAAAATGTCATACTGGCATTTTTTAAAGAAGATTGAAACCATCTCATAACCTTTAATTACACCCTTAACTGTGTATGCATGTGTTACAACAGTACTGCCATGGACTGCTCTCCAGGAGACCTGTGCATTTTGTGGCTGGTAGGGTTTTTTTGTGGTTTTTCGCTTGTTGTTTTTTTAATTTTTCTGGCGTGTGTTATGTTTTGATTTGTTTTTTGCTTTTTTTTCCAAGCAAGCCCATGTTGCTTACCTTGCTCAATAATAAAACATATTTAGAGTACAGTGGGGAAAGGCTATGCAGATTTTTGTCATTATATTTTTAAACACTGGCTACACTACTAACTACTGCTTTTAAAGCACTGAACAATATTTATTCTCAGTTTTAATGATCTCATAGTTCTTCAAGCTCAGAGTAAGAATGATATTACATGCAAGAGCTGTTTCATTCCATTTCTAGGGGCCATGTAATTAATACTTTTTTGAAGAGAACTAGAAAAAAGAAGGCTCATAAGCAAAGTGAATTGAATGGGAAAGCATAAAATAGAGATGCACTGCTTGTGCAAAACTATGAGAAATGTTCTCTTAAAACTCTTAATAAAGCCACGTGGTGCTAGTGTCATATATGTAGCGCTCTTTTTTATATTCAAGTAATTCTTAAACCATCAAAAATGGGAGTGTGAAATCAAAGATTCACTGTATTTTATCATAGTGTCCTGTTTGAGATGGAAGACAGTTGGGAAGGGCTGGAACACAATGGGAGACACTGAGTCTGCAGGGAAAGGACATCCCAATGGACTGGCTTACTGAGTGACCTGGTCAAGAGGGCTTTGACCAAAGGCCACCAGAGCTGGCGACAAAAGCCCAGAGCGAGAGACAAGGCTGCGAATGGAGAGGGTATGGGAGGGAGAAGGCTGCCAAGGCCATGTGCACATCCCTGCTCTGAGGAGAGCATGTTCAGAAGTTTTGCCCATGCATCTCTGCAATATCTGAGGTTAATTTTCACTTGCAGGGTTACAGCCTCCCACTTTCATTGAAATTCTTGCAATTTTGCCCTTTCTTTTTATGAGAATGACACTGAGACATTTGTCCTAAAACAAGGTGTATTATTCTTGGATTCACTGGTTCCATGTATGATGCTTTTTCTTTTTTTTTCCCCCTAACACTATCTTAAAACCCAAGTGACAAAGCAATAAAGCAACATGTGAAAAACTATGATTTGAAACCCTCACAAAGTTAGGTGCACAGTGGGATACTTTTACAGCTTTATCAACAGTCTCTAGAACTATGGAAACTAATGTAAATAATGAAATCTCCAAGACAGTAGCAGACTGCATCTTGTAGAAAACACAACTAAAAAAAAATACTTAATATGTCAAGTGTGTTGTTTCTAAACAAGGCATAGTTTTTTTTTCCCACATGTACTTTTCCATTTATTCAAATAAATTTTAAGTTTGGTTTTACCTTAACGATATATCTTTAAAATATCATTTTGTACAGCCCTGTTCAGTCACACAGCCTAATGTGAGGAACCTATTACAAAATTAATCAAATATAAGATTCGTAAAGCATTCCACTGGTGTAATTGGATTTTTTTCTCCTTGGAGAGGTTAGATACTGAGCGAATGCACAGAAATTTTGTGACCATAATGGAAAGTGAAGTGCAATGTACAGAATAACCCTCATCTTGATTTCCATTCTTTTTCACACTATAAAGTTTTTAGTATAAATTCACAGATAAATTCACTTTTTTGTAACTATTCTTTTGTTCTGTATATTCTCAAAATAAATTTTTCACTTCTTTTTTCTTTCTTTTATACTTATCCTTACATTTTTTTTTCAACATAGAAAGGCACATGTAATACACTGTGCAGAGGCTTCTTTTAGGAAGGATGAACCTTGGCTTCCCCATTAAAAAAAAAAAAAAATCAGCTGAAAAATCACAGAACATGTCTGTAAATCAGCAGAAGATATAATTCAAATGTAAGTCTCCAAAATGAACCTTCAACTGCATGACCTGCCTTAATCTATACACTTGCCTCATCAAGAAGGCACGTGGTAAAAGAGATCTACAGCAAAATAGTTTGTCCTTGTGTAACAGCAGAAAATAACTTACTGGGCCAGGCCTGAAAACGTGCCTCATGATCTAGCCCTTTGTATTTAAGCCCATTAAATTCTGGTGCTAAGAATAGTGTGCATCAGCATTAACTGATAAATATAGTACCAAATATTAGCTAGGTGTCTAATTGCTGCAAAGTCAACTAATTAATTGAAAAATAAAAATCTAAACCCAGTGGAGTATATTTGAGTTTATATAAAGGAACCTGAGTTCCAAATACTTACAATAATACTAATAAGTTCCTATTGCAACGCCCTATTTCAGTCACCATAAAACCGGCATGCAGGTATATAGGTGAGCAAGACAAGGATACTCCAAGTGGAAAAAAATTTTTCATGTAATATCTTCTTTAAATAATCCAAACATTCATTTTCAAAAGGATCTAAGCACTGGCAAAAAATCTCTTCTTGTTGTCAGAGGATTACTAACTTTTAAAATTATACCTCCAGCATTCACTCAACTTTATTTTCCAAGACAAATGGGAATGCAGTATTTGGAATAGAGTCCTCAAAAACTGTCTGAAATATTCAGGTCTCTGCTATTTGACATAATTAAGATTATTTGGGCGGTAGTATTTCTTCTGAGGATCTGTTTTCAATCCTCTTTACTATCCAGTGACATACTGAAAAGATCAATCGCCCTATGGGATGAGAGTGCATAAAATATTATAGACATTAAATCCTCCCTAAAAATTCAGAGGCATTTTTCAGGTCTGTGCATTTTATTCCACAGTAAAATGATTAAGACACATTGGGCTCCGATCTGAAAATATGTTTAAAATCTGGAGCTATGTCAGAGTGCTGTCTGAGTTAGCAAAAGGATTAGCAATTTGTGACTTTTGTCAAAATATCTGGCCTAAAGTGACAGAAATAATATATTTTCCTGACTTAATGAGTGTGAAAAAATCTGGCAAAAGAAAAAAAAGATCCCACCACACTGCACATAGAAATCACAGGAATTTATCCTTAGCAGCACACAGTATTTCAGCAGTAGCAATTGCATTGGTCAGAATTTTAGAAGGGACACCTTTGTGTGACCTTGAACTGGTCCCATAAACTGATGAGGGTCTTATGGCAGAGAATAGAACCATTAGAAATCATGATTATGTTGCACTAATGTCTTAGTCAATATGTATGAGAGTTCTAGGGACGACATAAAGGCTCCCTAGAATTAAAATGCATTAAAATATATAAGTAGCCATGTGTGGTGATACAGTCCTATAACCAAGTGAAAGAGAAGGTTAAGATAGTCCAGAAAAGCTATACTTAAGTGAAGTGATTTCTGGGCAAGTGCACAGTCCTTAACCAGAGCCTCACTAACCATGGCTTTTCCTCTTCCATGGTTTTGACAAGCAAAATTTGTGTTGAGGTCATGAGGGCCACATCAAAATACCAAAAAAAGTCCACTCTAATGATCTAATCTAATGATTTCTATCATAACATCTGGGGACAAAGGTTGTGAAAAAGTAAAAGAAAGGAAGGATGCAGCTCTAAGGTTTGAGCTGCTATCTAGGCTTTGGTGATGAAAGGAGGAAGAGATGGGTTGGGCACGGAAAGGACGGCAGCTACATTCAACTGGGAATGGATTTCAGAAGGACTTGGGTGCCCTGTTCTGTCTGTCTCCATGGTGTGGAGCCTTAGACAGCCAACAGCCCTTTTGCAGAGCTTCAGCAGGGGGCGTCTGAGTTGGCCACTTTGAAAGAGAGGGCAGAGGAGTGGATTCATTGCCTCCCGATGACACCAATGAACTGCTAGCAATGCTTTTTTTCACTTTTTAATCTAATATAACTTTTCCAGATAGATATCAGTAAAATAAGAAAAAAACCAGTCATATATCATAGAAGGATTATACAATATTAAGGGTGCATCTGATAAACCTGCAATAATATTAACATTTTTTTCCTGGTTTTAATTGTGATGACTAACACCTTATTGATCAGTTACTCCATTCTTCAAACAATGATATAGACTTCACCAAGTGCTGTCACTTAGAAAAATACTTTCTTTCATAAATAAATGGAAAAATAGTGGAAGAATCTAAAAATCATTATAATGAGAGCTGGAATATTTCAGTTACCCCCATCAAATTACCACACAGGTGGAGGATTTCTTTCTCTATGGGATAACACTATTATTCCTCTGCATGGATTCATTCTCCCTGGACCATCTGTATTTAATCTCGCAAAGCCCAGGTCTAACACAATGGAAAATTCATTTAATATGGCTGATCAATTCACATACTCTACCAATCTCCCAAATCTAACTTACACTTCACGTATGGCCATATTTAGACAATATTCAAAAGTAATGAGTGTCATTCACATCATTTTATGGATGGAGTGCACGGTCAAAAAAACATGTTGTCTGTTATAACATGTAAGAGTGACTGACAAGTGCAACTGTGCTGTTACAGTACACTTGACTTTCTCCAGAGCATTTCACTTAGTAAATAGCTATTTGATAAACAATGTGCATTGTAGAATTGAGAAATACAAACTGCTGACATATATCAAAGCACAGTTCTTATGAGTTATCATTGATGAATCCTCCTTTATTGAAGGTTTCCCTACATTTTATTTTTGCTGGAAAGCTGATTTTTAAAAATTTAACAGTGATTTAAACAATCATATGATTTCTTTCCAATTAAAGTTTACAAAAGGACTGAGAGGGCCAAAATAATGAAGAGAAAAGGTTAATGGGAGTTAATGTTATGAAATGCTTGGAATACTGACTTAAAGGTCAGAAGCTTACTAAGTAGATTTTAATACAACCAAAGAGTTTTATCTTGGAATAGGGAAGAGAATTTATATCCGAAGTACATCAGAACACCCTAAGAAGATGGGCGTTCAGATCCTTTTTCAGACTGCTTTCTCATATTAGACTGAAGTGCCTCATTTAGGATCTTGGATATCTCAGTTGCCTTGTTAAAGCTGACACTGACAGGCAACACTGGGAATCTCTCCATTTACCTTGTTATGTGAGACTGATAATTAGGTGCCTCAACTAAGCGTGTAAACTGGGATAACTTTGTGCTCGAGAGAAGAACTTTGGGTCAAGTGCAAATCGCTAGAAAGAGATTTCTCATTGAGATGCCGTGCCAAGAACTCAGCACTTGAGTCCATGAAAGAGGAATCTCAAACAGAGGTAGGGCGGTGACCTTGCCCGTACACACACCATGGAATAGCATGTGTGATTCTAGTGTCCGGACTTGCAGAAGATGTGAAAATACTGCAGAGAGTTCACAGGAAGGACACAAATAAGATTGAGGAATCCTGGTGATAGGAGGCTTAAGGAGCTATATTTATTCAACTTATCAAAAAAAGTGAAGAGGCAGCTTGATCTTTGTGCAGAGGTACTTACATGCGGAAAAGATGTGGAAAAGATAGTGGGAGACTTTTCAACTTTGCTATCAAAGGCATATCAAGGTTAAAAGACAGGAAGCTGAAGTTAGAAAAATTTAACCTTGAATAAGTGGCTATTTCCTAACACTAAAAGTAATTAAATACTAGAACAGCTAATATTTAGGACAGAGAAATAATGCTGTTACCCCATTTTCCCGTTTGCAGCACAGTACCTTTGTGGTTTGCTGTGAGCATACATGCTGTCTTCACCTAACTAATTTTTTGTCTGAGTTAGGTACCATTTTAACCTCTCCTGAAATGTACTCATATTCAACTTCCAGAACATGAAATGCTTTAATCTACATGCAATGTGGGGCTTTTGGATGCTTTGGTGCAATTTGGCAGTCAGTGACGTGGGCATTCAGACCAGTGGATGTAAATTAACCCCTCTAGTAAAAAATTTTATGACACGTATCGCCCGCTTGGCAGAACTTCATATCTGTTTAGTGGATGGTGCACAAATGCTGGCTTTTCACCCATGCAGAAGGACACTGTGTCTCTAAGAATATATTTTCAGGGAAAGAATTGGTCACAAATTCTCTCTAATGAAGAACTGACCAACACCCACTTCTATTTGGTCAGTGAAACCAGATGTTTCTCCTCCTTAATCCTCTGAAAACACAGTGTGGAGATGAGGTAATAGGAATAAGCATGGAGAGGGAGCAACTTGGCAGGTCATTGCATGTTTTGATTATAAAAATACGTCAGAAACAACTTTATTATTGCAAAATAATAGATATGTCTACAATTTTGCTTCTCAACAAAGCTGGAAGAATGATGACATTACCAAATGCTGGTCAAGAGCAGAAGAGTTATGTCATGTCAAAGTTAAGCTGAGATATGACTGGCACATTCTCCCATGACTCACGTGGGAATTCACTTTAGTTTGTTAAAGCAAGAGCTGAGGAACTCATGTTGCCTACGTTTGGTTGGTGCAGAGGAATAAACAGAAAGTTTATTGCACAATTGAACCTTATCTTGGTTTTGCATTGAATCACAGAACATATAGAAATGTCCTTCCCCACACTCAACAAAATATTAAAGACAACGTAGATTAGATAGAAAAAGTTCCAACTTGACTGAGCTGTCTTCCAAGAAAACAAATACACCTGCAGCTCCCTAAAGGCAAGTCCTTTCTAACAGGACTAAAGACTTGTAATTTAGAGCTGGCCTTCCCTGATAAGCAGAATCTCACTTGGCTAACTGAGGAGCAAATAGCATAATAAGGAATTCATCAGATTAGGAACACCTAAGAGAGACTCCCAAAAACCACCAGTGCATTTTGTGGAAAGGGTGGCTTAGTCCATCAGCCTTCTGAAGTAGAGAAATACAGCTGTAGGCCATTTACTGAGTTAAATGAGGCACTGAAAATGGCACTCTGCCAGCTCCATGTACATATTAAAAATTTACAGTGTGTTCCAGAGGAAAAATTCTTCGTGCATTGTTCTTTCCCATAAATTTAATTCCCTCAACAGGTTTTGTCATGCGGAGATGCCTTCATCTCCAGGAATCATCTCTATCTTGTCACCACAAAGCTTGCAAAACCTTGGGATATTGTTTCTTCATGTTGGTTCCTTTTGGAATTTCTACTCATTTTGCAGGTCCTACGGAGACAGAGTAATTTTTTAGCTGTACTTGGTGAAACTCCCATGTGGACTTGTTAAAGGTGCTTTTTCAGTTGGTGAATAAGGCAATTTGGATCACTGGAAGGCCTCCAGAGCACCCCTACAACCTGTTGCTCTACTGAATAGATAACTCATAAAGATAAAATCATTACCTGACTGCAGATGGATCATTTGATTTATTGAAGGTTCATTAAAACTCACCCAGGGTATTGTGAGCTATTTGGAACAGTACTGGAGCACTCTTTTACCAGCAGTCAGATGTGGAGAAACATAGACTGAGACAGAAAGCACTTCTTTCAGCACTTGTCACCTCCTACCAAAACGGAGAAGTTTATATAAATGCAAAAGGAAGATACTTAATGCAGATGCTTCCCGACTTCTCTGCCCCATCCTGCTTCGTTGGCATCAAAGTCAACAAGAGAGACAAATGCCAATTTGGTGAGAATCAAAGCAAAATAAGATTTTTTTTCTGCACTTTTTTTTCATCTTCTATATCTGGTTTGAAGACTTATCTCAGATTTTTTTCTCAGAGTACGTGGGAAGGATGATTATGCAATTCCTCATGAGAAATTTGGGGTGCAGGGTCTCTGACTCTTGCTTTCTTCAGGAAAAATAATGTTTATTTTAATGAGTTTGCCTTCATTTCTGGATGAAATAAAAAAAAAAAAAAAACAAAAAAAAAACACCTGGAAGAACCCAACCTTTTCTTACCTGCACTGATTTTTTGACATTTGGAAGCATTTAATGGAGTCAGAGATAATGAACTCACTTACTGACTGGTATTTAACTTGCTTATGTTTTCTTGGACAAGACTTTGTAATATGTTCTGTTTCAAACACCAGTAGTTATTCTGTCTGCAATGTCAGCACTCCTATTTTCCCTAATTTGCAATTTATTTCTAAATGGCAGAAAAACATTGGGTATTTTGCTGAAATGTTTAAATTTGGAAAAGCAACATTGATCAGAGTCAAAGTAATTAGAAACAGAGAAAAAGATTAAAAGCTGCTGTCAGTGACTATATTTATATATTTTTAGAAAGATAGTAACTGACAACAGCTTTACTAAAGTGAACAGTCTGGAATTCCAAAGAGAAATCAATCAAACCGATACTGGAAGAGAATGTAGTAAACCATTATATATTTAATCTTTCAAATGGATATATAGTATATAATAGAATTTATAATTAATTTGATTTAGAAAAGTATATTTGGTTATACTCTGGTGTTACAACACAAGTTTGATGTAGAATTAAATAAAACCAGTATTTCTTTCTTTTTTTTTTACGATCAACATATCAAGACAAAATGCATGATATAATTAAATTTCTATAAACCATGGAAAACACAAAAGAAGCTGTAATGTATCATAGCACAATGTGTGTGTGTGAAGAATTTCAAAGCACATTTCAATCACTACATAGTAAAATTAATACTTTCTACAGAGGCGGTGGATGGGGAATGGGCATTATTGACGTGTTTTTCAAGAATGTTAGAGGTTCTGTTTTTGAGGCAGTTCCAAGGTATAATGATCTGCCAATGAAGCAATCAAATTCTGCCTATTTTTGGAAATCTGCTTTTGGCTTCATGATTTGTTGACAAGAGATCAGTGTCCTGCAAGACACAGCTCAAACCTGGTTTTGATATGAAAAGATGAATTTGTGGTTGTATAAGTATGTAAGATTTTATACAGGAGGCAGAATGTTCCTTTTCATAAACTGTACGGCAACTCCCAAACCCATGCTAAATCAGGATGCCATACAGTATGCTTGTGATCATGGCTTTAGGATAGTTTCACTGTTCAAAGGAAAACCAGCAATGCTTCATTTTCTTACCAGACAGCCTTTCAGAAATGGATGACTTTATGTAAACTTCTGTTGCAAGCCAGCTACAAAATGTATGTCCCTGCAACATGGGACTAGTGATCCCCAAGATCCAGAGCCTTAGCTGGATGTTTAGTTCCAACAGGTTGCTCCTCTTTGGCCTGCTTGTAAATGGGAGTAGGTAATGCTGCAGAAGATATGGTCCTGCTATTCTGTCACGTGCTTAAAGCCTCTCTAAAGTCATCTCTATTTTATATTTATATACAGTAGTAAGTTAAGAACCCTGCAGTTTTTACTGAGAGGGTCACATCCTCCCCACGCCATAGCAAGCACTATTGCAATTAGGGAGCACTATTGAAACTTCTAGTTAAAGTCCCTGACCACAGAGCAGGTATTTTTCTCTGCTGATACTGCTAATTCATAGTTCCATATGGAAGTGTGCATCTACCTTCATATGCTATGTTACTTACACATCTGGACACGAAGAAGTTTGCCATAAGGGCTCCCTCCTTTCCTACATCCCAGACTTTATACCTCAACATGTCTGAAAAGTGCCATTGTTCAAATGCATATGAGCCTCAAACGCACTTTTTGCTGCTTAGACATGTTGAGGTATAAAGAGGTGTATAGTTATATTTTAAATAGTTTCATTTGCTACTGTCCTTTCCATGACAGTCAGACAGTGAGAAAATGGCCAGGGAGATGAGCTGGAAGAAACAGGGCACAGTAATCAGATGTTTCTGGAAGAGGATACTCTGACCAGATAAATCAGTAGAGACTGAACTGCAGTTTTCTGAAGGATCCTGTCCTTTCACTTCCTGCAGTTACACCATGTCCTTATCACTCAAAGAAAGCAAGATTACGATTTGCCCACTCAACCACATACCATGTGTTATTTTTAACCTACTATATAAAGGGCACCTGTCTTTTTAAATCCTGGTGGTCAGCTTTTCAGATAACAAGAAATAGTATAGCTACTTATTAGTGTAGCAAATATATTTCCTGTTGGTCTACACAGCCAAAGAAAAGAGGAAATTTTCCCATGATTTCAGTGTGAGTAAAATTTTAGAACCTCAGTGCGACAAGAGAGAAAATAAACAAAATAAGTGGAGGAAGGACAGTGATAGATAAGGGGATGATCACGGGCCACACAGTCTTATATATATCTTGTTGCTCATTTTTTGTTTGGTTGGTTTCTATTTTTATTAGTCTGTTGTTTATTCTTTCTAAAATAGTGTTCCTAAATATATGGCCATTGCTTCCTTCAGACTGTACCAAGAAGCCTGACAGGAGGTTTGTGAGAGGAGCAAAGAAGACATGCAAATTTTCCTTATTTTAGCATTACTTATTATCTAGCTCCTTCCTTTATTTCAGAAGACAGAGTGTTTCTGCAATTCATGCAACTCCGAATCTAAGTGCTGTGCTGGAGTGCTAACTTCTGAGATGCTTCTTGTTTTGACAGCAGCTGGAGGTGCACAGTATGGGTTGGATCCTTGGAGACTGCTTCTGGTGGTGGTGCTCTAGTTTGTTTAGTCGAAAGGATGCATCATTACTTAGAAAAGATTAATCAAAAACATTTGTCTGAAGTAAATCCCTTGGTTGATTTATATAAGTACACTTTAAAAAACTTTATATCTGCCATTAATATTTATTCAAGCCAAGAGCTCCTGGCCGTAGGGGAAAGCAAGAATTCTGTTGGATGGTGCTTTAGCATCAGCTCCATGACAAGTGCTCGGCTCTACCAAGAGACATCATGTGAAGCAACTAAACAAGACCACTGGCCAGCAACTCTTGCTGACGCCTGCCACTTAAAAGCAATCTCATCTTTGGGCTATCAATCATCTCCACCTAATAAGTCCAGCCTCACAAAGTGAATTTCCAAGAATCCCATGTCCAATTCCTAAAGCTGTAATCACATATGCCTTCAGCAGCCTAGATTTAATGCCCAAGGGGTCTTCCATGCTAATTTAAAATGAGAGGTGGGTACTTCTGCTGAGTCTTTAAACCTGTTCTAACACAGCTGAGACAGAAATGATCCCAATTTCTGAAAAATGTAGACAATTTCTATTTTTTGCATAAGAAACAGATTCACAATATTGAGTATATATTCCACTTATTGATCTCGGCACTACTATTTCACTCAGCTATAAGCATCATTAAGGAGCTTATATGCACTTGCTGAACAGGACCAATATAAAGAAGCTGAATTTACCAAATATTTGTTAAGAAATTGCATTTCCCATCACTAACACTTACTTTGATATACTATGTATTATTTAATTTTTTAAAAGATCAACCAAACAGCAACCAAAAAACCAAACGCCCACAGATTTAGCCAAAACCCCCAAAAATATTTAATATTTTTTGTTTGGAATTACTATATCAGCTTATCTAGTAAAAACACACCAAAAAACCTAAGATGAAAAAGTCTTTGAATTCTTTGCATAATTCTCCAGAATATGCTTTCAAATATTAGGTGGTTCCTCTACCACTTACTAAATTTTAGACCAGCATTATATTTCATCAGGGAAAATATCTATTGTATGGTTCATGCGAGAGCTGTGAGCAATTGAACTTAAATATTTATTTTTAACCACAGACGCATTGCTGGAATCTAAACCGAAGGAATCACTACTGCAAACCAAATTTCTTACCTCTGATGGGTGGCCAGCTCTTATAAAAGCGCAGAGTGGATCAAAAGCTCCTGTTCCACAAGCCAGAAGATGGGTCCTGTTGTATCGGTGAAGGACACGGACGTAATTTGCACATTCATCCTAGTTTACATAAAAAAATAACCATATGGAAGTATTAGCTTTTACACTATTTTTTAAAAATATCTTTTTTGCACTTTGGTGATGTTCTAATATTGAATCTTTCTATTCTATTTCACTTCATGTTACTAACTCTGTGCCATCAGTTTCACAGGAGGACATTTTTACATTGAAAAAGCAAGTTTAGAAAACTGATTGACCATGTTTTGTTTTAGATGTTTAACCAGTTAGGAGTAACTAAGTTACAAAAATACGGTTTTGTGCTTCTTTAATCTCGGAGATATTCTGCAAATCTGAACAGATCTTTTAGTAAGTATTATTAGATACACTAGATCTAAGATTCAGAGCATAAGATGTGAATAGTCAGCAAACGGCTTCTCTCTCAAGTTAAATAAACTTTATCTCAAGAAAAATACCTTTTTTTTTACTGTACCATTAATTTCTTGTATAATTAATTGCTAATCAATATTTTTTATATTGTATAGACACATGCTTTATCTGTTCCCACTGTTTAAACTCCTTTGAAGAAATATTCATTTCCCCCAGGGCAATACTTTGGGACTCATTAGTGTATTTGCAGCTTCATAAATATTACGATTAAAACATTTTCAAACATCCCTTTGAGATGTGAGGTCATTATTCCTGTGCTGAACTAGAAATGGAGACAGTGAGATAAAAGTATCCATTGATTCTGGGACTCCTGGGATTTGGTTTTAGAGAGTATTTTATATTTTGCAATGGTTTCTATGTGTGAAGCAAAATTACTGTACATTTCAATTCGTTGCTCAACATTTCTGTAACTTAGAACCCTAAGCTTTAAGAGTCATGTCAAGTTTAAGACATTTAAAATGGAATTAATCTAAGCTAACTTTAGCTGTTCTAGAGTTTATACATGTAATTTATGCAATTCTCACAGGCTTTTTCAGTAGTCAGTGAAGTAGGCCAGACATCTCTAAAAAGCAATTAATACAATCCTAAAATGAACATGTAAAACAGAGTGAAGGAATTTCCTTTTTGGAAAATTTCCTGTTCTTCGCTCTTGACTACTCTCATTATCGGACTGCCATATTTGTGTGAGAACAATCCTGGGTCTTATTACCCAGCTGCAAGAACTTAATGTCAAACAGGAGGAGTCTGCAGGGGATTCAGGGGCAGAATTCAACACTTGCAAGTCCACATTACGTTCAAAGCTAAGAAACTATCTTTCTTCTTCAAATCCTTAAATCATTCAGTGCAAGTCTTCCAAACGCTCCAGCGAACAAAAGAGGAAAGAAATCTCCTTTGCTACCTGATTCTCCTTAACTGTTCATCCTTAAGATATATCATGCTAATTCATAGAAGTAAGAAACCCATTTACACAACAGGAGGTAACCTGACGTGTAGTTAAATATTATGTATATGAAAAGGAAAAAATCAACTTTTCTATATCCTACTTTTGGAATTTCTTGATTTGTAACTAATTTTTTCCTTTTTTTTTTTTTTTTT
This sequence comes from Oreocharis arfaki, assembly GCA_013398015.1. Taxonomy (NCBI): domain Eukaryota; kingdom Metazoa; phylum Chordata; class Aves; order Passeriformes; family Paramythiidae; genus Oreocharis; species Oreocharis arfaki. Next base: position 381,508 of record VZRR01009787.1, read on the forward strand.
TAAGCAAATGTAAACATCGTCAGACAAACTGAGAGAATAATGGGTTGAAATCAGTAGGATGTGATCCTCCTGGAATGCATCAGCACTCAGCGATGGAGGTGTCCTCTTTGTATGTTCATTTCCCAAATATTTGCTGACTGGTGGTAGAAAAACGATATTCCATAGGAATTTCATGATGCCATGCAGTTTTTGAATAGATGGGCACCGGTGCTGTTCCTGATTCTCTCTCTCATCCAAGAATGACCTTCCTGACTTATTCCCTCTGTTTGCTCTCAGTGGTGGTCTGTTCTTTACTCTGTAATTTCCTTTTTTATCCACATGCGCCTTCAGCTCTTGATCTTTGTGCCAAAATCATTTTAGGGATTTAAGATTTCTTTTAAATGGGAAAAATCTACACTTTTTTTTGTTTTTTTTTTTCTCTTCTGCATGCCTTTGTAGGAATGCCTGAAAAATTCAGCAAAAAAAACCCAGGATGAGGAAGATACCAAATATAGAAAAAAACTAATTCCAAATGGCTAGACTTGATCATTTATAAACAATGACAAAAGGTGCTGTTCTGGGAAGTGTCAGGCAACAAGGCATTGCTGCTAACCCTACCAATAATGTACCGTACACAGAGGAAGGAAGAGATGCATCATCCAATAGGACTTTGAAATAAGACTTCTCTATACTAAATCAATTAATTAAGTCCTAGGGTTGTCTCTAGAATGCTCCATAGATATGTTAAGAGATCTGTTGAATTTTATTCATCTGAAAATTCTCAGTGTGAAGGAGTTAGTCATCTCTACAGACTCTGATTTCTATATCTGAGAGATTTCCAATTTTGATAAAGTAATTCAGAGTAATTGAAAGCTCTCACACCACAGGCTAACAGGTGTGATTCCTGGCACACTGCATGACAGCTGAAGGATTTTTTTTTCTGTGGCTTCACTCGAATCAGAAAAGCAGAGCCTTATTTTAAGAGTATGCAGGTGTTATTAAGACAAGCCTTTTTTAGCAGTCCTGTGAAGTCTGTTACAAGCTCTGAAACTGTTTATGACTACAATACTTGCAGTTTTACTGCTACAACATGAACTGATAACTTTTTAAGGTTATACAAGCTCCTAAAAGTGGTCTGTTCTGTTATATAGAAAGAGGCAACAGAGTACACGTGAAGTATTTCAAAGCTGAGAAGCTTATTACAATAGTATCAGTTCTACTTAAGAATTATGCATTGAGTAACAGACCTTTTGCAAAGGAAAATAAAAAAAAGGAACATCATGGAAATAAGAAAAACCAGTTTTAAATAGAGCAATATTTTTCTGAGAGTTTGTAGTGTGAAAAATAGCATTAAGAATTTAAAATTGACAAAGGGCTGATTTTAAGGCATTATGCTATTAAGTCAATATTGGTTTATGGCTTCAAAAAATTAAGGTGAAAAGAAAATTAATAGGAAAGTTTTTGATTCTAATTTAGATTCCTTTCAGGTTGAGCCATTTATCTTACTGATACTGAGCATGCTGATGAAAATTACTAAGGTTTCTCTGATATTAATTAGTGTTACTCGTTCACATAGTCCATACATAATTAAGTCTCATGTGAGGATCAGAATATTGTTTGGTATTGCAATATTTACAGCTTATAAAATTTTAACGTATTTTTCTTAAAGACTCTGCTTCTGGAATCTTGTGATTATTCAAAAGTTCTTGTTTTTCCTATAAAAATAGTAGTTACACCGAAACTTCATGGTGCAGAGAAATGTGGGAAACACATGAAGCTCTTTAAATGATCACATTCATACAACGCAAATTCCAGGACTTATAATAACAAACTGGATTGCAAAAGCTTTTGAGTTTTAGGGAAACATGAGTCTGAGGGGGCTATCTTTGCTTTAAAACAACGGTAGCTATTTCTGCATTTATTTAACCAAAAAAATATTTTCAGAGTATCAGAAAATATGTAGTGGTGAAGGAAAGATGGTACAGCTTTAACTAATAACAGCCTATGCTGAGAGGTAGTATTTAATAAAGGCCAAATAATTTAGGTTTGGGATTCATTTAATACGACCATAAAGTTCAGCCACTGTAGAAAACTACCATTTTCAACCAAAGCCACCTAAAATTATCAAGGATACAAAATTAACCTGAAAAACTGCAATGAACTCTTAAGAATCTGCAAAAAGGATCAATTCTAAGTCAGGTGAGTGTAAAGATTTGGGGTTTTATTACTATTATTATTATTACTATTGTTTTAGTCTTTGAAATCATGTTTTGTATTACAATAANTATTATTATTATTATTATTATTATTATTATTATCATTATTATTATTACTACTACTTCCCAATCTGGTTCCATTCCCTTAATGTGGGCAGTTCTCAAGCTTTTACTGCAGAAGAAATCTTTATAACTTCCTAATCTTATTGGGAATACATTGTGGTTACCGTCAAGGCTGCTGTTTGCTGTGTTTGTGGGAAAGCTTTGTATGTGCCCTTCCATGTCCTTACATTCCTGTAACTGTTGCTGAAAAACTATCATAATTTTCAGATTCTTTGGTTCACTGTGAGCTCTCTCAGCTGTGGGATTTATTAGGTGTTGGACTCACTGTGTGTTTATGAGGTGAAGATAATGACCTTGTTGCACTGCAAAATTAAGGAGAGCTCACATCCAGAATTTTCATCCTATGCTGCCAGTGATATCAGCTGCTGTGTGTCAGAGAGCTTTCAGGTCTTTTCCCAGGAACTGATTACAGTCAGGGCACTGAATCACGAGAACAGAACAGGTCTGAGGTTCATTAAAACAAAGTGTTTTTATTAATATAACACTAAACCTATAGCACGATATAAACTACAGTGTATTTTATAATTATTAATAACATAACTGCTTTTTTGAATGCATTCTAGAGAATGTGAAAATGGACAAGATAATCCATGCGTATGAAAAAAAGGAAATAGAAATGGAAAAGGAGAATTATTAAGGTACATTCTTTGATAGCACCAGAAAAAGAATTAGAAGAAAGTTCAGATGGTCAAAAGTGTTCATTGCTTGTTTATGAGCTGGTTTGAAGAGTAATTAAACTAATAATTTAGTGTGTTCACAGTAGTTACATGTTTTTAACCTACAACACTTAAATTTATACCTGTGCTTTAATCTCTCTCAAGTTAGGGATGCCTGAATCCTTGTTTTGGATCAGCCACTGGTATAATTAAAGTATATTTCATCTGTAATTAGTGATACTTACAGCATCTCTTCCTTTAATTATGCATTCTTCTGCCTGCAGAGGTGTACTAGGCCAATGGATCTGAGGAAAAAACCCAAGAAAACGATTTAATCGGCAGTCTGCAGCTTTTCCCCTATTTCTCATGTGAGGGGTTCTCAGAACAGAAGTATAATATCATAGAACAGCCCAGGTTGGAAGGTACCTCAAAAGACCATCTTGTCCAGCCCTTGGTGGAAATGGGAGCCTAGATGAGATTATCACTCTGTCTTACACCTCTTTAAACCCTCCAGCAACAGAAACTCCACCTTGTCCCTCGAAAAGGGAGAGCCTCTGTCCTCTTTGAGATGCCATTTAAATACTTAAGTACGGGAATACTGTGATGAGTTCCCCCTGAGCCTTGCCTTCCCCAGAGAGAAAAGACCTTCAGTCTCTCCTTTGTTTGGACATAACTGTCTTGATTAGGGTAGCTCACCAAAGTTATTAGTAGTCAACAGAATTTAAAGAAAGTTAATGTATGCAACATTTTATATAAATTCAGCGGAAATGTCCATGCTAAACTGCCAGGGATTTTCAACATAGTTATTAATTTTGAACTACTGATTTCCTGCTTTAAGTAACACTTAGGAAAGAAAATGGTTTACAGTGATGTAAACTTTATGGTTTAAAGTGATGTAAGGCCAGGATAAATCAGAGGGGGGAGTAGGATCAGCTCTTCACAGTCATTTACTAGAAGTGAAGCCAAATTACACAAGCAAGGTTTTTTCAGCTACCTACTGCACAACATTTATGTTTCATTCCAGATGCATGATTTGTTTGGATGAAAACAATATTAAACAATGACTGAGCACACTGGAACAGTTACTTAATTTCTTAGGGCGGTTAAAAGTGAAAACAAAAACATGTTCACGTCAGTGATATCAGGCTTGGCTGAAACCAAGTAAATATCAAAAAACTGATGTCAACATTAAGACATTTTTGTCAATAATCCAATCAAAAATTATTTTTCTGTCTGGAAAACATTTTAAAACTAAGTTCTTCTGCTAGGCTTTTTTCTTCCTTTAATTTTTGGTTTTTTTTGATTAATTGAACTATATTAGTTTTCTTGAAATAATTCTAGTCTGAGAAAATCTGTGAATAAATTATTAGAAAAGTTAATTGCAAGAAAAGTGGGGATAAATTAAGAGTCCTAGATGCCTAGGGCTTTAAAGCAAGAGGCCCAGTCCTCTTCAATATCTTCATTAACCACTTGGATGTGGAACTCAAAGGAATACTTAGTAAATTTGCCGACGACACTAAACTGAGAGGAGCTGCTGACTCTCTGGAGGGCAGTGAGGCCCTGCAGAGAGACCAGGATAAATCAGAGGGCTGGGCAATCACCAACTGTGTCAAGTTTAACAAGAACAAGCGCTGGATTCTGTACCTGGGACAGTGCAACCTCAGTTGTGTGTATAGATTGGGGAACGGGAGACTGGAGAGCAGTTGCAGAAAGGGATGTGGGGGCCCTGGTCAGTGGCAAGCTGAGTATGAGTCAGCAGTGCCCTGGTAGTGCGTTGGACTCACACCATCTAAATCCAGGTTAATCAGAACATCTGTTTTCAGTCAGATGATTATATAGCTGTCTATGAATGACCAAAAGTAGCTCTCATCTAGTCCCTGCATTGCTGCTGTATAGTCTGGAACCTGAACTCTGCTGAACCCCCAGAGGCCACTCACCCAGTGGCCATCATCATCTTAGTCAGACCATTGCTGCTTCATTCCCTGCAAAACTCGGGGTACACAGCCATTAATTTTAGTCACTGCTCAGGAATTGAACAAATCTTGGGTTAAACTTGTTCTTAACCCAAAAACCTAGAAGTTATGAGATCTCTAGGATCTCTTGAGGCTAAAAGTATGAAGCCACAGCTTTCACTTCCCCAAGACATGTTCTAACTAGCAGGCTAAAATGAGAGCTTTTGCCCATACCAGGTGTAGATGGCTGCTAGAAACAGCGAAACCACAGAGGGAATAAAACTCTTGACTCTGTAACCTGATATTAAATACTCTGTGCGTAGCTGATTATTTTTGTATTTAGAGACTTAGTCCCAGTGCTGTTGCAAATACTTTTTATGTACATTTTCCACTTAAGATATACTGAATTAAATGCCTATACAGAATTAAGAGAAAAAAGCCAAAGAGGTAACCCTATGCTCCTGCTTTTTCTGGGGTGTCAAAAAGCAGCTGCAGTGAAGCTACATGAAGTTGGTCCTTGGCACAGAATAATAGAATAAATCATAGAGTTGCAGAATGGTTTGGGTTGGAAGGGACCCCTAAAGACCAACTGATGTTATCACCTGCTACAGTCAGGGACATCTTTCACTAGCTAATGTTGTTCAAAACCCCATCCAGCCTGACCTTGAACAGTTCCATGGATGGAGGATGCACAGCTTCTGTGGGCAACCAGTTTCAGGGTCTCACCACTCTCATAGTTAAGGAGTTCTTCCTAGTATTTAACCTAAATCTAAACTCTTTCATTTTAAAACCTCTGTCTCTTGTCATGTCACTACAGGCCCTGATAAAACTCTCTGTTTTCCTTATAAGGCCCCTTTACAAATTGAAATGCCAGCATAGGATTTCCCTAGAGCTTTCTCTTCTTCAGTCTGAACCCCAGTTCTCTCAGCCTGACTTCATAGGAGAGATGTTCCAGCCCTCTGACTACTTTTGCGGCCCTCCTCTGGACCTGCTCTATCAGGTTCACATCTCTGTTACACAGAGGGACTCAAAGCTGGAGGTAGTAGCCCAGCTGGGGTCTCAAAAGAGAGGAGTAGAAGAGCAGACTGAGAGATTGTGCAGCAGTGTAGGAATCTACCTTAGATGCTCATAGTAAATTACCTACTTCTAAGGCAAGCCCATGTTAGCTGCCTGAAGCACATGGATCTGAATTATAGCTCTAGTAATAGATGGATGTGTCCTGAAGAATGTTTTCTATACAGAAATTATTTTTTAAGACTCATAACTCGTGAGGCTTCTGAGTTTTAACATAAAAAAGCATTAAGAGTTAAATCTCTTCTAGAGTATTTTATAATTGAGACTAAAAAAAATTTCTGCATGTCAGATTTTGCTATCACAGCAAATTTCAAATTACCATAGCATAGGATGTGTTTGCACTGCTTGAAAATCCAGATATTAATCAGCTGCCATGGTAGTCTTGAACCTGCCATGTATTACTTCTCCCGATGTTTATGCTTTAGAGGTGTGACAATTACCAGCCTTAATTTTTAAATAATTCTCTGTCAGGATTGCAATGGTTTGGCAAGCTACCAATAAGAATTTTTGGGAAATATTCCTGGGTATATAGACTGTAATAGCATCACACTTACATACATTTCGCTGGGCTGCAGGCTTGACATAATTATTGGCTGGGACATAAGTTTTCAAAAATTTTCACTTCTTCAGGTTACTGTGAATTAAATTCTTAAATTGCTTTTTTAGTGATGTTTTCTCATGTTTCAGAAGAGTATTCTCATCCTTGAGACCTGGATGATGTAATTTTAGCACTGTATTTAAAAGACAGGGAAAAGGTATTTTTAAATGTACTCATCATGGGAAAAAATGGAGTTTTAAGGCAGTACAGATATAGGGGAAACTTTAATTGGGGCTGGAATGCTAATTAGTGTCTCCAAACATCCTCTCTATTCAGCCACTAGCCTTAAAAAACAGGATGGTATCTCTACTGAAAACTAATTTAAAGAAATTATATGAGCTTTATAACACTTCAGGAAAAAATAGACTGCTGTGTTCCAGTCTGAACTCTAGTGTATGACAGAGCAATTAAAGAATTTAGCTACCCTGTCCCCGGTTTAAGTCAATAAATAGTGCTTAATTAACAGATAACTTGTGTTTGGCTGAAGCACAAATTCTTTAAAAATATCTGCTCATGACTGGATAGCATATATATTTATCAACAAATACATAGACGCCTTCCCTCTTGGAAGGTTATTCCAATGGATAACCAAACTCACTAAAATCTGTGCTTCTTATTTCAGTTTACATTTATGAACATTCCTACACAGTATTCAAAGAAGACACGAGCAAGCCCTACTGTTGCAGACCAGCCAGCTCTGGAGTGGAAATACAGCTTTACTAGAGGCAAGATGTATGAGAGGTCTCTGTAGTTTATTACAGCAGAGATATAAAACCAAATCTGGAGCCACCTCACACTAAATGAGAAAGAGCAAAATTGAAATCTTCCTGAACGAGCCCATTCACAGAAGTGGGAAGCTTTCTTTTCAGACTCAGATCTTTGTAAGGGCTTTGAAGCAGAGCTATATGCAAGGAATTTGTGGGAAAATAGGAAGAACAGTTTATTTTCACTCCAACATGAGACGAAAAGTAGGATCAAAGGTCCCCTTTCTCTATGAGCTGTTTGACCAGTGGTTGTCGCAGTTGAGGTGGACACAACACACACTAATTTTAGCATAAAGTGTAGGTAAAAAGTGTTTATTTTAAAAGCTAGTGTCATATATATACACTTTTGTATGTTTATAATTCATGTTAATTGTTTATTGGTTTCTTAACTACTACTACTATACATTCATTGGTTATTTTAACTACACCATACTATTATTAGTTATTTACAACACAGACATTTCAAGAATCTAAACAAAACAGCTGCAGATGTGTTGCTGTTTACTCCCTCTATTGTTTTGAATTTCTTGCTTCTCTTGATTAAGTTTCTCACAGGTAGAAAAGGACTGTGCTGAGACCAATGTCAGAGTCAGACAAGCTTGCTGACCTGCTGTTAATTCCCACAAGTGGTGATGAGCCACTGGCACTGGTTCAAGTTTGCTGTTAACAAAGATCCTCACTGGCACCAATTACAATGAACTGCAATGTTTTTAAAAAACAAATTTAGCACCAGGCACCAAAGAAAATTCTCTATCAGTCTGTTAGATCACTACAAGCCTTTAATGCTTTGGATCAAATCTCAAATATGTGTAAGGTTTTATTCCAAAGGTGGTGTCAAAGGGAATGAGCTCTTAGGGAAAGCAAAGGTTAAGTGGAACGTGCCTACAAAACTTTGGCTTTACACAAGGTTTTGAGTGCTTACATGGCTCTAATTCTCTGTAAACACTGATATCCACATTTCATATTCTCCCTTAATCTTGCTGCTCTTAGTGTTAGGGCACTCTTCACACAGAAACAAGACATCTAAGTAACTATTTCAAAAGCTTATAGCAATACGTGATAAATAATCTATGAAAGAATATAATCCATTCTGCATGTATTAAATAAGAGATACAAAGAGCAAAGAAGAGAAAAGAAACATAATTTGACAAATAGAGAAGTGAGAGTCTGTCACTGTCCAAGATGACATGGAAGGTTTGTGCCACATTTGAGAGCTCAATTCAAATGTCTGGATTTCTCCACCAATGCAAGAATGACAGCAGTAGTATTCTTCCCTGGAGGTTTTTTCTGCCTTTTTTTTAGGTATCTTTTTATTGTGTATGAAAATTAGTTAGGATAAAATGTGCTTAAAATAATTTGGTAGAGACATATATATAAACAGCTACTAGCTTACATGAAAAAGCTATAATCTACCCTCCATAGTGTTGCTTTGTATTTGAAAGCTGAAAAGAATTGAACCTGAAGAAAACATGTCATCTATTAAATGCAGATTTATAGCAGGCATACCTCATATTCATCACAAGTTAAGTTTTTTGGAAATGTTGGATTACTTTGGCAGTCAACAGGTCCCTATGCAAAAGCATTTTATGTCCACTCAGCATTTAGTTGTTTTTCTTTGGGATAACTTCTAATATGATGGCTAGAACTGAATTTGGTCATTTTACAGCAAAAGGCATAAATCTCCAATTGGGAATGGATTTCAGTTTGGTTTTTAGAAAGCATATTCATATTCCAAATTGTTGAGAAAGGGATGACTGAATTAAAAGACATAAACAATTTTCTGGGACACAGAAGATGAAGATCAATATGAATCTACCCAAAATTTCACGAAACCTCTCTTCTGCACCTATTGAGTCATCCTGGTTACCACAGAGAGGATAAAACGCAAGAACTTGCCTGAACCCAGATACTTTCACTGGACTGCAACTTCTAGTTTAGCTTAATTAAGCTAAACTCTTCAGTCTAAAAGCAAAGGTCAAAGACTAACCAACACACAGTTAAAGATAGCTTAATTAAGAACTTCGGTAGTAATTAATCAACCAGTCTCTCAACTCCAAGAACTTTCTCTAATGTATCTCAGCAATTAAGCTTTCCTATAACAGAAATGTCTCATTCCACACTTTTGCTGATGGTGCTGTAGGATGATCACTCTTTCCCTAACTATCCCTGAATGAGGACTGCACTGAGTGAACGCTGAGAAAAAGAGGAAAAGCTCATTTAACATTTACATTCAAGAGAGCTAGGTCCCAGTGAGGTCATGTTTCTAAACATGTCAGGCCAAGCTTCATTTATCCCAGTTTCTCATCTTTCGCATAAAAAAAGGCAAGAAGAGTTTTCATCGGTTTGCCATACTCTATATACAGGTCTCCAGAAAGAGAATATGGTTTCAGAGTAAATGGCTGATATTCCACTTAAAAGCAAGAAAGGGAGCAATGAGCTTTGTGTCCAGATGGAATTATGGTAGTTGGACAAAAGCATGAAGTCCTCTATCCTCTCATCTTTCCTCACAGATTTATTGCCAAATGGGGAAGAAGGGGGGGGGGGGAAGGAGAGAAAGCTAATTTTATAGAAACAAATGCTATCTAAATGTTTTCATATCCCTGAGCTCTAATATCTTGTCACAGGTTATTAATAATTTGTATCAAAGTGAAAAAGTGTTAACTCATAGCTCACTGCTGAGGAACAAAGCTCAGTATGAAACTTTGCTCCCTGAGGAGTTAAATTTTGTTTTGTTGGGTTTTTTTTAATACAGATAAATTTTTAAATAGCCTCCCTGAGTACATTCATGTTCTCATATCTAGGACTGACATTCCCAAATGTTTATAAAAAGTATAAAGTATACTATATCTGTTCACAGTAGTGGAACATGCTAATTGTGCTTTGAGATAAGCAAGGAGGCTCGTGGTAAAGTTAGCCAGAGTGTTGACATGAGAATAGTGATATTCACTTTCAGCAAGGGGGCAGAAAAAGAAGATTTTGAGATATCAGTGGTCAGTGCAGTATAGACATCAACAAAAATATTTCTCCCAAGGGGCTTTATTTTATTTTACTTGCTTTTAATTCCATTATTTAATTTGCAAAAAAAAAGAAAATTTATCAAAACACATTGGGAAAATATTAAAAGTTAGATAAGGAAAACACTGAAATATTTCAAGAGATCATTTATCTGCAGTCAAAATGGTTGAGGCAGGAACAATGCTCCTGCTGGCTTCTCTTGCTACTGTATGTTTCCAGTTCTAGCTTCCAAGGGCAGAAATGAGTAGGGAATCAAAGGCTCCCATCAGCTCCAACTCCAGCCTCTCCATTTCAGTTGTCAGTTTGCCAATCATGTGTGGTTTCTACGATGTACTGAGTTCTCCTGCAGGATTATGGCTTAACCCCCCCTTCTCCCACAGACGACTGCACAGCCTTCAAACGCCAATTTCGGTCATTACTTAATAGCACGTCCGGCTCAAACCAATGCAAAATCCATTTTCTAAAGAAGACTAGAAAAAATAGCTGCAAGGTTTGTGCTGGTATTGAAAAGATCTTATAGTTGACATGTTGATATTTTTCCTTAACATTTTCTCTTCTGAAACTTCCCCAAAATACCAGAGAGATTTTAGTCCTCAATGTCTACAAGTGTGAGATGCTCTAAATATCTGTAACCATGCCGAAATTCAGTGAGAAATAGTTATACGACCCCCAAATCTCTTCATTCACAGTGAGCCTTATGGGTGAAGAGGGAGAAAAAATGGTAATTAGTGTATTTTTCTTAAATATAAACGTGGCTTTAGAGTTCATGCACGAAACACTTACAGAAACTCCGTTCCCTCATTCGTGCAAGTTCTGATATCCTGTGCTACATGTTATGACATGAAGTGACTAATACATATAAATATATATATAACTTTTTACTCCACCTCTCGGTAGTTGTCACTGATTCGATCCAAACTGAGGGAATACAAGAGGTCTCTTCCACCCACGAACAGTCGCTCTTGGTACTCATCCAGCAGCATAATATGAAGTCCAAGATATCCAAACGGGCTACGAAAGACTGACGTCCTGTTTAAATCCCAGAGCTCTGAAATACAACCAGAGTGTTTGTGATAAATACCAAACAGCTTAGGTTTCATTGCTTCATTTTCATATCCTCCTAGGGAACTGCATGAGAAGTTGCAGGACATTAAAATGCTAATCATTTAATCTTTGAGTAAGAAGGAGTCACGAAACGCCTGGGAACAATTTTCAAACTAAGCCAGTTCTCCGGGAGGTTTGTCTCTGCGTATTTACATCACAATCTTTATGCTTAAAATATGACATGGGGTGAGATGAAAATTAGTTTGGTCCTGGATATATTCTTTGAAAAGGAAAAAGTCCTTAGAACAGTAGCTGCAAATGGAAAAAAAAAAAAAAAAAAAAAAAAAAAAANAAAAAAAAAAAAAAAGCAACCCTGGAAATTATGTCCTTGTCTTTCAAGCATGCCAAACAACAGGTTTTCAGTGTACACGCAATATTTACCCGGGTTTGCATTTTCAGGAGGATGGCATTGTGGGTTTTAAGCCCAGCGCTCTCTGCACTCAGTTCACTGAAAATATTGCCTCTAAATTCAGTGAAAACAGTATGAAGTTTGTGAAATGCATAAGAACAAATTTCCAACACCGATTTTGTCATGAAATGATATGGGAATCTGAGGCTTAACTGTACATGATCCAGGCTAAAATCAGTCCCACAGAGAAAAGGAAATTGATTCTGGGTAATGCTGAAGAAACCTGGATTCAGGCCTCAGGAAAGAAGAAAGAGGCAAGCATGGGGCTCTTTCTGCACTGTGGTACAGAGCACAACCTGGCTTGCAGCAGGACACAGAGGCTGAAAACCATTTTGCTGTTGAGAAGCCTCATAAGGAGTCATTACAGAGGGTATGCTCAGACTCCCTCCAAAATGATGGAGTTTGAACTAGGGGAAAGCAACTATGTTCTTATGCCTGTACTGTGGCAAATTGTTTTATTCTGAAGAAATCACTCTTGGTAAAAGTAATTAAATATGTTTATCCTCACTGCTATCCAAACATAACTTTTTCAATTGTTTGGACATGGCCTAGCAGCTAATGATGGAAGAAATGGGATTGTCCCAGAGCTGGAGAAGACAAATGAGCCCCCATCCATTTTAGAGGCTCCTGCTCACATGCCACACCAGCAGTTATGTCCATTTGTCCATGCTGCAGCTTGACAGAACACAGAGACCACAGCTGATGTTCTGTAAGCAAGACATTAAACATTCAAACAGGATATTAATTTAATATAAAAAATTGACAAAATTTCTATTAATTTTAAATTATGAAGTATATTGTGTGCAAGATGATTAATGAAAATCAGTAATAGGACAAATATGTTTTGATCCATTTGTTAGGTAGGGTTAGTTCAGGTCAACAGAGGCTGAAAGTAACTAGTTTCTGAAAGCTGTTTCCTTAGATGATAAAATTTACATCAAAGGAGTCATAGTAAAAATTCAGCCTCACACATGATGTCTATCTCTAGTGATCTTCAGACAGAATGTATTAAATAGTTGTACCTGGGTGTGATTGGCCTCACTTAACAAATGGAAAAACTAAGCCACAGAGAGGAACATCATGACGAACAGAACAAGAGACTTTTTGTCTAAGCATTGCGTACCAACCAGTAGATAGATACACATTTTTTGACAGTGATACACCCAGTACACAGCTGCACAGCAATGTGGAAATGGCACTTTCAAAGCTTGCTCTTGCCAAGCAAATGAACAGATTGCTGTTTTGGAAGAACACCCCTTGTTTCTGAACAGATTAGAAATGAAATGAAAGCACAGCTAGAAATACACTTTTGGTCCTAAATAAAGGCACTTCTTATTTGCAAGAATATAAAACACTCAATATATTTTATTTTTCAATCAGTCTTGGAGAGAAAAGAATTGCATTTTAAATTCTAATTATATGTAAGCCACAAAAGGTTAATATGGTAGCTTCCCCTGATTTATTTTCATGTTGTCCTGAAGGTAAATTGTTCATAAATGAGACAATATTTCTTTACATGGATCAGAGATATGACTCCTGTGTTCTCATGATGATGAACAGTCCTCTACCTGATCACATAAAGTGGCAACTGCTCATATATGTAAAACTCAGTCCTGCAAAGCACATCTGTGAATCTTATTAAGCGGAAGTTGAGAATATTACATATCTTTCAAGATCAGACTTGTAAAAAGAAACGTTTCTAAGACTACATCCAGCAAACTACACCGACATAAGGTTGCTGTGGGGGTAGAGACAGGAACAGAAGTGAACCTGACATCTGAAAGGACTAGAAAACAACAAGCAGTTGGGTTTGGAGAGTGATTTTGTACTGAAACGCAAATGTAGCAGTATTATGTAGATCCTTTGAAAGGTAGTAGGATTTCCATACATCGTAGGATATGTGAGATATTAGGACGGTGCAGGCAAATAGAATGCAGCACCTCCTGAGTGCCTGGAGAATGCGTGGTGTATCTGGGAGTCAAAAATGGTACTGGAAGCCTGTCATTTCTAGGCAAGTGAATCTCACCATGATGTGGTTTGATGTAAATGACACAGGTTCTGAAGCAGTAGAACATCATTCTTGTAGTGCTGTACCCCTTCAGCAAAGCTGGTTGGCTTCAATGTAGCACTGCAGGAATGCAGCTGTACTGCTTCCAGACGAGCTGCTGCCTCCACACACAGCTCAGCCTTCACTCTCATATAGTGCATTGCTAGTTCGTAGAATCACGGAACGGCTCGAGTTGGAAGGGACCGTAAAGACCACCCAATTCCAACCCCCCTGTCATTGGCAGGAACACCTTCCACTAGACCAAGCCCTTGCTCCAAGCCCTGTCCAACCTGGCCTCGACCCCTTCCAGGCAGGGACACCCACATCTCCTCTGGACAACCTGTTCCAGTGTCTCAACACCCTCACAGCAAAAATTTTCTAGTGTCTAATCTCAGCCTGGACACATGGATCACTGCACTTTGCAGTGCTGAGTTGCGCTCAGTCATTGGAATCACAACACGATTGGGAGTGAGGCATTTGAACTCAAAGTTGTAAGCAACTTTGCCCAAAATCTACCTTCAGTTACCTTGAAGAAGCTTATGCTCACAAGGGTCGCCTTGTAAATACAGATTCCTTGAGGTGTCAAGAGTTTTGCTCCTGTTCATTCTGATACCTTTTAATTAAAAAAAATCAATTTCTAGACCATGCCTAAACTCAAGCATAACCCCAAAAGAGGTTGTTCCTCTACCTAATACTAGGATTTAATGTCCACATTTATGCTGGACACATTTAGCACACTTACAAGATCAGGTGCAAGTGCAATTTTCTTCAACAACTTGGCCAGAGAAAATACAGTGCTGCCTAACATTTTTAAAATATTCTCATGGCTAAATCGGTCACCTGAGGGATAGCAGACATGAGTTCAATTTCCTTTTCTAAATGGCTTGAAACTCAGATCTTTCTCCTTCCATTAAGAGATCTAATCACAAGCTATTAGCTACTGGATTGGTAGGGAAGGACGGATGCTGTATCCATTTCCTGTTGAAGCTCAGAAAGAGTGAACAAGAAGTAGTACTGTAATTTAGTAGTTAAATTGCTTTTCTGGGAGAGAAGTTCTGGCTCTTCTGTTCAAGATAGTCTACACATTTCTTATTAAACAGTTAGTGGATAAACTCCACAAACTGTTCCAGCACATGGGCTAGAAATGCATGGCTTCTCCCTCACGTGGAAGTAACTAAGGGTTTCAGTTGAGCAGAGCCTTTCCTTTTACTGAGTTTCTACAGATTTCTGTGACAAAAGAAAAAAAAAAGTCTTTTTTCTGTAAAGATCTTGTGTAAAGAAGTAAAAAGCCAGAGACACAGAGGATGAATTATTCAGAGTGAATATATTCCTAGTGCTCAACCCAGAGAAAAGGAGAAAAGACCTTTCCTACTCCTATCTTTTGGTGAAAACAAATCTTCTGGAGTACTGATCCATAAATCTGAGAAAATGTTATCTTTTGTGCTATACTGCTTTGCCACTTTAATCTAAAGACTCAAGACCATAGCTAAACCCACACCATTGCAATACAAACAGCATTTTACTCAACAAAGGAAAGACTGCTTCAATATTTACATACTCTTATATGGCACTTCACTTTACCTGTGAAAGCTTTAAAGCAGGTCTGGACTGCTAAATTACATTTCTTAAGAGAAAAAATCTTATTTCTTGCTGTTTTAAAATCTGGGAATAAACCTGATGGTTTGCTATCTGTCTGCCAGAGCTTGCTGGCATATATTCAGACTGAACTTCCTTACCACACTTTCTCCCATATCATATCTACTTTGGTGAATCTATTCATGCTGTATCCTGTTTGACAAAATGTATTCTATGATACATTGGTCTAACAATGTTAATTATATTCCTAATAGCCAATTTTTTAGATGTTTTAATGAGCAGTATATAATTCTTACTTCTAAGATTATTTTAGAACAGCCATTTCTTCTATCAGAGACTCTTCTATTAGTTTGGGGAGAAAAAAAATCGTCACCCCACTTTTATTTCAATATTTTTAAAATATAAAAGATTGATAACTTAAATATGCTTAGAATATTGCATGCAAAAATCTTGATGCTGCTCCACAGCAACTAGAATATGGTGACATTTCATTTATAACAGTTCTCAGAATTTAAGCACATTTTGAGTAATATATAACTTTGGACCTTGAATATAGACAAATATCAATGCAAATTTTTAATCTTTCTTATTTTTCTCAGGGAGTGACAAAGCTGCTTTTGCTCTGCTCTGTTCTTCATAGCATTACATCATCACAACTGAACAAGCCTTTGCCCTTTCTTGCCCTCATAAAAATCTTTGGCTCCCCTTTTAAATTCTTCAGAAATATAGTCTCACCTCCCACACTACTTCATGCTGCAGATCATTCTTCCGGCAAAGATGTTTTCCAGATGCAGGGCACTGACAAATGAGTCCACATAAGGTGGATGTTTCAGTGCTGCCTTACAGGAAGAGTTAATGGCTGGGGTTGCCTTCTGTCCCCATCAATAATGTAAAAGGCCACTGATAAAAAGTCTAGGTAATGTGAGCAACTGAATGACGTCTTATGCTTCAAATTAGCAGCATAGTCCTGGAATATAGATACTGCAGTGGAACAAGTTTTGCAAGAACTTAATGAACCTTACATAACATTATTTCATTTAGCTTTTTGCTATATTGCTGACAAGTGATAACAAAATCTGCTTACATGTGACAAGAAAGAGACAGAAACAAAGAGGAGGAAAAATAAAAAAGAGGCATAGGGGAGAGCCTGAAATATCTGTGACACAGTTTATGAACTACAGGTCAATCATAAGACCAGGCAATATAAGTACCTTCTGTTCTAAAACACCGGTACTTTAAGGCAAGTATCTATGTGAGGGTACTCTAAAGAGTCATCTATTACAAGGACAAAAATATAGACTTACAAGTGGCTGAATCTTTCTGACAAGGTTAAGAACTTTAACTGGCAATATTCTGCATAAAATTAGTAGCAAGAAGCACAAAAATTCTTCCCTGGGAAAAAAAAAAAAAAATTAGAGACTAAAATTCGCCTAAAAACCCCGGTGTTGCTGAATATGAGGTTAGCAATTTTTACTTTCCTGTGCTTACAGTGCTCAGTCAACTATAGCCCTGTAAAAATAATTATAGGGTGGTGATCGTGATTGTCAGGTAATGGAAAATTGCATTAACTCAGGTGAATCAGCGAGGAACTGAACTTGTTGGGCAGTAGAAAAAGAGACAATGCTAACTGGCCAGAGATGGCCAAAGTAAATCCTGCTGCATGAGATTTGGTAGCAAAATCTGAACTAAGAACTGTAATAGAAGAATTAACAGCAAATTGCAAAATAACTAAAAAATCTAGAGTAGTAGTAATGCCAAAAGATACCACTTAATTTTAAAACACAGTTCTTAAGTTATTTTAGTGTTTTATGTGGGGAACACGAATCAGTAAGAGAAAGGTTTAAAAGTCTATGAGGGAGACTGAAGTATGAGCTTCCACTGCTTGAGGTTTTATCTCTGTGGCTGCCAGGCAGATGCCTCAGAAACTTGGCAGGGAAGGAGACAGAAGGCCAAGTCTTCTTTGACAACAAGCAAAAACCCATTAGTCCATAACTACTTTCATATGATTCAACCTCTGCTCTTAACAGCAGGTGAGTTTGGCTGTTGAGCTTTTTTTGGAGAATGTAATTGATTTCATGAAAGGAGCTGGTGCAGCAAAGCCCATGAATAATTTCGCTTATTTGGTTCTCTTCCTCTAAATGTTCTGGATCTAGTGATTAAGTTTAAATTATAGTAAAAACTTCAAGCAAAGATCTTTTCTTGTCAGTCTGTCCAAATTAAAGAGGCAAAAGTTTCTGAAATTAAAAGGTAGAGTCCGGGGATACAAGAACGGTTTAAATCTGTATGCAAGACAAAACATTCTTCTGGCTTTTTTTTTTTCCCCCTAAGAATGTTGGAAAAACCTAAAACTAGAACATATAATGCATCTTAGGAAATATTTATGTTTCTTCTAATTTTACTCAGATAATGGCAGAAAATATTCTGTGTAGCTTTACAGCTAATCATGATAGTTCAAGTCCTAATCTTTAATATTTCCATTTCAAATTATTATTTGTCACATATATACTGTGATATGTGTATATTCTTTTACATTTAGTAAATATTTAGTTTTTCTTCTCTGATGGCAAAATAACACATTCAGTTGGTAGCACTGTAGCTGGTTTGGTTTCAGTTACTAAACAACAGAAATGTAACCATTAAAAAGACCATGGTTTGTTGTATTAGTATATTACATAATGGTAAAAATATGTATGCTTACACAGTACTTCATAATATTTCTAGTTCTTGCTGGAAAATTCTATGGTGTACATCAATTTAAGAGTAATCACACATCATTTTCATACAAGCTGGGTTTACAGCAATTTTAAGGCATGTTTCTAGATTTATATGCTAGTAAATTTTTTATATATATAAAAATAACTGATGTTCAATTTAATGTTACTAATGCTTGAAAAGAAATGAAATTCAGCATAATAAAACCTTGATTTTTTTTAGATTTCAATCATACCTACCTAGAAATGACGGATTATTTACAGACTGCTTTAGAAGAAAACCTCTTAGTAAGTCAAATGAAAGCAGTTACAGAACCCCCCAAACAGTCCTCTATGTTGAAGTGATATTTGTTTTCTGACACAAACACATTTGACCCTAACAATTTCTGGATCTTACTGGTTTCCATTAGAGCAGCAAGCTACTATGGTTTCTGGTACAAGGCCTCATCCAGAGCTCATCTGCCATTTTGAGCCACTTTGAGCTAAGTAATCACACCAATATAGATTAAACAGATGTGGAACAGTATGAGAAAAACAGTTTTCCTTCTGTATTTTATCTGATCATGAGAAACAACCAAAAAAGAATCAACTCAGAATGAGAAGAAATTTTCATCATTTCAGTGTTAAACTACTATATAAATGGTGTCTACCATTCATTATGTTTTTAATGATAGTATTAATTTTCAACTATAATAACAATTTCAAATATTTTAAATTAATCTTACTATTTTATTTACATATCTATTTCCAGTTTGCACAACATTGCTTCCAGAGCGGTGAAGAATTTTTTTTTTTTTTTGACTCATTTCAGTATTAGATAGCAAATTTTGGCACTCATTCAAACAAATTTGCTATGGTAAATTGACATACTCATTATACCAGGGACTCTATTACCAAAAAAACTGTTTAGCTTACCAGTGAGAGTTTTCTTAGAAAAGGTACGTGCATCTCCAAAATGCTATCTGACAGCACAGTTCATAAACGTGATTGTGATAGAAAATATCAAACAATTGCTTATGCAAAATGACATAATACTGTGTCTGTTATGAACTCCCAGGTCTCAGAGACTTGTATAATGTGGCTGCCTAAAATTCTCTGGTGATTTCAAATCCTAATGATCCTTTATTTTTAGTAAAGCATTTTAGGAGGTGACAATAAATGATAATAAAGGATAATAAATGTCTTCATCAATGTTACAAATTTTTTTCCAAAAGGTAGATTGCATGATAGAAAGCGTCAGAAATGTGTTTTTCTATTAAAAAATTCCAGCAGAAATATAATTTAGAAATTTTTGGAAATTGGAAATTATTCCAGTCAATGGATGACACAAGCATCCATGAAATAGTCTTTGTGAACTTTATGCGCTTCATCCAAAGTATCTCTAAGGAAGTAAGCGTAGGAAGAAGTGTCCTTTTAAAATTATACTCACAGATGTTTTACATTATGTTTAATATCTTAATAGTGTTAGCAAGTGAAATAATCGATTTATAAAACTTAGGTTTTAGAAGGTACACATGGTTCAAATAATCACGGACCTCTGATGAAACACAGACAGTCCAGTCTCTTGAGGACCTGATTTATTAAGGTGTACCAGTTACTACATGCTTATTACCACACCAGCCTGAGAAGAGTAGAATTCCTCCTATGGAGAGACCCAGTGTTTTGACAGGAAGAGAATCTGGTGCTTTCATTTAAAAAGAAGATGCCGAGAGTCAGGGGCTTATGCTATCCGAAATGACTGTTAAATTGAATTTCCCCTGTAAAAGATGGATAAAAAGGAGATATCTCGTGTGATTTTCAGCAGCATATGCTCTTGGGCAGGATGGCATGTGATTGACAGTGTATGTAAGGCTGTCTGGAGTCAACAACATGAAAAAAACAGAACGGAGGAGAAAGGAGGCATTGTAAGAAAAGTAAAAGTCAGAGGGAAAATTGAAATGGAAATAACTAAAAAGATAAAAGGAAATTTTCAAGGTCTTTTTTTCCCTGTGAAATAAATTACTCACAGCATATGCAGAATTTGAGATAATATTCCATCAGTGAGTTTAGAAAGATTTGCTACACTTCATGAACTGAAATAAATTCAATTTTCACTGAGCATAGAAACTCTATACACATCAGTGAATAGAATTCTACAGAAATGAGCACTTTGTCAGTCCAAAGTTTTTAATTGACCAGAATATCTTCTGCGGAAGGATTTAATTAATAGAAAGGAGATGTATTCAGCTGCTACATCAGTGTCTTTGGAAGACCTACCTCATTTGAGTTAGCTCAATACATCCATGTTAATATACCCATGATCTGAACCTGCTTTTCTGGATACATCTCAAATACTTCTAAATATTAATGAAAACTGAATACATCAAAGGTCTTTCTGCTGCCTTTATTTTAATTATGTTATATTTTTTTATTATGACACAGAGCTTTATGAAAGAATTCAAGCTCTTGTATTACAGGGTTGTATATGTCATATTCATCTTTTATTTTGTTCAAAGTCAGATGTCTAGTTTAAGGTATTTACCCAGCTGGGTTTTTTTATCAGAACAAGAGACAGAGGTATTCACAAACGGTATTTTAAAATTCCTTTATAAAAGCATTCAGGCAAATATAATCTGAAAGTAATAATTTCTATAATCCAAATTTTAAGAATGTAGTGTAAGTTTTAAATATGTAATGAATTGTAGATGAATTCCACTCCAAAATGCATTCTATAAATAATCCAAAGTTGTATTTTATCAATGCTTTCAATTTTAAGCACTGCAATGATGGGCAACACATAGAAATAGCTGTCTTTGTTGTCTCTTCTGTTTCTCCCCCAGTATGTTTAATTATCTGTAAAACGCTGGTTAAGTAAATGCCTTGGAAGAGAGAGACAGAAAAAAGCTTTATTTGAATAACTTAGGGCATATTTGAAACCTTTCAGAATCAGTAATGCTTTGCAAATATTAACAGTCAAAACATTCTTCTGTTTAGAACTCAAAACAGTTGATCTTAAATAGTGTAACTGGAGAATAAAAGTCAATAATAGGCAGCTATTAATGGTCACGTAACTATTATGAACTGTATTATGGACTGTTGCGTATTATCCTCAAACCTTCACAGACATGTCCACCCATCCTCCCTTTCCTTTTTTTCCCTGCACTATTCATTTGTTTCTGACAGATTTTTCAAGGCAGAGAAAAATGATAGTGCTTGTTTAGAAGTTTATTGTACTTTGATATAAACATTATCTTTTCTCATGTCACATTTGATTATCCAACAGAGTCACACAATAGACTGTACTGAATTTCAGCTGTTGTTTGTGCTCCTAAGCCTTTCAGATGCTTTTAGAAAAATACCCAACGATGACAAAAGCACCTGTTACATTGAAGAGAATTCTACATTAGAAAAGAGAAACAATCCTCTAAAATTACAAGTAGCATCTCTATATCCTCAATTGATCTGATGGTAATCATAAAAATATCCCTCACAAACCTCTCCCACTTCAAAATGAAACATTGTCTCAGTATGACTCTGTCCTGAACCATTTTTCACAGGATGTAAAAACACCATACACTTATGGGTGCTCCTTCATTTGTTCTTTCTTCACTGTAAGTTATAAATTCACCTTCATTTTTATGCTTGGTTTAACACTGGGGCTTAATTTCAGATGTTTTGGGGTCAATCTGTCTTTTCTACTTATAGCTGGCTTTACAGAAGGTAAAACTGAGATAATTTCATCAATGTCCTTTATTTCTCAAAAGGGCTACTGATGTTTAGAATTATAGAGATACCATGAAAACGAAGGATTGATACATTTCATTCATTTTTGTGTACTAAAGAGTTGTGCAGAAGCCCATAGAGATCCAGGGATTTAATCATAGACAAAGAGAGAGTTTTGGGTTGGAAGGAGCCTTTAAAGATCATCTACCAGGACCCCCTGCCAGAGCCAGGGACTGTCACTGCTTCCACCAGCTTGGTGACATCCAAAAGCTTCCTGAGAGTGGACTCAATCCCACGGTCTATGTTGTTGTCAAAGATATTAAATTGTACCAGTCCCACAGGTACAGGTCCTTGAGGAACACCCAACATTACTAGATTATGTGCTGCTCAGCGCTGAAAAAATACACAGCCCTGGACAATTGTTTTCTCTGGGAATTTGCAATCTAACTGGAAGGCACAGCCAAAACAAAGTCAAAAAAAAAAAAAAACCCTAAAGAATTTCTATCATGAAGATGGGGTAAATGAGAAAATAATAATTTCAGTATTCACAAAATTCTCCAGGGTTTGAATTTAGCTCTGATTTGCAATGATCACTTAGCAAGTCTGCATAAAACTGCTGGAAACTTCGTATTTTGGATGCAAGTACAATGGGTGACCCACAGGCTACTGTCTCGAGAATTTGCCCTCAGAAGAAAAGGGAGAAGAACATACAAAAGATATTGGAACTGGGAGAGAACATTTTTCAGACACTGAAAGAATTTGTAAAGATTTTGGAAAATGTCTCCATCCCAAACTGCAATAAAAGCCTCAAATACAGAGCATTTTCAAACATCAAAAATCCAGTTATTTTCCCATGGATGGAATTATTTTGATAATTTTATGTATCTTATTTTGATTAATTCAGTCCTCTCTCTTTATAGTAAATCAACCAACATTTCAAAATGACAAGTTCTTAAAACAAAATAGGAATCTTAATTTAAAACGTGCAAATATCCCCTTTTTTTGCCAAAATATTAATCAATGGGAAAAAAATTAAGTTTCCATGATTTCATAACGCTTCATAGAAGAAAAAACACCAAAATAAAAAAACAAAACCAGAATCTTTACCACTAGCAAGGAACTTCTGCATACCTTTAAAGCACCTATTATGATGCCTTCTCTAAAAAGATGTATATTTAATAAAATTTAGCTATCTCCAAAAGCAAAAGAACTTCTGAAAAATCTACTATGGATTTTTCATAGTAGTGTGTAGAGATGTAAAGATGTAGAGAAAAAGTCATATAGAAGACAAAATTCAGAATCCTTTTACAAAATTACAAGGCAATTTCTAAACACCAACTTTTGAGGTATGCTGGTAACATCCAAAATGATTGTCAAATAAATATGAACATTTTGAAGATATTATATTAGAACTGTAGATCCCAAGTACTACATGCTTAATCTGATAGCATTGTTTTTTCTTAGAATAGAATAGAAACGGAGATTTATATTCTGCACATTATTTACAGATGTGGGAGTATCTGAGGACAAATTAAATTTGTAATACATGATGCATATTGAACTAGTATTTCCGCATCAGGATACAATTCTCTACGCCTGATAGTAGGAAAAATATGTAAAAAGAACATAATGAACTGTATGAAATATCTTGTCACAGAATAATATATTTATCAAACTGTCAGAAGTAAGCACACTTAGGAATGAACAGGTCCAAAACATATTATTTAGTGGAGAGCTATTTAATTGTTTATATCATATTTCATAAATACTTTAGAGGAAAATGTTACACTTAAGTAGTTCTGCCACTTTTTATATAAGCTTAACTAAAGTTCAAGGGAATATGGCCTCTTTAACAATTAAAGAATTGGGTCCTATTCGGATCCTTGTAGGATATTATAAAATACCTGAAGGCAGTGAGACAAATTTCTTAACAAAGAAGAGAAAAGGAGGCAAAGCATCAGAAAATACTGATACCTGTGAATGAAAATACAAGGTATCTTGTCTGTTTCTGCCAGCTTTATTCACATAAATATCTATATACAGTTTCTGATTTCAGCAGGCTCTCTTGCAGAAGGGTGTATTTCTCAATATAAACAGCTCTTATGTACCAGTGGATGGCAGCCACTGAGACACCACACAGGCCATGATGTATGCTATACTTATATCACAAGAAACCCCAAAAATTATTTGCACTGCATCTTTTGCAATCTCATTCACTTATTCAAACCGAGTGTATGATAAGTATCAAACATTCTCTACCCATTTTTCCCTGTTGGAAGCAATGGAAGATAAAATTGTTTAACCACAGCACAAATATATATATTTGTTTTTGAAAAAAAGAAAGAGAAAAGTTAACAGCAAATACTGCAAGGACAAGACAAGGCATTGTGGTAGGTAATTTAGCAATAAGGGTACAAATAACATAAAAGTCAGATCTATTTGTTTCAGGATAATCTGAAAAGGCAAGCAGTGGAACTGGTAGTAGATGAGCCAATTAAAAAAAGATAGGAGGAAACATCTGACAATCTGTTCTAGTTATTAGCCACACACTAGTGGGGAAAGATTAGCTGTCTTCCAGGTTATTTCCCCATCTTCATTCTCCATAATATAATTTACACTGAAGAGCAAAGTTTTCTACAAGCACAGGATATTGATACCAGATCATTAGTTGGATGTGTCGCATTTCCAAGTAAAATATTTCTATGCAACAGTAAGATTAAAAAAAAGAGGATATTTACATCCATCTCCTCAGAAAATATTCATCTGAGGAAAATATTCTGTGATCCACAGAATATGTGTTTTTGTGCGTGTGTGCAGATATGTTTATATGCATACATAAAATGTTATTTCACACGAAGGTCCTTTTTAAGCAAGGTTGCTCAGTATCTGAAACTATTCTAATAAAGGTTCCAAAAATGATACCTATAATGAGAATCTATAGTTTGAAAAGCCACCTTGGCTTTCTCTTTTTCCTGTTTCAACTTACTTTTTTTTTTCCTTTTGAAATTAGTCTCGGTGATACCAGTACAAAAATAAAACTCAGCTCTAAAATTTGCCAAAGAGCTTCTTTATACCTACACACTCCCATGCAAATCTAGCCTGGTGCTGCTATTAATGCCATTTGACAGTAACTATTTTTTCTGTTGTTATCAGTTCTTTTGTCTATGTCTATCATCATTACCTGAATAGCTTCAAAAATGCTAAATAGCTACTGGAAACAATTACTTTTTCTTCCCTATATAATTTAACATTTTGGCAATTCATAGGTCAGATGGTCAGTGGAATTTGCACTGCTTTCTTTCTTGCTCTGTTTAGAAGGGTTATAAAGATCAGAAGACAGGTCCTTTAGAAGGATTTATTTTCACTGTGTGCCTGTCAGTGGTTTACTGATAAGGATTTACATGTGCTGCTCCAGTAAAGCAGCAATATGGACGCTGTCTGTGCTGAAAACTGGAAGCTGTGGTGTTTGCATAGATGGCTTGATGCTGTCAAGGCAGCTATGGCTTCCGCTGAGCCACCTTCCCCTGTTCTTGCATTTATACAAAAAATATAAGCACCAGCTTATCACAAATTACATGTCTTGAAATGCCATCGTCTGCTTCAAGTAAGTTCTTCTAAATACATCTAAGGAATCTATTCATGTTAAATATTTACCTCTCTCTTACATTCTTTTGTCAGAGAGCTTTAAATGAAAAAAATAAGCAGGGCAAGTCCACAGAATATTACTGTAAACAGTCAGAAGTTCTATTACACAAGAGTTCTAGGAAATTTGGATTAATTTTTGCTCAATCACCTTCATTTGTCTTTCAACACAACCAAGTTTGGGCTTTTAGTCACAGAACTCAACACACTAAATTTCGCATCGAGCTACAAACTCTATGCACATAAAGGCAATTTTTCTTGACCAATGAGACTTTTTTGGAAAAAAAAAAAAGAATAGAATTATATGTGTTTAGAAAACAGTGTAGCAAATCATGCAAGGGATGGACTCAACACAAGCAATGATTCAATTTCAAATGTGCTCTAGTGTCTCCAGGCAAAAGACCATAGCAGCCAAAGAAGATAGAATGAACACTGTGCAAAAGGTAGCACTGTAAATTGCTCAATGACATTTCACTAATTTATACCTGTGTAAAATTTTGTCCTTGATGCACCCTATTGCTGTTTCTCATTTATTTATAGAGTCTGCTGATCTAAATTACAGAAGGAATTTTCCAGTGTTAGGAAGGAAAAGATATGATGACTACTATTTAAATCCAAAATATTTTTGATTTATAAAACAATTTTAAGCTAAATTTAAAAATGTGCATCCAAACCTACTAGTAATGTTTTCAGCCCTTTCTTTTATGACTGCAGTGAGCTGTAGTGGTATTCCACTAATAGTACAATTCTCAGCTCAGATGGTACAGATCCTCGTATACAGACTAAAGATCGCATGTTCAGTCTCCACAGTATTTGGCCTCCCCTTACACATTAATCTTGTGTAATGAGTGACAGAAGCCTTCAAAACGTATTAACGCAGGTGGACCTTTGGTGTTTATTTGCAGCCCTGTGGAATAAGTGTGCTTCAGGCTGTTTGCACAGGTCCAGTAGCAGGGTTAGAGCTTGGGAGTGATAAGGTTACCTAAACCGCAGCACAACTAAAGAAAGTCCAACCATCCAAGAAAATCAAGGTTGATTTTTACATGTCACATTTAAAAACTAAATATGTGTATTGCCTGAGGAATGTATTTGAAACAGCCAAGCCTGGTAGGAAAGAATGTTTTCAGAGCACTGTTTCAACAGTAGTATTTCTACCGGGAATAAGTAAACTGCTGAATGTGCCTCATTTTTTAATGCCCCACAGATGTAAACTGTATTTGATTCTATTGTCTATAATTTAATTTAATGCTTGGAATGTTGCAACAATATACAGTAACTGATATGCCCTTTGACTGAGAAACAGCTAGACCAAAAAAGTTTATATTATTTTCCTGCTCTATGGAGCCTTCTTATTATAAAGAAAAAGTTCCTTTTAGCACTCATTTCTATTATCCAATCTTTATTAGAAATGACATACAGAACTGAGAGAACAATGCCTGCTTTATTTCTTATTAATTGGAAAGCTCTTCTGTTCTAGTTGAATGGGATTTTTCTTTGTATTGTTGATTGTGAACAACATCTCACGATAGTGGTTCAACAGAAGGATTGGCTGACTAGCACCATCATCTGTACTGTGAAATTCTTTTGTTTTTCTCCAATTGTTCTTTACACATCTCTATCCCCATTCTTGTTAAATATCTCTAATTTAGTATTAACTTAGAATTCCATACAAGAAAGATGCAAAGGAGTGAAAAATATTCAAAAGTATTTGAAGTATTTCTAGTCAAAGAATTAACAAATATTTATATTAATGCATGGCACTACGCTGTGACTCAGGAAATAATAGAATTTTAATGTTTCACTCCATATTATTTAAACACTTTTCTAATTCATATAGATCAGAAAAATAGTTTACACTGATGTGTCAATACTTTGGTTTCTTTTCAAATCAGAATGTCTCTGTTATTTCACATCTGTTCTTCAGACACCAGCCAGGTACAGGGTATCTACATTTTAACTTTTAGAAGGGGCTAGTGGAATAGTTATAATGCAAAAGTTCTTTAAATAAACAAAAACTGCATTTAAACATATTTTTAACTGGTTATACATATATATATATATTTCTTATAACCGGAGCCTAGTCACAATCCGTTACGACACCTGAAGGATATATTAATTTTGCCATAAAACCAGACCTTGACTATCTAGGTTAGCTAGTGCTTAGTTACAGTGTATGTTAGATTTTTTCTTTTCATTAATTACTTATGACATAAGCAACAGACCTTCTAAAATTACGATTAGTTATGGGCAAAGTTTGCTTCTGACAGAAGGAACTCCCATATGAGGCTGTGTACACCTGGAAGCTGGTTGAAAGAAAATACATTTAGTGGTTGTTTCTATCATTGATATTAAGTGTAAAAAGCGATATTTTTGTCATGTTTATCACTTTTTAAAATGGTAAATAGGGGAACAAACTCATCTATACACATCACATGGTTTTTAGCACAAATCAGCTAATAGGAAATCCATGTCAATATTGAGGATTTGTATCAGTTTAATGCTGTAATAATATATTATAAAGAAGGAAAGATAGTGGTGCTAGAGTGCTTATTTATTTGCACATTAATAAAAACCAATAGAAATAGAATACTGATCAGTTATTAGCATTATAAAATAATCTACTTCCTTTTGAAGAATTGGAGATTGTTGAAGGCTGAATCACTTGCTGATAAGGGTACCTTCCAAATATAAATATTTGCATTCCTTGGTGGATACTCTTCTCCGGAGGAATGAGGAGCACTTGGCTTTGGCTTTATGCCAAACTACACACCTTTAATGTGTGACTATCTCAAAACTCTTGTACAGCACATTGTATCTAGAGGTTAAGTGTGGCATGTTAAGGACAGGCCAGTTTCAGTTAAAATGCAATAATGGCATTAAAATATGCATTGCCACAGTCTCAGTAAGGTCTCCTTGCTGTTTCTGTCAGTGGGAGCTTATAGGGGTTTGCTTGGTTCTGTGTGCTTAGGGAATGATATAGTTGCTAAAGGTGTGGACAGTGGCCACTCAGCTGCATTTCAGAGTAGGAAAACCCCAGCAATTTAAAACTGTTCTTCACATTACGGCATTTCAACCTGTATTTGGGAGAGTGGAAGGTTGTACTTTCAGGACTACTGAGAATTCTTAGTTCTGTGCTGGCTTACTTGAGGAAAGAGGATTAAAAAAAGCCAAGAGATATATTTGTTAATCTTTCTTTATGACAAATTAAATAGCAGAAATATGTTTAAATGAACAGAAGCAGCGTTGCCTTGAAAATCAATTAATTATAAAGCAACAATAGGGTTGCTGTGCTCGATAATTACACAGGCCTACACTCTGCTCAGCACAGAAGAATCTGACATTTAGACTTCGTGAGCTAACAAGCTCTGAAAAATATTCCAGCTTATTTAAAATTCTCTCTTGAAAATGGAAACTGATCCTACAGTTGGCAGGTTACTTGCCAAGTATTTTACTCACCTACAAGTTCAAAAGATATGAGCCTCTGAGCTTCAAGGCAGGTAGAGGGAAACTGCCTTTGAAAAATCGAAGGGAAAAAGGCAAGAAGAAGACTGAGACTAAAACTTTTTAAGTCTCAGAAAGAACATGCACTGACTACTGGGAGAGAATCAATTATCAGTGCTGTGAGCAATAATTGCTATTTCTAACGAGCACCCTCACTTACAGATACCATGACATGTTTTAAGAGACAGATTCGGGGGCAGATTTTTAATGAGCTCTCCTTATAGTTACAAATACTTCGTTGCTCCCCCACAACACAGAAGGGTTTAATGTCTTTTCTCATTAAACTTAAAACTAAGTTAATTTCTTACTCTTTCTGCAAAGACCTCTTATTTTCCTGTGAACTACTTGGTGAGCTGTATTAGTTTTGTCATTAAAGTCCTATAACACATTTTGAAGAATCCTTAGGCCTTCTTTCACGGTACACCACACAGCAGATTCAGTGTCTCAATGTTCAGGTGGAGACCAGTGATGAATGTTGCTCCTTAAGGGTTGGCACTGGCACTGACAGGGTTTAACACATTTACCAGTAATATGGTCAGTGGGATTGAGTGCACCCTCAGCAAGTTTGCTGACAACACCGATGTGAGTGGTGTGGTGGACACACTGGAGGGAACAGATGTCATCCAGAGGGACCTTGACAGGCCTGAGAGGCGGGACTGTGCAAACCTCATCAAGTTCGACATGGCCAAGTGCAAGGTGTTGCACCATGGGTCGGGGCAGTACCAAGCACAAGGACAGGTGGGTGGAGAATGGTTTGAGAGCAGCCCTGGGGAGAAGGACTTGGGGAATTTGGTGCATGCGAAGCTTGCCATGACCTGACTATGGGTGCTCACAGCCCAGAAAGCCAATCCTATCCTGTGCTGCATCCAAAGCAGCGTAGGCAGCAGGTTTAAGGGGGTGATTCAGCCCCTCTGCTGCACTCTCATAAGGCCCCACCTGCAGTGTTGCATCCAGCTCTGGGGCCCCCAACATAAGAAAGACATGGACCTATGGGAGCAAGTCCTTCCATGAAGATGATCAGAGGGCTGGAGCATCTCTCCTTTCCATTGAAATGAAATGAAATAATGGTTTAAAGATGACCATTTGTCTTCTGAATGGATAGTCACTGTACTTTAACTAATTTATTTTCACTCTTTTTGTTTTCCAGTGTATACTCAAGCCATATACTCTATCACTGGACGCTGAGGGTGTTCATCAAATACAAGTGTAGGATTCCATCACAGCTGATTTTTGTCATTATTTCTTGTTTCCTTTGAACGAGCAGTGTTAGTGTTTGTGTGTCTACTCAAATTCAAATTGTTTTCATTACATGTGAAATGGAAAATAGACCAGCAATGTCTTTTTCTGTTCAAATACCTTGCTAACATCACACTCCATATAAGCTCTACAATGAAAAATAATTTTGCCAAGAGAGATGAAAAGTGAGTGTGTGGTGGAGAAACCAAATATTATGGCAAGAGTGTTTAGTGGAAACACTGTCTGGAAAGCCAAGTCTTTTTGGTGGGTAAGTGACAAAAAAGGTGACTAACTGGAAGGATGATTAATCCCATTTTGTATATAAATGTAAGAAAAATTCTCTTAAAAGAAGCAACTATCTACAAATGTCAAGTGAGAGATACTATGAACGCACAGATTAATCAAACTAGGCTATATCCCATTAATCATATATCTCAAAATGGAATAAAAAGAGCTTTGCTTTATACCTTTTTTATGCACTGTTGATGAACTTTATGTATTTTTGTGAAGTAGCCAAACTGTCAGCTTGACAAATGTTTTCATGTGATGAAAAACCTCAAGGCGGTGGTATTTCTCTCGCGTGCTGCTGACTGAAGGAAACTATAGCATAAAAAAATCCAGTGTCTGGTCTCAAGGATTACTTTGATTGTCTTGGCAACAAATTTTATGATATTTAACAAAGATTTTATGGAGGAAAGTCACTCTGAATAGTGTTTTCTCTAGTCTGCATTCCATTCAATTATGAAATGTAAATGAAAAAACTAAGAGATAGATTTTAGAGACTGAATTACAAATTTATTTGTACTAAAAAAGTGAACAACTGTGTATTAGAAGATTTATCAATAAAACCAATGAATTATATTTCATACTTGTCATCATTTTCTAAATTGCTTTCAGCCACTCTTATCACAAAATAAGATAGCAAATAACATCAACACCAAAGAGCTGCAGCTGATGCAACTACAACACAACCTGGAAGGTGTGAAACTGCAACCACCTCTTTTGAAATGTAACAATACTGTAATAGGCCCTGATAATGTGAAAGAATACGGTTTCCTTGGCTGCAGAACTATTACTAAATAAAACCATATTATGTCTCAGAGGCCACATGGCATATATCCACAAAGCTAAAATGTTCCACTGTCTCCATCTCCAAGAAATATAACATCATCCAACCCCCCTATGTAGAATGGTCCTTGTATTGTTTCCTGAACCATGCCCAAATATTATTTGGAAGAGTACTATTTTTCAAAGTTGCCAAGTAGAACATCAAAAATTTAAATACCAGGAATAATCACAGGTCAATGCTTCAGTGCTGGTTGTGCTCTGGATTTACCTTTTAAAATGACACGCAACCTTTTCGAAATCTACCCTGCTGGGTTTGTGTTCATTTGGGTAATTTCTTTGTTTTATTGCATGTCTATTCTGTTCCAGAATGAATTAATTATTATTTAACTGTTATATTAGACCAGAGTTGGGAGATCTGAGAATAATTTCTGTTGTGCCAGACATCTCACATGTGTACAATAAATGCCCAGTTCTTTGCCTTTGAGTCAGACAAAACAGCAGGGAAATATTCACATGCTGCCTCATAGCCAAGGGGCACTAATGAGCATAAGTCATGTCACCAAAGTAATGCTAATGAGCAGTGGTAGCTTCAGCAACCATCAACAACAGCTTAAGAAAAGCATATCTGTAATCTGATATTTAAAATCTAGTTAAGAAGCCGCTATGACACTTAGGTTTACAACACAGCTCAATAATAATAATAATCTTGTTTAATCTAAGAAGCATTTGAGTATGGAATGCAAAGTTTAGACATTTATTTCACTTTAAATAATTCAAATGTCATTATAGGGATATATCCAGCCCCCAGGAAATCTGTACCATAGGAAAGGTTCTAGGATCTAACACACCAGTCTATTTCACAGTGATGATCTGTGAAATAATTGCTTCAAATTATGGAAATTGCAATTATATTAAAGACAGTGACAGGTCACTTTTCCCCAGCATGGTCTCCTCATCAAATAAACACATGTTCTACAGTAGATACATATTGATAAATCATATGATATTGTGCTTAGGCACAAACTCTACTCCCTAGGGAAAACACTGTAGTTGCATGAGCAGCACGTTATTTTTTACAAGTAACTTAGCAACTGCAACTTGTTCACTTGTTCTAGTGCCAAAAACAGAATCTAAGGGTTGTAGTCAGAATTTTGCTTCAATGCTTTTTTCTTTCTATCATTTGAGTCCCCATATCCAGAACTGTAAGGGTTATGTACTCCTGGTGTGGGGAATCCTGCTTACAGTCGAGCTTCAGCTGCACTACTCAGCATAGGCAGGGAGCTGTCTACTATGTCTCCTTAAGGAATAATCTACAAATGATTGCTGTGATTAGAAATACATTATTTAGAATTTCACTCTTTCCTTTTTTTAATGTATATACATTAATATAATCTATATTATAAACCATAATAGTATAACTTTGCCAGCTCCTTACTCAACTAAAGCATGAAAGAGTTTCATTTTCATATGCCTCTAGTAACCTTTGGCTTCTCACTTGAACTATGTGATAAATCACCATCTTGCTTGCAAAAGCCAGCTTTTCTCATTTAAGAGATGAATAATAAGCTTGAGTGCACTACGGGATCAACCTTCCTGTGCCAATATTTCCTCACTCACATTTTGCTGTAGGCACAGTGCTACATTTTCCACTCTATGATGTAGACATGCTGAATTGCACAATCCAAAATTAAACAATCAAAACTACAAAACCACATCAAAGTAACACAAAGGAGTTAATTAGCCCCACATTAGGATTACAGATATGTTTTCCGCTGCCTCAAGTCCGTTCAGACAATTACTTTGAAATATTTTTCTGATACTGAAAAGAGAATGCAAGATTAATTCTAAATTATATCATTTGCTAATATTGACTGCCAATTTTCTGCTGATCCTGGCAAAAATCAGATGCCTCTGGAACTATGAATAATTCTAATACTGACTAGGTGACATAGTACACACATTGCCCCACCCAGAGCCTTCTGATACATAGTACACATCTAGAAGAGTGAAAATGGATTATCATTTGTGAGTAAGTATGTCAATAACATTAAAACCTCATGCTTAATTCAATCAGTACATTCAGCTGTGTAAGTAAAACAATCTGTTCTCTAGATTTCTGGAAGTGCGTAATCCTTTTCATGTGCTTCCACCTTACAATGTGAATATTATTATTGTATATTTAACTTCATATTCACTTGCTCATAGAATTTGAGACTATAAAATCTTCCTCATCTCTGTTGTGATACATTTAATTTTGTCTTATTTTTTCTTTATCAAACACTTTTTTATCTCTGTAGAAGTAAATACACATATTTGTAGTGACAAAGAATATTAATGTAGCATTTATGATATTTTTAAATGCTGAATTTAATTTTTTTAAAATTTTTCTCATTTTTCAACATTCTTGGATTAGAACTTTATAAAATAAGTATAATTAAACAACTAAAGTTATCTCCATGCATTTCAACAGTTCCATTGCCCATAAGTTTCTTAGAAGGCTGAAAAATTATTATTCCTTTCAGGGAGAGCTATAAATAATCTAGAAACCTTAAATTGTGTTCCTCTCATTTACTTTGACATGCTTGAAGATCATTCCTCCAGGAAAAAAAATATGAATGAAATTAATTACAAAAACACAGTATTAAGAATGTAAATGAGGTAGTATTCTGTAGAGGTCTGATATTTACTTTTTCTTATCTTCACTTACCCTTCATTGTATTAAAATTTTTTGCCGTGTTTGAAGCACAAAGGAAACAAAAATACAGATCTAAGGTTGCTAGATATTTTCCTTTACACTAATATTTTCCCTTGAGAATGCATTCAAGCAATTCCATGAAGTAGAAGAGAAATTGTAGATATTTAGGACAGTGTGACACTTAAAACTCGTAACACTTAAAACCAGGTAATATATACAGGCGAATTCTGTCTAAAAGCCAAGGACACTAAATACAAACCCATAGAGAGCAGCAACAACAAAAAGAACAAAACAAAACAAAGAAAAAAAAAGGAGAGGGGGGAAAGGAAAACAATGACTACAAAGACTCTATCTCATCTGCTGCTCATTAGTGCACAGCAACTCACAGACTAGATAAGCATATAATAGGACTCCCTGCTGTTTATACCTAACCACTGTTGGGTGGAAATATGTTCTATCAGCATAAGTGTGGCTGCGTTTCAATCAGGTCACACTTTAGGGGCATGTTCATTTGGTATCTTTTATAAGACCAGCTGATGTCCCATGGAAAACTCTGAAACAGTCAATTTAGGGAAAACACTGTTGTAATAGAATATATTTGCTGTATCACTTCACTCTTTGCTTTGTCCCTGGATGCATTTACACAAAAGGGGTTTATTTGCTCACCAAAGTTCACTTTCTTTTACCACTTCTGATCATAAGATGAGGTCATATTTCTAAATTTACAGTTTTGCAGCTACTTACTACTGTGTTGCTACTACAAACTCGAAACAGGATTTTCCTATGGCATGAGCTGTGATGAGTGGGAGATCATCTGTGTGGAAGGAAAGGAAAGGACACCCCACCACACACTCGTACTGAGCTCTGTGAGCCATCTGCACCACTAACCTGAGACTTCTCTCAGATCCTGCTGCTTCAGCTTTTTTCCAGAGTAAAAGTCAGTCGCTCTGTCTCCTGAGCCGCAGCAGGGACACCATGTGTTCACAGAGCTTTGCTCCGGGTTCTGGCATCAGAAGTAGGAAGCTGGAGGAGTTTTACAGAGCTATATAAAATTTCTGCCTTCTCACTTGGGAGCCCCAGTCCTTGGTCCTGGCAGGTGATAATGAAACTTGTTTTAAGGCTCAATAGGAGAAGTGATGCTCAGCATCCTCACTGGTGCTGGGCTGGCATATGTTTGTATCTTCCCCACGCCTTTCCAATAGTGTTTCCAAACTCATAGAACTGCTGAATCTGTGATTTTATGGCTGTCTTACCCATGCCTCACATAGGATTTCCCATTCCACTGAAAATACTTCGCTTAATAGATTTTAGGAGCCCCTCTTTCTTTTCATGGCCAATCCCACTGCTTAGCTGATAATCTCTCTGGGATCAGCTCTTAGGCTTCCGTTTTCTCCCTCCTTCTGTGTCCCAGAAATCTTGGCTGCAGCGTTTAACAGAGTTTGTTATGGACCTTTATGTTCATATCCAAACATTCAATACTATTAAAATTTCATTTAGTTTATTTCAGTCTAACACTTCTTTCTTAAGGTCATCTATTTTGTTCATCATCTGCTAATTTCTTTAGCAAATTGCTTGGTTTTCTGCCAAGCCTATAAATGAGTCTATTAAAGAAGATGCATTCCATGAATAACCCTTGTGGAATTGTGAAAAAAAAAAACCTTTTCAAGTCCAGCTACTCTCTTTTTTTTCTTAATTTTATAAAGTGTGTTCTAATACCTGTCCAACCCTAACCCTTTGGCTGACTAATAGCATCTTATAGCACTATATTAAATGTTTTACTGAAGTCTAAACATATTTGCTCTACTACATTTTGTGTCTGAAGAAATGAATCATATATTAAATAACAATGTATTAGTACGATTAACTGCATCTATCTTTGATGAAACTGTCTTCAGTATCATCTTGCTTTCAGTTTAATTCTGTTTTAAGGACTGGTTTCTTCCCTTAAACTGAAGGAATACTCCACCTAAATTTAGCAAAACATAATGTAGGCATCTGGTGTAAAGTAGCCTTTTAGGTTCCAAATGAAAGATGTAAGCATATGTGAAGAGTAAATCACTTCATATATTAGCACCCATATATATACACAGACATATTTGGAATTAAATGAGATACCTATTTTCTCTCTTGAATGAACTAGGACCCATACTTTTAGAGAGCTGGATCAGCTTATAGTTGGGATTGAAGAAAATTGTGGTTTCTGGGTTCAGTTTGTGAGAACCCTTACAGATTTATTTCTAAATCAAATAAAGACACTTCCCTTTTATAAATCTTGATATTAAAATTTAAAAATTTGATATTATTGCCCTTATTTAAAGCAAATTTTTATTTAGCTTTGGCTGATACTTAGATCATCTTATGTTCTGCCTTTACAGAAGAGTGATCTAATTTCCTTCTCCTTTCTGTTATCTCTTTCAGATACCTAAAGTTCTTACAACTGCAGTCATTGTGGAGACTAAAATTTCTATATATTTTAAAAAATATAATACATAAGATATTGAATGTGATATCAGGAAATAAAGAAGAAAAAAGGCAGATTTTATTCTGCTTTTTAAAGGAAAAAACCCCTCTTGATTTTCATTGACATGACTTAATGGACCCTAAGAAAATAGCACTGATGCAGCCAGCAGACTTGTATTGTATCTGTTTCCTCAAAGCATGTCTGGAAAATCCTGTCTCCAGTTCCAGCCTCGCAGCCTCCCCCAGTGGGTACAACAGAAGTACTTGACTAAGAACAGTAGCTGGACTGACAGCTTTTCATTCTGTAGGCTTTTGCTGCTGCATTTTAACATGTCCAATACAGATAGTTCTTTCTAAAAGCCAGTTGAAGGTGCCAATTCTAAGGATACCACTGTGAAAATAATGTAAAAAAAAAAAAATCTACTTCTGTGCTATAAACATAACTATATCCTTATGTCAATGTTATTTTTTGTGGTTTTTGGTGTCAAATTGGACAGCAGTGACACAAAGCCTGTAATATGAAGTAAAATGAATTCCAGATGGATTGCCCCAGTTTGTTATTTCAGTAGCATTCAGAACAATTTTAATTTATTTTTACTAAAAATTGTAGCTTACAAAGATGCCTTTGATGGTTTATCTTAAGGGTGTAAATACATAAATACATACTTGTGCTTTAAAATGAAGACCACAAAGTCCTTAAGTATAAGTAACTGTAACAGCTATTCAGATGCTGCAGTGTATGGGATTTGGAACCTTTGGCAGTGATCTTCATCAAAACTACCCTATAATTTTAGATTTTTATTAGTTTTTAATATATGTATAAAATGAGACATATATGTAAATGAGACACCTATAATTCAGCTCTGAACTTACTTTATTTGGATTCAGACATCCTTATTTATCATTAATCATTCATCAGAAGAGTTCAGTGAAGTCAATTTTGAGGCAGGTGCAACTCAGTTAAAAAGGGTACACCAAGGAAGAGTGACAGGGCTTGTTCAAACAAATGAGCAAAGATGCATTTCTCCCTTGCCAAGCAGTTAGATCACTTTCTCAGATGAAAGGCTCTAAGGCTGTGATTCCTGTTTCCCAGGAAGATTATACATGCCTTTCTGGGTATGAGAGATAGAACCCAATAACATTTATTGATCAATTGAATACATTAGTCTCTAACTTTTTGTTTGGAATTTAAATGAGTTATAGGTGTCCAAAGGCCAACATATGTCTGCTTGAGATAGACTGAACCTCATTCTAAAAGGTGAAAGAACCGCAATGGATAAACATTACTGTCTCTCTTGTTACGTGGAGTGAGACTTCTTTTGCATCAAAAGAGAAGACAATGAAGATAAGTTGAATATTGATTGAACTTGGCTTATGTTTTTCTATAAATTAGAAACTATCCATTACTTCATATGTGACTTTCCATATGAGAAAATTGGTTCTTTAATGTAAAAACTCAATAATTCAGTTACTCGGACAAATCAAGTGCATTAAGTTAAACATGGCATGTATAACTGCGTGAAGTTTGCCATACCCAGCACTAATATTGGACTGAATATCAGAACAACCCTAAGAACAGAAAAAAAGAAATTCAGTCCTCCAGATACTGTATGTATCATTTCCTTTATACTCTCCTCAATAATATGTTTAGTCATGTGAATTCAGAGTCATTCCATCCCAGGTAAGAGCTTAGGGGCACACAATGTACATATCCAGTAACAGAATTTCCTAATAGTTAATGGAGACAAGTATGACCCTCCAAAGAGTAATTTAGCTTATTGCAGATCAGCCTTGCCTTCCAGAAAGGCCCATCTTTTTCCACTGACTGCATGAGCTGCTTCGTAAGATCAAAATATTTATTAAAGCATTATAGGTGCCTGAATTTAGATAAGATGAACATATGCTTTGACTCCTACAATGAATGTAGTGACACAGATGTGGTTAGGATGTTATAAATGCTGGCATTTCCATGCTGTTTCATTTACAAACATCTTGTATTATCGGTGGAGTATGTGATAGTTTGATAGTCTTTGAGCCAGGAAAGTTATTTTCAGTCACAATGCTGGTACATTATGTATGGTGGCAGTATGTGTAGTGGGTAGTGGCAGTAAATATTTTCTTGCCTTTGCTAGTTATTTGTCTTAGCTCTCAACTGCAGAGAACCACCTACTCAACTGCAAGAATAGTTCAGTCTCTATGCCTTTGAGTCTTCACTGCAGACTCTGGGACCACCAGCAAGGTCCAAATATCTGAGCTCCAGATTGTCTACACAGTTTGCCAGTTACTATTTACTTGCTAGCCAAGTAATTGCATGCTTCATGTCTTGTAATAATAAAGATATTTAATCCTATTTACTTCATTTTAAAAGAAATAAAACGTTGCAGCTAACATCCATGACAATGTTATTAGAATGTATGTCAATCAGAGTTTGGTTTTAGGCCAAAGGAAATTACAGATACACCATTATTTCTATTAATTGCAACTGAAGTACTTTTCAAAACCTCACTAAATGCTGAGGAAATTGCCATCAGAAATTACAGTGGTAACTCAAGCTTTTGTAGCAATTGCAATTCACTTGCAATTTCAATTGTTTTCAGTCAAGACCACTAGAAATTGCCAAGGCTGCTGTTAAGGCTTCCAGGGAAACAGGCATGTGGCAACGCTTGCACAGTCAAAGAAGGTAGAAGACTGTGCTCTGCTTTCAATTTTGCATCTACGAAATCATTCCTAACACTCTCAAATAAGATCTCAGGACCACATTTAGAGGGCAGGTTAATGACATTGTCTTTGCATAGTAGCCTGGAAATATTTCAGCTTAGAAGCATCATTTCTTTTTCGTAAAGATACAGATATATGGCTAATACCTTAAAAAATCTGACATTAAAGGTAACCCATCCAACTCCAGAAACCTGATATTTAGGTTTATTCTGGTTGTCTAATCTAAAACAGGGAAGTGAATCTTTCTAAGATAGCTGTTCAACACCCCATTGTATGAGTCCAACATTGCTGAGACGAA
The DNA here is from genome assembly GCA_013398015.1 of Oreocharis arfaki. Taxonomy (NCBI): domain Eukaryota; kingdom Metazoa; phylum Chordata; class Aves; order Passeriformes; family Paramythiidae; genus Oreocharis; species Oreocharis arfaki. The sequence goes on from VZRR01009787.1 coordinate 421,072, forward strand.
CTGTGCTCTAGAGGGGCTTATTTCTCTTCACTGGTTTTAAAGGATGCCCACATGACAAACTCAGGTAGAGCTGCTGGTAGAAGAATTTTCTAACCCTCTTTATAGGCATATTATTGATAAAATAGATCTCATTGCTCCCAATCCGCATAGCTCACTTGCAGTTACAAAGTTAAAAACTGGCTTTATCTGATGGTCCATCTGTCTTTAAGATCTTTGGATTCCAGAATCTGCTCATAGCCCATTGATAAGATCATTAGCATCTTGGTACACAGACTATGTTTTGGATGCTTTTTTTTTCTCCTTAGCACTCTCTGTTAAGCACTTTGGGTTTTCTCTCCAGCCTTCTCAGATTGATTACATTATCAAGCCAACACTAGAGAAGCTACAGAGCATCTGAATCATTTCTGCTGTGATTCTGTGGTAAGTAAACAAAAGTATGCTGTCCTGCCACATACAGATTAAAGCTCAGGTTTTACCCAGATGCCCATTGTCACCTATTCATGCATAGCTGAGCTGCAGTATCATCTCCTGCGCGACACTTAAAGAAGCAAAATTTCCAGATCCCTTTCAGTTACTCTGTTGAAACCTTTGGCACAGTGTGTCTAAGAATAATGTTTTACTTCCATGTTTTCCTGGAAGTTAGCTTAGTTTAATAGGTTATCAGTTGATCAAAATACCTGAAAACATGGTGATTGAAATTAAATAATAAATATCAATCTGCCTGAACTAGAACCAGAACTTTAGGAGGTAACTTTAACATTCGTGCTTCAGTTCGCATTATTGTTTGAAGTTTTTAATCCAAGAAAACAATATAAAGCACAGGCTCCTTGTTAAAGCTGGGCTGAAAGCTTTTCTGTTTAGCATTTCTTAGCTCTTACTCTGGTTACAGGATAATCTTCCAAGAAGGTAACATCTCAAATCTCATTAGAGTAAACAAAATAACATTCTCTTGGTTCAGCAGTCACTAGGGGTAAAAGAAATCACTGAGGCCAAAGCTAAGCCTGTCACGCCAAATAGAGAAATTCCCCTAAGAGCCACAGCTCCTGCTGAAATCACGTAGTGTCTTCAGGTCTGCCTGTGGCTGGTCCACAATCAGGAAAGGGGATTTTATTAAAACTGTTAGAAGTTTGGATGATTACGGAAAATAATTGCTTAAAAACCAGTCTCCCTCACTTCCTGCGAATAATCGAATATCAATGAGGAACAGATCACACAACTTCACACAACTTGATCTTGGATTATAATTTGCCAAGACTTCAAAAATTAGGCAACCTATGAAAGTGTTCTTAGGAAACTCAGAATGAGAACCGTTGCTTCTGAACTTGCTGGAGGATTTCACAAGGCTTCACTTTCACCTGGTCTGTTTAAAACCTCTAAACTGGCCAATAAGAAATTTCCAGATCAAAGTGTATTTTCTGTACTGATGCATCTATATGGCCACTCAGGTTTTTAAATAATGAAACCTGTCTGGGAAAAAAAAATATTTCTGTATACGGAATCTTAAGAAACAAGGAAGCTACAAGCTCCGCACCACACATTCTCATCTAAAATGTTGTAGTCTCTTACGTAGAATATTTACAATTATTACATAAGAAAGTTAAAGTATCAATTCCAACCATTCCTTTTACTGAAATGGTTCTCTCTGAAATAAATTGATTTTATTTCTTTTTCAAATCAAAGTATATCTATACTTATGGTATCATGGTAATTCTTGTTTTTTTGGCCGATGTCATTTTACTCTACAAGAACTCACTCCAATGTAGTAGTCATTTTGAACCAAACACCTTATTAGTTTAAAGACACCAAAGAGATTCTTCTGATCATAAAATATATCCAGCCATCAAGTTACATTTGAGAAGGATTTTTTCAGCGGGCTTCATTCCTTTTTAATTGTGTATGTCTGACCAAGAGATTAATAATTATAAATTGTCTCCATAAGTTAATCATTAAAATTTAAATTGTTATTTTCTTGTCCTTCTTGTCAGAATGCACTTACTTCAGAGAGAAGGGTTTTTGAGGCTGCTTCACAGGGTTTTTTTACATCATATTAATCTCAAAACTAGTATCACTGAGGCAGTGGAGTCCACTAATTGCTGGTACACAGATACTCATAGAAAAAAATTGTATAAGTTTAATAGTGCAAAGCTTGTGCAGAAATCTCAAGTTTCACTTCATTTTATTTAGTCAAGACCAATAATCTCATAATCGTTAGGATACTCTGCAAGCACAAACAGAAGCAGCCAGCTGTAAAGGAGCTGTGCTGAAGTAGCAGTGAGGAAACCTGTCACCAAAATACCATAATGCTTTCGCCAAAGCCTTCAGGCAACTTCTCCTCTTTCATGTAACCACTTAGTTTTGAAACGCCTGCTTTGTGCTAAAACTGCCATATCATTAAATCAATCTCTTTTTTGGTCTCAACTATTCCAGTTATTAAAAGATATAATCAACATCTTTGATGGATTAAGTAATGATCCAATAAAACTGCATTCAACCAAAAGATAGATTTTAACCATGTAACTTCTATGTTGAAGAGTTCCTTTATGAGAAAAAAGGAATGCAAAAAACACCAGTTGGTTGTAATTAGTCTATACCTGTTGCAAAATGCAGTGAGATAATCTCTTTTGTTAACAGATGGTGAATATTTAAGAATTAAATCCTTCAAAATACAGGCTAATGCAGGTATCACTGTAATCAGAAGCACATGATGATGGGGAAAGCCATATCCCTAAACTTAATTAAGTATAGACATAACAAAGAAACATTTATAAAAATCCTTTTTTTTTTTTGCTTGAGGCACTAAAATTGCAATAGCAATTACAATATACACCTAGCAACCATGTGCTAGTTAAAGATGATAGTGCAAAATAACACTGAAATATCTGTACCAAATGCTTGCCTTCATGTCTAAAGGGCAAGCTGCCTATTGGACCGCAAATGAATCTTTAATAACTGAGAGTTTCCTCAAAGGAATGAAATATTTTGACTCCTTTCTAGAGGGATAAGCCACTGTGTATGTTTAATTATCATTCTAGAAGCTGAGAAACTTAAGAAAGAGTTAATTAAAATGAAGAAGAGTGTAAAGCAAATGTGATTAAAACTACAAAAATATCTATTCTGTTTTCATGATACCAAGGGAGGTTTAAATTACATATGAGAATAGTTTTTTCCCTTAGTTTTCCCTAATAACTCTTAATCTTTATATCTCTTGTTAGCTTTAATTTGAAGATAACTGAAGTTCTATTACAGAAAAAAAATTAACAGCATGTGCATTAACTATTTTTAACTGTATATAGATTTAATGAGATTTAATCATGGTTTTCACATCTATCAGCTGTCTTGGATGTTCACTGCTACATATCTAATGTATTTAAACCACTATTCCATACTACGTCAAGGCAAGGAGCATAACAACTCAACTTCATCACCGCCTTTCAAATTTTGGAACATAGATGAGCCTCTCATAACTCCTTGAGGAGGGACAAGAAGTCAACACAGAGACCTTGGATGCCAAAAGAAACTGCTTATTTCTCCCCCACAGACCTGAAACATGGACAGAACAAGAAATTTGCTTCTGAAAACCATGAAATGCTATTGCTCAGGATTCAGACCTTTTGCTCCTGCAGCTGGCTGCACCAACTGGCCCAGACATATCTTCAGTTAAGAAAGTTGTCCATTAGTTTATATGCAGAACACTAAATATTGCTATTCTAGATGATCAGGATAAATATACCCCATTAAAAATTGAAATAAAGAAAAAAAATTGTTCTTGTTCATAATACTAAAGTGTATCATTTGCTAATTTAGACTGTTACTTGTCTTCATATTTTTCAAAATGTTCATCTATCCTTGAATTTTCTGCTATGTTATATCTTTTTAAGAATTTAAAACATAGCCAAAAATAGCCAATATGTGGCTATTATCTTTTCTACTAATTTTTAATGTAGAGTTCAAGCACTTGTCTGCAAATTCCACTAAGGGATTAAATCACTGATTTACCATAGTGGAATCTGCACACTTCCTACTTTCATCTCTGCTTTAATACAACTTTGAGTGACAAAATCATGCTAATATCATCAGATGGTGAGTTAATAGAGGCTTATGTCCCTTAATGCTAGCTGTCTAAAAACTAGGTGTTCAGTCTAAACAGGTACAGAAGGATCCTAGATCTCTGTACGTTTAACAACACCAGGGAGTCACTTGGAGATGGAAATTCCTCTCACCTCTCACATGAATTACCTTTGGGAGCATTTGTTTTTTCCATAGGCCATAGAGAAAATTTGAGCTAAATGAACTCTTAAAATAAAGTTAGGTATCATGACTATAAGCCTTAGTTAAACATATTTTAGAGTAGTCTTTTTCTCCTCTCTGTGTTTTATAATTGCTTTTGGCAAGCTTTATTTTCTAAATTATTTTCTTAATTTGCTATTGGAAGATTTTTACTGTTATCACTAAATAACATTTTAAAAAATAATGGGTGTATTATGGGAAGTTATTTTCTCCAGTATGCAGACAATGGCACTTTCTGAATAAGCTTTGTTTTTCGTATTTTCTAGTTTATATGTAACACACAGAACACAGTTTTCTGGTAACAGTATTACTGCAGATAGTGTAAATCTGAAAAAAAAAATTCATTTACAGTATTTAAAGAACAACAGTTATGATTTAAAATCACAAGTGCATTAAAGTCTCATCTATTACTGCAACAGATCCTGACACGTCTGTGATTTGGCTGAGAACATTATTTCACAAATTGGTCATTAATTGCTGTTGAAAACCAATTCACTGAAATAATGGCTTGAAAGTACTGCTGAACAGTTTGTCATGAAGGACATATACGAGCGAAGATAAAATGCCTTAATTTCAGCTGCAATTTATAAGTTATGTCTGGGCTGCCAATCACAGCTAATAGTCAGGGCACCTCTTCCAGTGGTCGGAAATCCTGTCAGCAGTTTCACAAGTGGAAAGTAATTGAATTAACTGCAAAATGCTAACATTATCCCTTTTCATGTGCACAGAAAAGAAAAAAATTACATGTCTTAGAAAGACCGAAATGTTTTAAGACAGAAGCAATTAGGGGGCACAACAGCAGACTGACCCCCTTTCGATTCTAGATTGCATGGGTCCCTCTGCTACATTATATGAAGGAGCTAAAAGTGTAGGCATTAACTTGAAAAAGAAAAAAAAAAACAGCAGGGACCTAAAACTGTGTCTGAGGGAAGTCAAAAGCTTCTGTAATTGACTAGAAGAGGATTAAGACCTGCTACTCAGCATACAGTACATACAATGTGTGCATGTTTTTATATTTCTGTATCTATATCTCTATATACACACATACTACCATAATATTCAATGTAGTAAATATTATAACCCAGTATTAAGTAAAATATTAGCAGGTTCATTGGCAGTAGGGTTAGTCATAATGAGCTAAGAAAAGTCAAATGAACAGATGCTAAATTTCCATAGGGACGTTCAGCTGTTTTCTTTGCTTAATGAAGGGGGTACTTTTATCTTTTCTGTCGCTTAGTTAAGGTACACAAGAATAAAAATACTACTTTTAGTAGCAAAGCCATAAATAAGCATGTCCCAGTGTATCCATACTTCACTCTCATTCATAACACCTGATTACATAACACAATAAATTAAAAAAATAAATTATCTAAAATACTTTGTTTCTGTCTTCACCTAACATAAGTGAAAGATTTTTTTGTAAGTGTATTGGATGAAAATATTTTCTTATTGAAACCAATAGGACTTAAGTCCTATTAAGATTCACTTGACCAAAATTTCACCTGGAACTGAGGACCAAAAATATTTATAACTATTTATTTTGACCTCTTTCATCACACAGGGTGTAAAATTTAATGAAGTAATTTCTGCATCAAGCCTGATAACTTCCTGATGATGGGCTTAAGTACATGATTTAGATAAACACTCAGCTATAGCTGCTCCATAACTTTGGTTAGAAAATTTTCCCAACAATTAATTATTCTCATTATTAAAAAAAAAAAATTCTACATAATTTCCCACCCAAATCTGTCTCATTATGCCTTTGTCTGTTACATTGTCCGTGTTTTAAAAAGATAAATTACTCTGTGCTGGCAATTTTGGAAGGATTTCTTATGAACTCAAGAGAAACAGCACTGTTTTTTTTTTTTCTTTAACTTTTCATGGCCATTCAGGCATGGTGATGGGCAAGATGCCATTAGATATTTTCCTAATTAACACAATTTAGTCTCAGTTGAGGACATAAGTGCTCTCTGAAGCAAAGATGACAAAACCAGGCTAAAAGAGCAAATTAGACAAGTGAGCCAAATTGATTCTTAAGGCATAAGACAAGTTGTGTATGTCAAACAAAGTGAGGGGCAGACAAGCCAGAATGGCTCTTTTCAAGAAAAGAAAGAAAAAAAAGATAAGAAAAAAAAAAAACCCACAAAATTGTGCCTTTTCAAGTAAAAAAGCACCATAAAACAGTACTGCTGCACGGACCAAACAACACAGGTATGTCTTAAAATATAAAGGATAGGATAAATAGCAGAATCATCACTACGATTCATGCAAATTAATAATTTCCAAAGAGGGAATCTGGATTAAAAATTTATATACTTTGTCTAAGACCCTTAAGAGGTGGTAGCAGTCATAAACATTTTGCCCATTCAAGTTGCCAAATACATTAAAGAGTTTACAAATTGATGAGCAAGGAATTTGATTCAGTGCCTTCAGTTCAAGGCTAGACTATAAAAAGCAAGTCTTCATGGAGAAAGAGGCAAAAGAGAAGAAAACAGATGTCGAACTGAGGAGAATGAAAAGGGAAGTCATCCTGTGTTTCGCTGAAGCCAAGGACTAGTGTTCCTTGACAACAAAACTGTGACGTGACCTGAGTATGTTCCACATAGTCTAAAGAGATCTGGTATTTCTGATAATAATCTCTTTTTCATCAGAAACTGGGGGTTTAACTTTCTTGCACAGTGTTCAGGACAATTTGTCCTTGTCACCTGTTCTTATTTTTCTAAAAAATAAACTCCTTATAAAGCTCTTTCAGACAGGAGAGATGTGAAGGGTTTGTTTGCAAGCTTATAATCAGCAGCATATGAACTCTATAGTGAGGATAAAGTTACACATGCTAACCTCTTGCCTTATTCATGAAGATCTGAAGTTTGGCCCGTGATATAAAGTCTCAACATGAATGACCTTGTGAGCCATAATTAAAATTCCTTGAAACAAAGGTTTTTCAAAAGTTTTAATAGTTTGCAGCCCTGGCATATGTAGCCCACACTGCCGGGACACTGACTTAGGTGAACTGACAACAGCTGATATCTCACTACAGCAAAACTTGGGGATGAGATACAACGTTTTGCTTTGGAACGACTGATGTTTTCACCCATTAGTGTCAGTGTGGGTCAGCTTTTTTCCTGCATCAAAAGAAAGACCAAAAAAAAATAAAGTGTAATTACAGTTTTCTTTCCTTTTAATTCCTTGAAGGCTAATGAAAATTAATCTTTACGTAAACATGAATGAAAAATGTAAACTTGATTTTGTCCTAGTAAATCATAATACAAAAGACTTTTAGAAATTGATTCTAAATAAAGGGGACTACATCTGCTCTGATTTCAGGAAGGGTAGAAAACCTCTTTTGGAAACATTTGCAGGTATATTAATACTACAAACAGAAGCGTCTTTCTATTTTCTTAAGGAAGCTGAATGTTACACTTGAAGCATACTACACAGAATTTAGACTATGAATGCATGTATTATCCTTCCCATTTCTCCAAAACAGGAATGTTTTCCCCTTGGACGAGTGTGGGCACTCAAACAGAGAAGCTGGCTGAAACCTCAGAACAGAACCATGTTTTAATGGAAAACTTCCTTATAGAAATGCAAATTTCTTGCTATGAACTTCTGATATATAGGAAACATATATACTTTAAATAATGTCCATAAAGAAATAACTGACATTGGACTTCTGTTCTTTGTGGGAATAATATTTTCACCACATTAGTTTCTTCTTTTTTAGTTAAGTACAAACATGTGCATGATAAAAGAATACATTTCTAAAAAGGGGTAACTAAAGAAAGAATAACTATTGTGCACTAACTAGTGAATGAAAATCTCTGTACAACCTTTGCACAGGGTTATAACTCTGAGCAAATGGTACAGTGCTAACCCACAGCACAGAAGCAATTACTTAAAGGGTTGTATGAAAAGCGTGTATTTAAAGAAGAACGAAACTTTATAAACCAAAAGTGTGGTGATGTGTGTGTATGCATAAATACATGCATCTCTATGTATATACATAGAAAGAAATACATCAAAGAAATGTGTGTCTATAAACACACTACATTATACATATAAACACATAAACACATTCATACACTGTTATCCTCAACATTTATTTTCATTTTACTGTTTCAGAAGAATATATGAACACTGGAAAATGAGGCTGACAATTAGTTCATGTTTTTCTAATGCCAAGCTGTTGTTTTTAAAAATGTGCACCTGGAGCCCAGTGCCTCACTGGTGCTGGCAAAGTTCTCATTGAATTTCAAGAGCATAAACTTGTTACCTGATGCTGTATCAGTTCAAGGATACACTTTCCTACTATTTTACTAAAACTGCTGAATCTTTAGGGATTCTTCTTGCAAATCACTGAAGTTGTAATGCTTGAAATACATCCAGTAGTTCTTGGTTGTGCTGGCTGCCAAGAGTGTGATTACAGTGAGAGAGAACAAAGCTAAAACACCTTTCCCCTGTTTTGATGTAAAAGCAGCAAACTAGGTGCACAAGAAGAATAAGCAATTTTTCAGATTATGAGAAGAAGGCACTTGAATGGAGAGGCAAAACTCCTCCATATTTTGCTTCTTTTACCAAGGCAATTATTCAGTAAGGCAAAGAAAAAGATTGCCACTGGTCTTTTGTAGGTGTATGCTCTGACTGGTATGGACATTCTTATTCAGAACACTAATTAAGCACAATTGCCATCCTAAGGAAGAATGGATTAATATTGAGCTGAAGGAATAACTGTGGGAGCAAAAAATATTTTCTCTGTAGTTATATTCACAGGAAGGTTAACATTTTAACTTTGCTGGAATATTTGAACATGAACGCATTTCCACCGATCCTGAAATACAGGGACACGTGAAATTCTTCACAAGAGAAGAGTAAAGCTGTAGAAAGAAGTATTCCTGCTCCTCGGAAACATTCAGCTGCACTGCCACTAAATAGGTGTTTAAAAGGTTTACACCTGACAGGTATCCAAGAGTGAAGCTGTAAAAGCTGCAAGCCTTCTAGAGTTAGAAGCTACATCTTTATATTTCTATTGTAATGCACACAGTTTCTGTTGTACTTCTCACTGTGAGATTCATGATGAACACAACGGAAGGAATGAAGCAGAATCATGATCTCAGATTTGCTGATGACCTCATCAGAGTTACTTTACATGCCCTCAATTCAAGCTGAAAGCACTTGAAAATACAATCATTAAGAAGTTGCTCTTTGCAAACCCATACATGTAAACTAATTCTCAGTACTCACTTTGCTGTTGAAATAGATTATTCCTTTATTTTGACTCCAAGCAGGAGGCTGCATGTAACTCCTAGGCAGCCCAGGGAAACTCTGTGAGTCACAGACCTCCATCTGAGTCATGATTCCTCCCTTGCTTCCTCCTTTCACCCTCAGCCTTTCCATTTCCTTATGGTCTTTTCCAGAAATAAATTCCTGTGCCTCCTCCATGCCAGCTCAGCTACACTGGCCAGCAAGAGGAAGAACCGAGCCAAAGGCAACATAAATTCCCAGTTCCCAGGGAGTTACCGAGGATGGGCAGGCAGCAGAGCCTGCCCAGAGCTCCAGGGAGCCCTGCCAGTCTGAGAGGCTCATGAAGGAATACAAAGCAGTTGTGGGTTGTCCTGTGTTTACCCTTTTATGTGGGCATTTCACCCTTGTTCTTAACCTAACCATTCTTGTTAAGAGCACAGTTCCAGGGTCCAGATGAAACTCTAAACTGCACATGGGTTTCAGTGATTCAAGAAGTAAAACCATTACTGATATATAAATAAACAAGTACTACTAGCTACTGGCAGCAGGTCTCCCAGGGGCTAATATTGGCTAATAAGCTTCCAGATGGAAGAAAAATTTAGTGTCCAGGCATTGTCTGATTTAATACATTTATCTGTTGTGTTTTCTCATTTGTCAGCAAAAGGAAACTTTCTTTTACAGAACACGCCTGCAAAAGCTGAAAATCTTCATAGCATTTAAAATTGAACTTCTAAATCTCCAAATCCCCTGTCTGAATCACTTATGGAGAAGTAGGTTCTGTCTCTCCCAGACTCATATTTTCACTGCAAATGCTGATTTTTAAGTCGCTGAGAATAACCTATTAGAACCACTTATAATACATTAACTTTCTCACATACTTTTAAATTACTTGGCTCCTGTTCAGAGTTTAAAATAGAAATTGATGTGAGAAGCGAGGCTGGGTTGCAGCAGTCTCAAAGAAAGCTAAATTCAGTGCAACAGTGCAGATTATACATGCAGTTTTTATTAGCTGTGTAATAAAATTCTGCAATGAAGATAACATTTAAAGCAATAATTTGAAATTCAGTTTGAAATACTCAAAATTGGTATGCTAACAACTCCTAAATATATAGAGGTTTTTGGGATGTCCAGAATCTCCTTAGCCAAGACATCACTGTAGCTTTCAGGTTGCCATATGCCAGCCTTACTTTCACCTGTATCCTTTCCTTAATGACTTAAATGTTTTTATAAAATGATAGCTGCAGTGGGAGGACAGACAGGGGATGTCAACACAATATCAAAATTCTCTACTGGAGGTGAAGGATAAAAAGTTGAATTGCCACCAGCCAAAGAAGGAAGTTGAGTTCAGACCTCTTACATCTCAAAGAAAAAATGTTCTATATATTAAGTGAGGTGGGAATGAAGCCATGTCAAGAGAGAAAAACTGATACCTCACCTCCTGTTTAAAAAGTGGAGTATTACCTTTAAAAAGTAAAAAGGTTTATAGTTCTGTCTTGTAGCTATCTGAAACTCTAAATTACAGGGGACGGGCACTACAACATTGCCTCTTTTCCCTATTGACTAGCAAAGTGCAGCTCCTCAGTTTGTTTCTGATTTTAAAGATTATATTTTGCAGTGTGTTGTCAGTTCTCTCTCTGCTGAGATGTAACTTCCACATGGAGGGGACACTGAAAGCAGATACAGGGCCTTAGTGCTCATTACAGGGAACAAGAGTATCAATTAAGTAGTGGAATACCTCAATTTTTATTGAATGAGACAGTATCTTGAGATGCCTTCATAATTTTTCTGGTCTATTCTCCCATATCTCACCTTGGGGAGATAGCAGCAGACAGTTAATTCTAAGTTTGTTCAATTTAGATTATGAACAAGAAGCAGGATTTGACTTCTTTGTTTTTCTGGTATTATCTCATATTTGCCTAAATACCTTCTAAAATCATGCTTCTAGTTGTTGCTGATCCTAATTACGCATCTGTTTATGAAAGAGAAGATAGATTGAACATAAGAAAAGTCACCCTAACAGTTATTCAATGATCCTGCTCCTTACTGTATGATATTTTTAATTTATTTCTTTATAGACAGTTACTTTCCAAGATTATGCCGACTATGATAAATTCTTTTTCACGTTTCGTCTCTCCTCAAGTGTCAGTTTTTCCTGATTGTTATGCAAAGGTGATGGGGAGGTAAAGTAAATAAATGAACACAAAAGTTCAACAAATGGAATATAACCCTACTAAATATTTTCCATGTCTAATTTTATGTAAAATTCTTGATGCAATACTTTTCAAAGAAAATAGATTGCATTTTGGATGCTTATTTTTAATAACACTTCGTGACTTAAAAATAAAATAAAATATGAAAGACATCAAAGAAATAAGAGTTTTTAAGTTATAGGTCTTGAAACTGGGCTGAGACATCACAAAATGTCTCTCTTCAATATTTTTAATGCATTTCTTAAAGATGCCATCCTTGGCAAAGCCTGTGTACTTTTCAAACTGGAAATGGCTGTTTCAATGAATGTAGATGCTCTGCTAGAAAATATTTCTGTAAAAAGAAACATACAAGCTTAACTCATTGTGTCTGGAAGTTACTGGAGCCTGGAGAGATCCATGGAGTTCAGGCAGTATGGGGGAAGAATTTCATGGGCTGCAAAAGCTGTTTAGCTAGGAAGGGAAAGACACTGAGATAGAAGTCTCAAGCTCTTGTCACTTGTCTATATAAGTTAGACAAGTGGCTAATAATGATATTTGAGATGTGGCACCAGCATGGGTGGCTTAAACTGACTGACTTTTCACACTTGCCATGCACAAGCATGCTGTTGCTTGACCTCTGCCTTGAAGAGGGAACTAAAAATTATATAAATGCAGCAGACACATGTTGGCTTTCCAAATGAGTAAACCAGACAGATGGCTTATTTAATGAGAACCATTATAAAGGAGTGTTATACATCTTCTAAAGTGCTCTGAGATCTACAAGGGAAGAACAAAGTCTTAAAACAAATACTTGATACAGAAATAAATAGTTATAATAGTAAAGTATAATTTAGATCAATTTAATCTCCACTGTCACTCAAAGAATGGCCACAGTATAGCACTATGAAATACTGGATTTTACTTCTGGCCATAAGCACCCGTGTCATTCTGACAACATCAAATTTTCAAATCTTTCTCTTGCTTGCATAAGGCCACTTATGTATAATTTTACTCTCATTTTATATATTCACTTTTCCTATGAACTGCATTTCCACTCCAACTGGATTTTAACCACAGCAAATAGTCTTTTTAAAAATCTTTTTTCTCTCATGTTGCTTTTTTTAATAGGCTGTTTCTTTCAGATATGAATAATAGAACTTAAGATATCTTCCAATTAGTAGTCAAGCCTTATTCCACTCTAAATTTTCCATGTTCCTAACTGTTACTTCTGTCAGACAGAAAGAGTAACTTTCATATCTGATTATGGAGGTAAAGAAAGAACAGGATATTATCATGTTAAAAATGGATGACTCAAAATTCAGTGTGAGTGATGTCAAATGGCTCCAAGAAACTTCAGACAGCCATACATGTGATTGTGTTTGGCCTTCTATGCTGTGCAATTACAAATTCAGAAACTAGATTTTAAACCCTATTTTATCTCTATAAATCACACAGTAGCACTCCCGTAGTGTTATGTGCTGCAGAAAACTCAATTTTTCAGTATGATTAAACCAATATGAGTAAGGAATTTGACCTTTGCATATAAAAACTGAATTAAATTCTCAGACGAATAACATTACAAAGCTAAGTTTCACTAGATTACAAGATCAGAAAAACTAGAGACATCTCATTAAATCCTGTGGAGGATGCCATAATAGCTGTAAATTTCTTTAATGCTTCTTTTTCCAGCAAGATGGAGAAGTATAAGGATATGCAACCAAAACTGAGTTTAATACTACAGATATTTTCAGACAAAAGGCAAGCTGTGCTCCCTGGAAACAGAAGAATCTTCCTACAGATTTATACAAATGTCACTCTAATCTCACTCACATCCATACTAGGTAAAGGCAATAATATCTTCAAAAATCTTAATAACTAAAGACATATAGATATGCCAGACTGTTGTAATGCAATTAATAATAGAAAAGGATTGTTTTGTGCTTGAAATTGGTATGTTGATAAATATTTTATTAAAAATGTATATATAATTTAATATATAAAGCACTTTAGGGAGAATGATAAATAGAAGTAGTGCTAGAATATATTGCCAGATACAGTCATTTTTATGGCTGTCTTTTAGTAATTCATACTTTTCTTACAAGAATATTTTTATACTTTTCTCCTAAGAAGGTAATTAAATATGTTGTCAAACTGCTCTATGTGGAGCAATAAATTAGAATTATGCTTAAAATAATAAAGAAATGAACTACTTTATTTGAAGAGCTAAGAAATATCACCTGAAAATCACCTGTTGTTCTCCTCCTCAAAGACAAGTGTATGTCAAAGGGCTACATTATGTATCATTTGAGAGGTACATGGGTACTTTCACAAATAACTCATCAGGAGAATTAATAGTTAATAATAGGATTTTCAAAGGGTTTTAAGTGGATTAGATAAGGACTTGGTAACTGAAATCCTACACCCTTCATTGAAAATGTCAGCTAACGTGAACCTTTCAGTGATAAAGTCACACATTCACTGTCACTCATATATGGCTATATTGTATTTAGTTATAATGTACTTGAGCCAAACACGAATCTGAGTATTCAAATAGAAACTTCTTTTAAAATGTAATTCACCAACCAAAGGAGTAAGTTAGTGTTTAAAATTGAAATGGCCAAGTTAAAGAGAAGTTTATTTTGTTTTCAGGTCATATTTGCCTGAAAATAAACAAGTTGTTTTAGCTTCTTTGTGAAAAATAGGTTTATTATTTTTCATTAAGTTAAAAATTTCCATGAAGAATTCCACTTCTCAAGTGCTTCCATTAAAAAAATCCTTTCCACAAATGATTTCAAAATCAATTCACCTTAGTATTTACTGTTTATGAAGCTTTAGATCGGTAGGGATGACCCTGCTAGCAGAGTTATCAGTAATGTAAATGGATTGAGTGGAATTTCTAGTTAAATCTGTGATATTCCAGACATGGCATCTTAAACTCTGCATTTGCAATTATGCCTCTGTTTATGTAAGACTTTAATTTAGAATATAATTGGGAATAGTGCTAAAAATGTTAAAGCATAATGGGATGGATCCCAGAAAGCTGTTCACTTGTTATATCAAATATCAAGTCACACTGATGCTTCATAAAAACTGAATGTCTGCAGAGTTCCTAGATATAACCAAACTATTAAAATGATAGTTGCTTTTCTGAATTTAAAACTAATTGCTCATTATTAAAGATATCTAAGTATCTTAATTAGGCATACTTACATATGTTTCTAAAGAAAATATATCCTGGAAATCTCTTTCTGTTAAAGAAAGGAATACTGTTGAATCCATGCTCCTCTCTGGTCTCTTTTCTAAAGGCTTTTTGTTTTTAGTAAGACCAACGTGATGTGCTTTTTGTTGTTAGTGTGTAATTTTTTCCATTTCCAATGCTTTCTAAAACAGTGAAATCCATTAAAGTCAGAGAAAACATTATGCTATACATAACAGAATATCCTTTTTAACCAGAATTACTTTCTTTTTCCCTGAGGATAGAAAAATATGCTGTGGTTAAACAGGATAAAACTTCCTAAATTTTTTCTTTCTTTTTAAATTCAGGCATGCAGTAGCAGCTAAAATGATATATTTCATATGTCTGCCTAAAGTCCAAGGAAAAATAAAGGTGTGTCAGATCAAAACTGAACATTAATGATGAAAGAACATCAGAGCTGCCTTTATAAATTAGAAGTCTATTGACAGTGAAATTGTATTAAGCCTGTACATGCCTTTGCACTCAAGAGAGCTGGACTGAATTACGCCAAATAAAAAATATCCCAGAAATTTGAAGGATAGAAGAGAACATTATAATGATCTATCCTGACCCTGTGTGCACAGTACAGGCTGCACTATTTCAAAAGTCAAACATATGAAAAGATCCTTTCATACATCAAGATATAGTCTCATAGGTAATACCATATTACAGGCAGTGCCAAATAAATATTGGTATTTATACATATATGTCTGTTGAGAAACCTTTACGTTTATTTAAAAATAAATACATATAATATGCGTGTTATAATAGTATTTAACCAAATATACATAATGAGAGCCCAAAGACAGAATAATGTCCTCATATCAGCTAACAGAAACTAATTATAATGTCTTTAGGCTCTCTATGAGAAAAGCAACTGGAATGTGTTGAGCTCTGCCTTGGGGAGGGGGATGAAGAACCCGTTAAGCTTATGGGTAAGATTTAAGGGGCAGGATAACATGGGTGACACTGCTGTGGGTGTTTACTAAGGGCCACCTGAACAGACCACCCTGATATCTGCTTGGAAGAACACAGCCAGGCACATGTAGCCCAGGATGTTCGATGCAGAGCACTGATTTACCATAACTGTAGTGAATGAATCCCTGCTGGATTAATGAGAATTGTTCCCCATTGGATGAATGAGGGAGGCTGAAGATTGAGTGGAAATAGCAAGCAAAACACTGAACTAGCCAGGTAAGCTAGGTGTGCTGATCTCTTTGGTGCAAGACAGTTCGGGTACCTTAAGCAGATCCCAGCCTCTAGGAGAGATCGTTACTGGTGATGCCCCAGACAGAGCAGAGGCCTCCAGTGGCTCCTGCAGAACCTCATTCAAGTTTATTTAGCTAATCCAGAGCAGCAATCCTGTATGCCTATCACTTCCACTTAATTCTCATCCAGCACTACACATCTGGCCTGACCCAGCACGTCCCCCCGAGTCTCAGAAAGCTGTTAGGTGTACTGAACCTGCACTGATGTACAGCAGTAAAACCAGTGTAGATCACTGAAGTTTTGGATGATACATCAATTTACACTGAGTTGCAATGTAAACTGCAATGTGTTTGAAGTTTGAATACAATCTGATTTGCACTGAGTGGCAAAGATAGTAAGTCTGAGTATACTGAAACTGAAAACTGGGAAACACCAGTATTTGGCATAAGCAGAGAAAGTGTAAGTAGAAACTTATGCACATGTAGCTTAATAAGGAAAACTTTAATTCCTGGATTATTAAGTATCTCAAAATGAAAAGCTAGTCTTTCATAGAGGAGGAAATTTTGCTGCTGTTGAAATATTTACTTCATGAATATGTGTGTAGTCACTCCGGAAAAAGTATGTTTGAAGTATGATGATTGAAATGCCAGGTGTAGACTAGACTCATTTTACATAATAGCATTCATTAAGGAATAAAAGATCATCATTGTCACCATCAGTCCTAATTCGTACTCTGCTGCTATGAACTTTACATTGATTTATTACACAGAAGTTGTGAAACTGTGTTTGTACCAAAAATTTAATACTTGAGCCAGATCACACAATTTGTCTCAGGCTCTTCATGTTTCTCTAAAGAAACAGTATAGAAATGGCCAGGTGTGGACCAAATTTGCTCAGGGATTATTATTGCGCACTTGCCCAAACATCTCTTTACAATCTATCGCTTCAAGGTGTACAGGTTGAGGCAAGATATACTCTCATTGAAACAATTGCTGCTGCAAACTAGGTTTTGAAATCATCAATGCAAACTCCAAATATTGATGTTTTCTGCTCTGATGATCCCACTTTTGGTTGGCAGTGTTGGAGACTGCAGGAATTGGAATTACTATTGTAAGAATTCATCTAGTCAACTGAATAGGCTGAGTAGGAGAAAAGTAAACTGAATAGCCTTTTTTAACTGTGAACATTATGTTCCTTCTGCATATGTTCAGCTACTGATCACTGCAGGTGAATAATAAGAAGTCCTGCTGGTGAAAGGCATATGTTATTGAAATATATAGGGTGAATAAAATATTGTTCCACAAGATGTGGACAGATGTGGTTTTTTGGATCTGTGAGAATGATAAACTGTCTAACTGATCCATAGTGAAGTAGAAAACTCTATCCTTTACTTAATTAACAGCCCAGGAAACTGGCTATACTCCACGAATCTACTCTCTAAACTGAAGCACCAGGGATCTCTGCTTCTCAATTACACATGGTGAGCAGCAATTGTTACACTGTGAGCAAGATTTTAGTTTTCTGCAGGCTACTCAAAACTGAAGTCTTCAAGACAAAATTGTTGCTTAAGTCATAGAATGGCCTCTAGCATCTTTTGAAAGTCTGGATTTACTGATGGGAAGAGAAAGTAGTTAATGGCTCTTCTGCCAGGGTGAACCACAATACTTGGCTAAGTTATGCTAACCTTCATTTTGTAACGGTTCATCTATTTTTCAGACAGCCCCACAGGATAAGGCAATCTGGATTTAGAACTTCAAGAGGCATTAAAATGAAAAGAAAACCTTTTTTTGAATACTGAGGTGTGGTATTGAAATGCCATATTTAGATATATAAATATTGCCTATAGCATAATTTTACATCTCTTAATATAGTCCGAACATCAATAAGCAATTTATAAAGCTGCTTACTGGGAAGAACAAGAAAACAACTATCATGCTTTTATAAGTAACCAAATAACAAATTTCAAAATACAATATTTAACAGAAAACATTAACCAATATATTTAATTAATTAAGCCCAAAACATTGCAAGGTACTCAAGTCAGGATTTGTGCAGTATATAGACTCTATCTATAAAGATCATTTGCATAATGTGAGAAGTGAGAATGGTTTCTACAACATTATCTTATATCCATATTTATTCTTGTTATTTTGTTGTAGTGCATAAATTTGATTTTAGCATATTATGTTAATTCGTAAGCTTTCCCCCACAGTTGGTTCATTCCTAAGTGTTGTACCCCACATCTCCCTTGTCATTCAGCTTGCTGTATTCACTCCCCTTTGCTCAGTCCTGCCCTTGTCTCTGGAATCTTCCCTGTTCTTTGATCACCCATTGGTTTGTGTAGATTACCCCACTCCCTGCTCCCTTCTGGTTATGTATGCATCGTGTCAATCTACCCTAAACCTTCCTCTGTTGTACCCCCATTGGTTCTGTGTTTGTTCCCTCCCATGGTATAAAACCCTTGGACCCTACGTTTTCTTTGTCTTTGGTCTCTAGCCCCTTCATGCTTGAATAAAGCTTGGAATCCACACCAAAGACCTCTCCCTCTCCTTTTTGTCTCGGTGTTGCGGCAAAGCCCTGCTGTGCAGGCGAGCAGCTTGCATTGGAGCTGGTAGCCATGTACTGGGTCTGGGCTCAGAGGCACAGATCCTCTGGAAGCACCAGCCAGCCACAGGCTCCGCTCCCTTTCGCCACAAGGACAGCGCGTCATTATTTCTTTGAACAAGGAGCCGTATTAGATTATAAAAAAAATGTGTATTTTCATTTGAGCAAGTGCATCGCTTTTTCAAGACTGCATGTAAAAAAATTCGTGCAATCTACCTTGTTGTTATTTTCCATGGGCTGAGCTGTGTATTCACAAGGAGAAAAAAACGCTCAGATACATAAACATACATATAATCCATTTAATCTACATTCCATCTATCTGGGATCAGACTGGAAAATTTCTGCAGCTACTGATATTGTTTGAAATACTACTACCACTACTACTAAGTAGAACATGTCAGGTTGAACGTGAGTCAGCAGTGCCCTGGTAGCCAGGAGGACCCAGCCATGTCCTGGAGCGCATGAGGCACAGCCAGCTGAGGGAGGGGATTGTCTTGCTCTGCTCTGTGCTAGTCCAGCCTCACCTCGAGTCTGTGTGCAGTTTTGGCACCACGATGTGAGGACATAAAGCTACCACAGGGAATCCAAAGGAGAGCTCTGAAGATGGTGAAAGGTCTAGAGGGAAAGCCATACAAGGAGTGGTTGGAGTAACTTGTTCAGCCTGGAGGAGACTGAGGGGAGACCTCACCCTGCTCTGGAGCTTCCTCACGAGGGGAAGCGCAGGAGCAGACATTGATCTCTTCTCTCGTGCCCAGTGACAGGACCCAAGGAAATGGCATGAAGCTGAGTCAGAGAAGGTTTAGGGTTTTTTTCCCCCAGAGGGTAGCTGGGCACTGAAGCAGGCTCCCCAAGGAAGCGGTCATGGCACCAAGCCTGACAGAGCTAAGAAGGGTTTGGACAATGCTCTCAGGCACAGGATGTTATTCTGGAGGTGTTCTGTGCAAGGCCAGAGTGGACTTAATGATCCTTATGGGCCCCTTCCAACTCAGGACATAATATGACGATATTTCAAATAAAGAGAAACCCACATCTCCTTTAAAAATGTGAGGCAGCTTAAAAAAGAAAAAAAGACATTTTGAAAACTTGCATTTATCATGCCAAGTGAGAACTTGGCATTTAAAGTTGTGTCAAATTCTATCAAACCGTAATACAAATTAATGCAACATAATTCCTCAGTTCAAATGTTTTCAACGTGCTTATGAAAGTCAGCGTGAGATGACCAGCTATAGATGTGGAAAGGCAGCATTGGTTTCCATTCCAGCAGTTCCAAATAGTCAATTTGTCCTAAAATTGCTTACCTCAAACTGTTTTGCCAAGTACAGAACTGGCAATGTTAAAAATTCAGAGTTATTTGCCTTATTTAAGATGGACTCAATATACAAAGAAAATCATATCAGAGGGATTTTTTGTAATTCTGTATCTTCCTTAAGAATATTGTTATACTTCCATTTCCGGTCCTTGTTATAAATGCAGGGGTAAAAACAAGGCACGAGGGAAATAGCAGAGATATTTAGATAAAGTATCTAAAAATTTAATATCCTACAACATAGCTTCTCTTTGTTTTGGTTTTCATTTCAATGAAGTAATCATTTTGGAGTGGGTCTTACATGAATCTTTGTTAACAACTGGTTTTAAAATAAGTCACTCACTTCCTACATTTTATTTGTGGAGTCTGGTTGTGATTTTCCCAGAATGCAGGTAAGGAAAACAAAGAAGCTATAACTTCTAATGCCAAAACTTTTGGAAAAAGCAACAAGTTTTCAGATACATGACCTTTTCTGCAGGTATCTCAGATGTTACATTTCCACCTCTGAAGTAGGACTGTGATCTCACAGCATGACAATAAGCATTACAGTTAGATTAAGAGTGTCCTAGCGAGGAAGATAACCCAGCTGTTGCACTGATCAAAAATCTGAAAGAATAGGAAGACCACCCATTTCTTCAGTGGATATGTGACTGTAACTCTGCAACATGGGACAGCATTTAAAAATACAGCTAACACAAGTCAAGATTAGGCAGATATTGATTTATCAGTTTAGATTAAACTTTTACTTTCTGTTCTCTGACTTTCTACTGTGTTGACTTGGGCCCTATAAATAACGAGAACACTTCAGAGTCTCACAAAGATGTGAATAATATACCCATCATCATTCTGGTTGTAGCACGCGGGTGATGGCCGTAAGGGTAGGCCTGATGAGGAAATATTATGAGTTGTGCCAGAGCAAATGTGTCACAGTCGCAGAACCTTACTCAATTTCAGCACATTACTCTGTACCAACCGGAAGCCAACTCCAGTGGTTTCTTAAAGGTGGTTTCTTTGGCATTTTTTGGTCTGCTGGTTTTTTTTAGGGAGATGGAGAGAAGACATAATGGAATTATTTTCTCATTTTCCTTTCATCTTGTCCCACTCAGTTTTTTTCAGAGGGTGCTCACAGAATGTTCCTTTTCTCTTATAGGTCTGACCATAGAGTCCTGAGAGCAAATCACTACAGGAACTGTTCAAATGGGCTGCAGAATCATAGACAACCAGAAACTGGTTGTGGATTCTTAAAAATCCAGAAAAATTACTTAATCATACAATTTTATGAACCCAAATGGAATGTTCTACTCAAATATGATTAGTAACCACCAGAGCCTAAAATCAGCTTAACTTCCCAAACAGTACAAATTCACCACCATGTTTATAACGCTTCCAAGATAATTAATTAACAATGCACAGAAAGAAAGAAGTAATATTTGAAAGGATCACACTTCACGCTTCTTCAGAAGAGTGTTAATGTGGGCTTTTCCTAAGTTCTCATTCGCACAAGAAACCTTGGGCTAAGCCGAGGAGTACTGCAAATGTAGTGAAAAGCCCAGTTTGGGCTGTGGTATGTGAGCTAGTTCTCTCCTGATTTTGCAGTGAGGATGCAGTGAAAACAAAACTAATTCGGCTTCCAAACCCACAAGTTGCCTCAAAATTTGGAAAAGATCACAAAAGACTCAGCCAACTGAAGCACTAAAACGTCAGAGGATATGCTCACAGAAGTACCAAACACATGTTCTGAGGATATGCTGAACTTGAGCTTCCTCATGTGATATATAGAGTAAATCTTGTTCGAGATTGGTCTTAACGCATACAATAATTAATACAAATGAGATGTATATTTAAGTAGGAAGGTCTTGTCCTTTCTCTTCCCCTTTTCCTGCAGAATATTTTTCTAGAACTATTTGATCAACATCTGAGAGACAAGTTAATCTTAAAATTACATAGAATACAATGCATTATTCATTAGATATTTCTGAATTCATTATGCACTGATTTTAACAACTCAGAACAAATCCCACATATTCTTATATCATCAATCATCATTTAAAAAATCCTTAACCAATGGAATCTGTGCTTTTAACACAGACACCAAACACAAAAGAATTCAATTTATAAATGCTCAGCTTGGGAAAACAAAACCATGCCACTTATTCAGTAGTCATGAATGATCTGTTGTTCTGTTCAATTATGTCTCTCTCTTTCCAGATTATTCAAGGACAGAAGAAAGTTTCATCTGTTATTAAACTCTGGATAAGCCTGAACAGTACATTAGAAATATACTCAACTTAGCCATATAAATTTTACCCAAAAATTTATTGCAGATTGAGATTTTCTTAGACTAAACATTGAATCATTTTAACTACAAATTCAGTCATTAATTTTCCATGTCTCAGAGTTAACACACAACTTATTGCTACTAAAATTCTTTAGACTTTTTCCAGGTTGCAGTGGAAGTGTAAAGGAGCAAATAAAAAAGTAACGCGCACCTCTTAAAAAGGTTGACAGTTTTGGAAGCCAAAAGTTAGACAATTCCACAGCCAACAAACATGTTCTATTCTCAGATTAAATGTTTTAAATAACGGGAAATTTTCCAGAAAATTTGTAGGGGTTTCTCCTCATCTAATTAAGTTAATAGTATTACAACTGCTTCTGGTGTGAAATGCACACCAGTCAGAGTTTTTGATGTCTTCTACAGCTGACTGACAATTTAATGTCTCTGTTCTCATTGCCATTGTCAATTCTTACTCAAATCCAGCCGCACAAAGTAACTCTAAAACAAGTGCGTGGATTATGAGTAGTCCCAGGAGCTACTGATATTCCAGACATCAGTACAGGCTACAGAACACAACAGTTTCCAACTTTCTGTAACAAACTGAACACCACAGAAAAAGTCGTAAATAAAAAAGTGTCAAAGGAAGGCAGCTAAAGCCTATTGCCAGTGATTAGCTTAGCAGGACTTTGTTAAATGAAAATTATAGTGTCAGCACTGCAAAGGAGAAAGAGAAAAATGGGGAATAGAGGAAAGTTTATTTTTATACCAAACCTGGTTGTCAGTTTAATTCTGGATTTTGGGATATGATAGAAGGATAGAAGGATAAAATAAACAGGTATCTGACCATTTTGTGGCAAGAGGACCATGAAGTCTGCCTCTAGTTTCTGCCATTCGCCAGTGCTTCTTAGAAAAAAGAGAAAACAAAAAACAAACCAAACACAAAAACGAACAAAAAGAGGGGGAAAACAACCTTAAAACCTACATCCAAATTGTCTATCAAGAGAAAAAAAATCTATGCTCTACTACAGAAAATAGTTTATTTCCTGCATGGGATTAGGACCAAACTGACAGAGTTGAAAGAAATGGTGGGCCTGTGTCTTGTCGAACATCAAAAAACATAGAATCATAGAATTATTAAGGTTGGAAAAGACCCCTAAGATCCTTGAGTCCAACCACAAACCCAGCACTGCCAATCCACCACTAAACTATGTCCCCAAACACTGCTCTACACACTTCTTTAGGCAACCGGATTCAATGTTTGACACCCCTTTCTGTGTAGAAACTTTTCCTAATATCCAACATAAACCTCCCTGGCTCAACTAAATCCTATACCTTGAGCTGAAAATTTAACTGTTGCTTTCTGTATTTTCAATTTTTTTTCAACATCAAAAAAAAAGGCAGACAATATAGAAACTCCTCTTTTTATAAAAATCTCTAAGCTTTTCTTCATCCAGACCTCCCTAAATCGAGGAAGAGGCATACACTACAAAAGAATGGGTAGAAACACTTCCAGGGCATATAAACAAGAACCTACACATAAAACAGCTGTTGAAACAAAGTATGTATATTCTAAAATGTGAGAAGTGCATTCATTTCTTAAATTGATGTCTGTACAGTACACAGAGAGAGCCACAAAGATGTGGTATTACTACTGCAGAGAATATTAAAGGCATGGTCTTGGCTGAGATCAGTTATGCTACAGAAAAGAATACTGTTACATTAAAATATATCTTGGACATGTCTTATGTGAGCTAATTATCTGGCATAATAAAACACCTAAAGAAGTTCTATTTTGCATGTTAAATGATTCCTTCTTGGAATGGCTTGTTTTGGAACATATAAAAGGATTTTTCAGTCAGAAATAGAAAAACATTTATACTTGAGACATTAAGTAATAGTGATCAAAACAGAATTAAATTTAGTTCTCTTAGAAGAGGAATAGTATTTAGAAAATAAAAAAAAAAAAAGACAAAAAATAACCTTAAGATATGACATTTCAGAAGACAGTTAAAGCCAAATATGAAACTTATATGAAAAATAAAAGGACTGACAGGATTTAAAGTTAACTTAAATCCTTGTATTACTGGCTGGAAGCTACAAAAACACAATACTAATCATACTTATTTCTGGACATCGAAGAATCAGGAAAATGAGCTGTAAAAACTCCACTAGCAAATCAGAAAGAGTATAGGACTTTTTTGTTGTTGCTGTTGTATTAAGCAGAAACCTTTTCCAAAGAAAGAAACAGCCCATTGAGGCCAACAGAAGAGACCCAGTAATGAACTTGAACTGAGGGGGATTTGATACATGACGAAGTTGTGATGAGGTGACAAGCTGTCGTGAATGCCTCTGAATCAAGTAATCTTGACCTCAAATTAACAATGATTCTGTGAAGTAAATGTAATTTATATTTCCAGCAGTCAGTCAATGTGCACTTAGATGCCATGTGATTTGTTAAACCACTGGAAACTCTGTTCTGAGCCTCACATGAGTGATTTGTAAAGCAAAAGCCAAATCTGAAGAATGTGTAGTAAAACCCCAAACCAGGTAAGTTGTCTACAGAAGGATCCATGTCACCAATGCTACATTAGAACAAATGATTAACTGAACGTTTGTTTAAAGTTCCTCTTCACCACAACAATTTAATCAAATACCTTTTCAAGACGTGCTTGTTTCAAGTAATGATGATAAACCTCTGCTCTAAAGAAAAGGATCATTTCAAGTCACTGATAATGTATTAAGTTTTCAGTACTTATTGACATTCACCAAAAAAACGAATTTTACCAAATGTGGGAGCTCTTATAATGGTAGACAAGACTTTCCAAAAAAGCATGTAGTATTTCCAGAAATAGGTGCAAAGCTCTTTCAATTTACTGTCCATTTTTTCCGATATTTGAAATTTCAAAAAAAAAAAAAAAAAAAAAAAAAATTTCCAAGAATTTTTTGCAATGCTGAACACTTTAATTTAAAAAAAAATATTACTTATTCTTAAAAATCTCTAATTTCAAAACCCAGGACTTCAAAGAAAAACATTGAACCTCGATTTATGAATATGGCAGTCATCACTAAGTTCATGTGGAATTTCTGAATTAAACACTTATGTGTGAACAAAACTAAACATTATTGTGGACACTAAAATTGAAAGACAACAGCCATTTACTCTTTCAAAGAGTTCCTACTCTTTCTGACAATTCATAGAGGACAAGGCTTGTTATAAGATTCCTAAACTATCTGTAAAATCGAAGTTAATTAATAGTACCTAGATAAACATTTCAAAGGAATAAATGGCAGCAGCTTAAGGAAAAATTTGGTTTCATCAGCCCACGAGAATTTTTGGAATGCATTTACAGCAGAATCAATAAAAAGAAAAAGGTTAATTTATCTAACTTATCTCAAAGCACGTTAAATAAAATGCTGCACTTAAAAGCCTTAGAGGTTACTGATAAATAAAACTGCTTGTTAGCAAAGCATATAACAATTTATTTCTACCTTATCACACTGAGCTGAGAATGACACCATCTAAGATAATATGAAGTAAATAGAGAATGTTTTTTTGTTATTAGTCCTAGAGTAGAATGTGCTCAGATACACATAGATTTTATTTTTTATCTAACTTGTCTACACACTTTTCAGCCACCAGCCTGATCAGTTTTTTTCTTGAAACTTTCATGTTAACAAATCTTTTGGTAGAAGCTTGCTAATACTGATATAGTGGGTTTAATTTAGAGTAGATGAAGCCCTGTCTCACTACCTCAGCTATATGGTCTTCTCCAGAACTTCCAGCCCAAATGTTTATCCAGTGAAGACTCTTTCATCAGCTGAGTATGACTTTGGAGGAATTAAGTGATTTCTTAAGAAGTGAAGATATTTAAAAAGCTATTAATAAAGAAAAGAATATTTCAGACTACTTCAGTAGAGGAAAGAACATGAAAAAAAAAAAACCAACAAACCCACGGGACATATGATATAAGGATATAGGAGTCTAGAATGCATCTTTCATTTTCCAAGTTTATCTTCTTTAATTATAGCCTGCTATTGAGGTATGTCTTTGTTCATATTCCTTATTGCCAGTTTCACAATATTTAAAGATACTTCAGTCTCATGAGATAAAACAATAGGTAGTTGGAAAGAAGTTTTACTCTCACATGTAGGTTCTATTTGGGAAGGAAATTATGACATTTAGCAAGACTTAAATACTGGAGCATCCCAGGAGCTTGTTGAAAGCTTTTCGTAAAATTTCAGATGAATCCAGATTTCTTAAATCTAATAGATTATTAGCACATTACTGGTGATCCAATAAACCCAACAAAAAACCTCTCAATGAAAAAAAAAAGCCTTCTCTTTCTTAAAAGAAATATTTTAATTATAAAAAGATTTGGTTTAATGGCAAGTTTCGTGGGTACTATAACTTCTGTAAGCATCATATGACATCTCTGAATTTCACCATCCAAGATAGATACCAGCCAGCAGTTGTGAGGTCCTTATTTGGGTTCATCTTCTACATTTTCAGCTGGTGTGAAGTCTTCACCAAGGTTAAAAATGCTTAGGTTAGGAACTGATTGGTTAAAAGCAAATCTTGTCCAATCAGCAGCATTAAGGCCACCAAGGCTTTCAAATCCAATTATGGATTTACCGCCACCCTCTAGTGCTCTCAAATGCATTTTTAAAAGTCTGTAAACAATTCTCGGGTGAGTAAGCAGTATCAGCATTGTTACAATCCCTGTGAAACCGACTGCAGGACTCCGAGATGTCAACAGAAACACGTTCTCACCCTGTGCTACTGTAATGCATTTGCAACCATAATTATGGGGCTCAGGTGGATGCTGTAATAGCTAACCTCTGCCATCAAAATTACAATGGCTGGCAAGAGCAGACCTTACACACTGAAGGACCAAACACTTATAAAGCAAAACCACTGAGAGAAAATGTACATAGAAATCAACACCTATAGAAACTTACCACCATGTTGTGAAAAACTGAATGCAGAGGCCAAACCACGCCAAGGCTGAAGCAGGACTACAGTCATGCATATAATGCACCTTTTCATCATAGAATAGAAACCTACTCTCTACATGTTAATTTATAGTATACGCCATTTAAAATATAAAACATGCTAAGACATGACAAGTTTAACTCTCAGATATTCCCCATGGGTCCTGAAACACTCTGAGTCAAGGGTATCAGATATCAGTTCATGTCAATATTCTATTACCTTTCACCAATCCCAAGGTAAAGTATTTCTATGCTGCTATCAAATTCACAGCACACTTCAGAAACTGTTTCACAAGAATGTATAAACACCAGTTATTATTATTTTCAAATCTCCATGCTGTAAGTATTTTGTTTTGTTTTACTTTCAAATTAAAAGTACAAGGAGTTTTCAACAGCCCAGACATCTAATTTTACAGCTCAAGGATTTTAGTGCTATTACACATTAAAGCAGTAAATGTGAAACCACAAAAAAAAAAAAAAATCCATTAACCTGATATTAGGAAGTAATTTGTTACATTTCCTAAGAAAGTAAGGGGTTGTTCCATGTCAAGAAAATTACAGAGACCACATATAGTGCTTGTAAAATTTATTTCCCAATTGTAAATGACATGTACCCACACATATTACAGAGCTTTATAAAAGCCTCATAGAAGCATCTTCTGAAAATAGCATTTTCCTTATGACCAAGGAGCACAGTAAATTGCAATTCTCAAGATTTTCCAGAAGTTTTTAACCATAGAATAAAATGGAAAGAGAAATTATACACATAAATAAAAATTCTCAAAGTTTCAAGTAGCTTTGTAATGCCTGGAGTATGGGCAAAATAGAACATCTTTTGTCATAATTGATTTTAATCAAGCACAGTACAGAGTTGACCTCAAAGAATCTATGCCTTAGATTTTTATCTTGCAAATGAACCTCCATTTAACTTTTAATCAAAGAAGCAATTTGTATCATTAAAAATACACACACAATATCAAATACTTATAGAACCAAAATTTCAGGATACAGTCTTCAAGGCCACTTTGTGTGCAGTGGAAATAACTTTTACAGCTTGTATCTAACCTTTTTTTAACCGCTTCTTTGCCAAGGAGTAGCTGAGCAATGGCAGGCAGTTGTGAGTGGCTTCACCTATTTCAACACAACAGTGCATCAATTTAGTTTAAACTGTCCTGAAAGCTGCTTAACCTAAGCATGTCATTCTTAATCTCAATCACCATAGTGTGGATGGAAGCAGGTGCAGAGCACATCAGTCATTACTGTGGTCCAGAGATAGTTGTGTCCAGCATCTCTGGGAGCCACTTACACTGCTCAGGTCACTGCTCAAATGACTATGCCTTCATCCTCTTCTTCCAGACCATTATTAGATCAAAGACACACTGCTTAGTAATAATATCTTCACTTACACTTTATCAAGGCAATAGTGCTGCAGCTTGTAAACTGCAGTAAGTCATTCTCAGCCAAAGGACTTTATCCTTGCATGCGTAATGTGCTAGACCTATCCTCAGACATTCTTCCTGAATCCATCTTACCTGTTTTTATTGAAATGTGAGGACTCTGGTTTAAGCTGACCATTATTCTCCCTCTAAACTCCAGAGAGACAGAAATACAATTCCAGGTGAAATGCAATGACAAAATGGATCACCTCTTTCAGAGAGAGAAGACAGGAGCAAGGAATATCCTGTCAACTTTTTAGTCACGAAAGGTAATGGGAGGTTTCCTATTGTACTTAGTGAAATAAGGCCTCTGTTCTATTTCTTTATAAGTTGTTCTATTTTGGTAATAAAGGTTTCATATATTTAGCAGCAGAATTTAAGGACAGTATACTGCATAAAGAGCTGCTGTTGGAGAAACACTTTACTGTAACTTTGTCTTCAAAATGTGAAGCATTTTATTTACAAGAATTTAAGTCCTCTAGAAACGAAATAGCATTGCAGTGCTTGAGTGTTAAACTACAGAAGCTGCAGCCACTCAACAAGGGATACTATGGAATCAGTAAAGTGCTTGGGCCTGTTTACAGCCTCGTTATGAGCTATAGTAAGTGCTGAACCTGCTGGATACTTTCACACGTTCTCAGTAGTGTGTTTAGAAATGACTGCTATCCCAGATGCTTATGTAACCTGAAAATATGCAGGAGGACATGGCCATGCCTAAGATAAGCAGAGGAGAGAGAATAACGACTTACTGTGTGTAAACACAGGCATGTAAAGACAAGATATTTTCTCAGCAACAACATTATTAAGAACAAGATCTCTAAGACAGCTTACTTCTTTCTGGGCTCCCAGACAGCACATATTTTCAAGCTTTGCATCATACCATTCTCAATCAACTGAGATGAAATATTTAATATATAAAGGAATGGGTTTATTTTCCTTTACTCTTGGCTTTTGCCACACACTCACAGGAGAGCACTTAGCTTAACCATACATAAAGAGTTGCAGGAGCTCATGGAATTGAGCAACACTTGCTAACCTTTAGCTTTCTGGATGAAAAATGACCTTCAGCGATGACCCCAGTGAATAGTGCTATCTGGAATAATTCCCTCACATCAAGAAACCTATTATTTTGCTATTATTAAGTTTTAGTAACACTGCTGTGAGAAACCATCTGTTAAAAGAGAAACAAGGTACTAACCCTTAGGTATGTGGGGACTGTTGTTTTCTGCAATCAGTTTAAGGCACTTTTCATTCATTTTGTACAACTTCCTTTCACCAGTGTCAGGAAGACCAGAATAAGAAAAGACCAACATCCTTGTGATGTTTATTGCACATCAACAAATAAAAGATATATTTACAGCTGCATTCACCATTTACTAGGCCTATTAAACAACTGTGTTGGAAGAAAAAGCTTATAAAGCGAACTTAGCAACAGTAAAAACCCCATTGTTTGACTCCCCACAGAAGCTTCAATTGCTTCACAGTATGAAGTCAGGAATCCTTTAGATGAAAATAAACACAGAAAAAAGTAGAAAACAGCTACATTAAGGATGTTAAGAGGAGTTAAATCTTCTTTCACTGAATGCCTATCTTCCAAGCACTGGTCCCTTGGTTTAGAGAATTATTTTGGAAGGGAGTGGGGGGGGGCAGGGAGGAAAGACCCATCATCATGCTAGAGAGGTCTAGCATAGGTTGAGAATCTTCTAAATTCATATGAAAATATGGGGGGGGAGGGGTGTTTTGGAATTTTGGGGGATTTTTGGTATTTAAAAAAAAAAAAAAAAAGAGAGAAAGAGAAGGTAAACTGCAAATGCTGAACAAGCAAATCTCCTAAACCTGAAATTCTTCATTACTGATCAAGTAAAAACGCTAGCAACATGATTTTTCAAGGATCATAAACAACATTTTTTGTATCTGTTCCTGACAAATCACAGTCTGAAGAGTGCTGTATATTGCCTGTCATCAAATTCTTATAAATAATGAACATCTTTTGCTCAGGCCAAAGAGATATGAAAAGCTGTCAGTGATATTTTTGTCTTCCTCCCGTTTTTGGCTAGTAGACATTTTTTGGTTGAGTTTGTTAATTTTTTTATTTTTCATCAGTGAAATTGTTGGCCTTTAATTTTTTTCTGTATTTTGACATTAAGTATTCATAAAGATCCTTTGAACTATATTGCAATAGATCCCACAAAGCAGACAAGTCTCATGCTTCTCATATAATCTTCCTTGACTTGAAAGTTTCCTTCACGATTAGGTTTCTGATATGAAAATTCAACCAAGAATGGTAATAAAATTTTGGAATGTTGCAAGCCTATGGCAAACTAGTCTTTGCCATTGGATCATTACAGAATTTCTTTTGTGTTGACTTTTTAACATGCAGAAGTTTACAAAAACAGTTTTTTAATCAATTCCTTGATGCTGGAGGTCTAAGTACCAGGTACCAATCAGTAACAGGCAGGTGAGTTACAGAAGGTGCTATGGCACTGTGTTTTTCTGTGGAAAGCAAAGGCAGCATGATGGAGCATTGCTGCTTCCTGGTACACAGAATTTATTCTGATATTGTGGAGTTTATGAGGTCAAAGTTTGGCACTTCCACAGGGCAAATGAAGATTCAGTCTGAAACACAGCACTGCATTCAGGAACAAATCTTAGATCATTACATGTAACTGGAAGACTCTTGTTGACTTTTAATAAGAGTTGAGCAGATTCTGATTGACAGAAGAGGCAATAAAGCACACCAGGTACTCTAGCGAGACAGAGTAGCAAGACAGGACATAAACAACTGCCAGTTCTCTGCTTTCACCTGAGACTAATAAAAAGTAATTTAAAGATGATATTCAACTTTTATTTCATCAAAAATTATTTCTCAGCTACATGAGCGATTCAAGTTTTGCAGCTATTGGCTACACACACACTCTGGGTGTCATGCCAGGGCCAAGATGTTTGGCAGGCATCCCTATGACAACTTTGTGGTTGCAGACCTCCTGTATATACTTGCACAGAAACTGTAAAAGGAATCTTTGACGTGCCATTACATTCTGGAGGTCCTCCAAATTGCAGGTAAAATAAGAATGAGGAGACTAGAAGAGGAACAAAGATTCATCACTAAGATTGTACATTCACCAAGAGCAGTGCAGCTAAACAGTGCATTTGGATGCTTGATTGTAATGTGCTGCAATTTACAAGCCCTTTGAAGAGATCTAGCATCAAAATGTCACCAAGAAACCCTGAGGCAAATCAGAGAAACTACTCCTTGTATCTGTAATATTGTGTCTTAAAAATGAAAAAATCACCAAACAAAATTTATCCCAAAATACTTTTGCTTGGGTGATTTTTATAGGCATGAAAATCATCACAGGGTAAGAAAAAACCGAATACATAATGTTACATTCCTGCTTCACATTGTTTTGAATGGGAAAAACAAATAGTCTTTAGACTGCTATAAAACAGTTTGCCAAAGGGATGCTGCATGAGTGAAAGCATATCAATTTATAGTTTAAACTAGCAGAAGATGATTAGAGGAGAAGCACATTGAAGTCAGCTTTCAATTGAAGTTGTTAACAAGGAGAAATCTTTCTTCCAAAATAAGAATTTTTAGCCTTGAGGGTGATGAGAAGAACCAAGATCAAGGGAAAAAATGGAATTTGTCAATGTGAGATAAGCACATTGGTTTTAAAACTGTGCTGTGAGAGAATCATATTGGTTTCCTTTGTTTCAATGTGTACAGTAAACTCAGTAGATTCAGTTCCTCAAACTGAATCTTGGTGATGACAATTTAAATTTTTCACCGATTTAAAGATTGAGTATATTTTAAAACCTTCTCAAATATTGTTTCTTCAAAATAATTTAAGTCCTTTCTTAACAGGAGTTTGAAATCATGGCTAAAGTATACTACATATTTTTTATAATGAAATATTTTTGTTCTTTTTCTCTTTCAACATGTTCTTTCATGTATAATTCTGAATCCTTAACTGATTTAAATAAATGCCAAACATTAACTAACCAACACAAAACATTTTAAATAGTATACTCAAGAGGGCTTTCTTTTCCCCTGTAAAACAAAGATTATTATCTTTATCCCTACAGGCTATGAATTTCTTCAAGAAATGATGATTTTTGTAATTAACACAGTCTGCATGCTATAAATTCATCATATTTTCCTGGCTACATGAAGTAAACAAGGGCAGCAATTTTAATAATATGTAATATTTCCATTGCACATTTTTAGGATATTTATTGACCAAAAGTTTCTCAAAAAGCCTGACACAGATGCTCAGCCTTGTACACCCTTGTAAATCATGTAAACAGAATTAATCCTGTTTTTATTTAAGTGAAATACAACACTTGCTTTCAGTGAAATAATGATGAGTACGATTATCTGATGAAGAGTTTAAAATAGCAGATGGTGTTATCACTTTGAAAGCAGGGAGTTAGCTGCAGAGAAGCAGCAACATGCAGGATATTCTGGTCTTGCACCTTCAGATGGTACTTAGTTCTTTAGAGCAAGAGCAGGGAAGTGATTGATGTTAGGCTGCAAACCGTCTGCTCCTTGCATCCCCGGCGGTGGGGCTTATCTCTTCAGAGCTCTGCTACAGCAATACTTACAGCAGCCTTTGTCAACAAAATGCAGTTATGAAAGGAACTAGCATGAATTCTGTGCCAAAAAAAATCCTGTCTCAGCGAGCAAGTCACTCCAGGATTACTTGTAAGCACTCCTAAACTTCCTAGCAGTCACCCCTTGTGATATGGGTGAATAATAAACCTAAATCTTGCCCTAACTGTTGGCAGACAATCAGTTGCCTGTCCAGTGGGAGATGCAAAATCTCTCTGCCTCCTAAGTGGCCTAGAGATACTTGTCATCTTTTCCTAAGATATTTCTAAGCTGACTTTGAGCTCTATGTGGCCTCAAGAATTATAAAACATTACTCGTCACGTGTTTTTTCCAAACACTCATGATTCTGGTTATCAGCCCTTATACTCAACCACATTTAGATGTGGAGCCATAATAAAAGCCATTAGTTCCTAAACCCTAGGAATTTTACTGCTCTTTATTTCAATGTAAGAAATATCAAAAGCTTTGATCTGTTATATATATACACACACATTTTACAGATACGTATACATATATATATTCATATATATATGTGTGTGTGTGCGTGTGTTGTGTGTATACATGTACAATATCATCTTTTTTTTTTTGGACATAGACTTCTCTGGACTATATGTAAGGAAAGACCACAAGTCAACTCCTTATCCTGGTACAAAGTCAAGGTGATTTATATCTAGCATGAATTAACATCTTTATTGGATTTGAATTTGCTTTAGTGGAAAACTGGTCTTTCCTAGTCATTCAAAACAAGTGATAGCTGTTAAAAATAGAAAACATTTTCATGTATGAAATTGAATCATCCATGATTCAGTTATGGCTTATGTGGCTGGTCATTAATTAGCCATGATTTATGCTGCCAGGTGATTACTAATTGAAAATACTATACTTGTTTTAAATATGTTTGTCTACTTTAGAATTCGGAAATGATGGTCTAAGTATTCCCCACATTTTTGTTACTCAATGTAGTTGTTAGCCCCTGAGTAAACTTCACTGCCCTCTAGCTAGAGAACAGAGTAAGGTATCATATATAAGCATGGTGAAACTCTTGGTCTTAATTACAATAAATTCTAAATTGCAAATATCAGGAAAGTTAGAGTAGGTGTGCTGAAACTCTGGTTTCTTCAAATGGCAGTGAAACATTTTTTCTGCTGTAACAGACCTCAGCAGCCCTCAAAAATGATTAGTCAGCCCCAAAACCCCTAAATTCTTCTACATTAAATGTTTTATATTACACATTTTGCATATTAAAATCTGACTATGAACATGGAGAGTATCAGATTTGTCTGCAACATTTCAGCTCTCCCTTCCTTAGCAGTATGCTATTACTTGAAATATTTATGCTTGGACAATACATTTTTTAACCCAGATGATTTCCTTCTAAGTTCAGTCTACTCCTTCTGACTGCTGCAGCAGCTTGACTCTACTGTAGAAAGTTGCAAGCAGTTCCCACAACAGGTAAAAAAATATATATTTCAATGGGTAAGGCAGGCAAGACTGCTTCTTAACCACACTTTTTCTAGACAAGAGGAATGTCCACTCCATAGCTACACAACCTGAGGTCAGGCAATACCAAAATCCCTCAAGTAACTCAAGAGAATGTAATGGGTAAAAGAGAAAAAAGATCCCTCAAGATGTGCAAACTGCTGCACATAACTGCACCAGACCCCATTGCTGCAACAGAATTTTACAGACACACTAAAGGCTCAGCATCCCAGTTTCATACTGTATTACCTTTGTTCTTTACCATATTCATGATCTAGGAAAAGAAAAAATCCAAAACCAATTAGAAATACAAAGCAAACCATGCATAATGCTTGAATTATACAATTACATCCTTCATGGGCCTTTCAGCCCCACATGCTTCTAGTGTAGCTCTGTTAGCCTTATATAAATATATCCCTCCTGTCCTCTGGAAACCCAATCCATTTCAATCTGTAATGGAAATAATTTCTTTTTAACACTCAGTGTGTGCTGATTTCACCTTAATTATATATTTCCCATTGCGAGAACTCAAACTGTGGGATACTGGGAAGGAATTTAACCAGCAGCCTATAAAGAACAGAGGCTGAAGCTTGGCTTCCATTAACACCTCATTAGCCAGAGTATGTACTGTACATAAAATGAGCTAATGATTTTTAAGTCAACCTATAACTTAATAATTTAGAAATCTCTTTCTCTGTAATATTAAGCAAGCTATGACACATTTTTATCTCTACAAATCTACATGAAGCTGTTGGAGTACATAGATCTTGGCTGGTCATCTTCAAGCACTGACCTTCAGTGCAATCATAACACTAATACCACAAGTAGTACTAACTGCAGTATAAATTTTCTAATAGACACAAGATGATGGTTTGAGAAAAACACCTTCAAGTTCTGGATATAAACCTATCTCAAGTTACTAAAAATGAACTTAGAACCATAAAATGACTACTAGGTGGTTATAGGATCAATTCCAGTCTCCTAAAGGAATGGCAAAATTCACATTTGGGTTTACTGTGAACAAAGACCAATATCTACCTTAGCAAAAATCACCATTACAGCTTGCATTGACTCGGAAGGTTTAACAGTAATTCATGAATGCAGGACTTCCATTAACTCCCACTGAAGCAGAGTAAATGGCTGTAGAGTCAAACAGGGGTTGCACAATATATCCCTTAATTGGCAGGGGGATTGTGGTATTCCTATCCATCAGGCGACCCCTCTGCAAGGGTTAGGACCTGCTCTTGCTGCTGTGGGTTTGGAGACATGTGTGCACTGCAGGTGAAGGTTGGTTTGATGTGAGAGCAAAAGGTTCCCATTCACTGTCAGACCACTAACTCACTTTCACTGAGCACCACTTTTAAAGGGATTTAAAGAGATAACTTGTGAATTTATAAAAATCAAAGGAGTGTCTCTTTCTAATTCGTGGAAGCTTTCTCTTGATTCTAAGGAAACAAGACTTCAAAATGGGCTAGTTTTAAATATCCTTCTGTAATAAAAATAATCTGATGTCCATAACCTCATCATACTCATCACAGAAACTTTTAACTTTCCAGTTAGCACTAGCCTATCTTGCAAGGGTCTGAATCCCAATTAGCCACCAACATCTGCAGTTCCAAAGGGAGGTAGTTTCCAGGCCTGCTTACTTTCATGTTTCAGAGTCTTTGCAGTGAAATTTTTAACTGAAGCTACAGGTATTCCACACTGAAAATTTACACATATGGGATTCATCC
Organism: Oreocharis arfaki; assembly: GCA_013398015.1. Taxonomy (NCBI): domain Eukaryota; kingdom Metazoa; phylum Chordata; class Aves; order Passeriformes; family Paramythiidae; genus Oreocharis; species Oreocharis arfaki. The sequence goes on from VZRR01009787.1 coordinate 457,670, forward strand.
TCCGTACCATAACAACAACTCACAGGACAGGCTGAAGCAACTTCATACAGAGGGTGCATGACCACCTCTTTGTGACTACCCCCCAGCTCTCTGGTACCCACAGCAGCCTTTCTCTGAAGCAGATGCAATTAAGATGAGGGTCCCTCCTGCTGTTCCTGTTTGATTAGTGAGGACAGCAGCAACATTTGCTCATTGTCTTCATGCTTGGTCGCTACATTCTTTTGGCTGGGAGGGTTGCAGTAGCTGTTCCCAGGGTGGCAGGCAGGTATGCCATTTCCAACCCTTGGCTGGGGATATGTGGTCAGGCACTGCCTGAATGCAACACTGCTTGTAAAATCAGCCACATTTCCTAAGTGCGAAAAATGCAACAGGGTATTGTACAAGGTGAAATATAAGATTATGATGTGTACAACGGTGGTAGGGAATTTATGAGGACAAATCTTTCATGTCATTGGATCTGAGGGATCTACCATCAAGCAGGGAAGGTTTGGCCCTCTGTGAGAAATGGATGTTTTCAGATCTCTTTTAAGATACCAGAGCTATGATGTGTTATGGCCAAATTACTGCCTCACTGCTGAAAAGAGGAGCAGTATGCAGTGAAATGTACACGGGTTCCAACCATCGGAAAGCAATTACTGCTACAAGTGAGCAGAGAAGCAGTTAATAGTCGCAGCACCGTAGTGGGGAGCTTGCCAAAACTGCCAGCTAAGCCAAAGTCCTGAACCAACACACAACTAAGTCTGTTTGGCTCATTTACTGTGCTTTTCTCATCTCTCTTACACCATCACAAGCAAAAAGATACCAATAATAATTATAGACCTAGTAGTTACATCTAGAAATAAATCAACATTCAAATGCACATTTTCAACAGTAAGAGATATGAAAAGATTATACAATCAGCATTTGGCACTCATTCCTACTGTACTCTGAAACCATAGGTTAGAAGAAAAGTGGTTTATGTGTTAAAAGGTGTCATATCATTTATTTCATTAAGAACCATTAATTGTTTCCTTACAAGACAGCTTTCCACAACAAATACTCCTTTCTCTAAAACATTTCACTGCCCTGTAAAAGCAAACCCCATTTCTTGTAGCTTCCTAGGAAGACATTCAGACCAATTATCCTATTCAGTTTCTCGCTGCCTTATAATTGGTAATTTAGTTTGCTATATAAAACACAATTAAACCTTGTTTGGAGTAAAGCTGTATACACATGGAGCTCTAGCTGCTCCTAATTCTTAAATCTTAGACATTCTTAAAATAGGTATCCTAATGTACCTCACACTGATGCAGTTTAGTTATCACTTGCATAACCATTGAAATGTTCTTGAGTAAATTAGAATTTGGTCATTCCTAACTATGTTAGCAAAAAGGCATTTTCTTTTCATCTGTGCGTAAGAGGTAATATCCAAGCATTATTGACTGGCCAATCATCAGTTTATCTTGCACAATTAGCTTGCAAAATCTCCCTTTGCAAGGATTATCTGTCATACCTGTCTAAGTATATAATCTACAAATGTATGTCCTGCTGCAGAGAACTGAAATGACGTGGCTATGCACAGGAATTTTTTTATATATGCACGATTAAACCCAAATAATAGGGAAGAGTTTAAATCACATTCAATCCAGAAAAGAACAGGGACACTGAAGGAGCTAAGGAAGAATGCTTCAGGCTTCAGGTAACTGAGACTTAAATAATTTTAAACAAAAATAAAAGTTACAAACATTCTACATAAATATATCAGAAAAAATAACATTTTTTCTTTGGGTAACTCAGTTAAACTGCAAGCAGACTTACATTGGCAGTTACTCATTTTAATTATAGTGTGATGACACTTGCTAGTTTAGAAAATGAATCATATGGTTGCACAGGAATTCAGTCATTTTGCCTTAGCTACATTTGTAGACAGATAGAATTCTAAAAATGAAACAGACATTTAATTGTTCAAGGGTTACATGATGCACATTTATTCAGCAATAATTTCAGGTTATCTTCTCCATTTCTTTCCCTCTTATTAAGAGACTTGACAGCCTGCTTACAGCACGGAGAGCAAGAGAGAATGACATGCAAATCAAACACACTTTCAGGTAGAAGAATATTTCAGTAGTCTAAAATCATCACTGCGAGTACCTTAAGTCTTCCAGAGTTCAGTAAACTTAGTCTAGGATGCAGTTTAGTACAAAGAAACAATTCACAAGATTTCTGAACAGGAACATTTTACTCCATCAAAGGACCATAATTTAATCCTGATGCAATACATTCAGTGAAGTCAATGAACTTGCATTAGCATAAAGTCTTTAAAAACCTGACACACTGACCTACCTTTATGTGACAGACGTAACCTTGGTTGCCTCGTATCTGCTGCGTGACATCCAGCTGGTAACTCTAGTAACAAGCCATATAGTGCCAGGATTAGAAGGTCCTGGGCAGATGCCATCCTGCCCAAGATAAATTTCTTGATCTCTTCCCTGAACTGCTGCTGTTTGTTTGCTGTTTTGGTGGGGTGTTTTTAAGGCTCCAACTTCCACTTCTACTTTGCCAGTGCAGTTAGATCTCTTTCTTTGGTCAGTTTGTGGGGTGTCTCTGTGGGAAATTCAATGTTCATCAGAGCAGCACACAGCCTCAGCTAGTCATTTGTCAAGCTGTGCAAATGTCATGCAAAAATATTCCCTCCCTAGGACAACTGTTTATAAAGTGCGAGGACATTCCAAGGCGTTACTCTGCAGTGTTGTGTCTTGAGCTGTCTTTAGTAACTCTGCCAGTGGACTCAGGAAGAAGCTGTATTTTCAGTCCCTCCTGCAAGGCAATTCATTCAGAGAAGGAGGGAGGGAAAAAAAAAAAAATAAAAAGGAAAAAAGGAGAAAGCACCCTCCTCCTTGGTGCTCGTCAGAACTCAGCCCCTTGCTCTGACTTGCCAAACAGCTAGTTTTAATTCACCTTTCACCTTTGCTAATTAAAAACAAGAAGTGCCATTCCCTCCTGGAGTTGCAGGATCCACCCAGCGGGAAGCCGGGCTGTCAGGCTGCTCTATTCACTGAGAAAGTTCAGGGAGGGTTTAGGCAATGTACAGTACTAGCTGCTTCTAGGAAGCATTTTAATCCACGTGCCGTGCACTGATTCCTCAATTGCTTTGTGGTTTCACATTGTAAAGCGCCAGCAGAAGAGTCAGAATTCCTCCTGTCCCTCCCTTTCCAAAAGTCATTTCAGCCCTTGTTCCCAGCTCTGTTTTAGAGGAGGATCAACCCTTGCATTAACCATTTAAGTACATTATCACTTAGCGTCGCTAAACAGCATGCTCCTAAGTGGATCAGGGTAAAAAGATTCTAGTTGTATACACTTGCTCACTTTAAAGAGAAAGGATCTGCTTTTTTCATATCCCNCACAGTAGCTTCTCCCCTTTGCATTTTAAACGTCTGTAAGTCTGAAATCATAGGTCATCTATATATGTCAGTAAAATTATTTATCTGACTAGATGCCTGTGCGATTGGGCACTATTAAAAAAAAATACAAAAGCCTGATCAAAGAACTGTGATGACTAACAGCATCAGATTTAAAAGTGCCAAGCAGCTACCTCTTACACTGCTAACAAGTACCAGAAAACTTCATCTTTTTGCATGTGTAACTTAAAAATATACCCATAGCAAGATTTTTATACATCAAAACTACAGATGTCTGGAATACATTAATTAAGGAATAAAGTTCTCTGTAATTAAGATCTCATGCATATAATCATTTAGGATTATGCAAGGTGCATTTTAGACATTAACAATTGTACTTTTTTTAAAGGATGAAGCATTAAAGTCATGTTAAGTCTTTATACTTCTCATTTTTTTTACTGAAAAAGGATCACAAAGAAAGGAAAATGAAAACTAATATATGCATTTGACAATAACACACTCAAAAAAATTGGTAGTCAACCAGAGATAATAATATCTGGAGAAAAAGATTTAATAAGACATGACTGTATGCCAGCAAACTGAAAAGAACTCAGAACAATAATATAATGAAATGCTAATAAATGTAATAGCAGGATACATGGATGGGAGAAGACAGATCTGTTCAAGAAGAATAAAATATATGAACTACTAGGACAGAGAAAAAAATGCAGCTTTGGTGAAAGGACAGAAGTAAATTATCAGAGTGCCCAAGGACTCCTGGAGGCTTCTGTATAATCAGGAGCAGGGAGCAGGTCGTGTCTACCTGTGAGTTCTCCCAGAGCAGGTCACGTACACATACCTGGGCTTGCTTTGAATCAGCTGGAAGCTGTGGCAGCAGCAGTCGAACTGCAGGAGCACGAGCTAAATCACACAGCTATTTGCTCCAATTCTTGCACACAATTGCAGGTTGCAGTGGATTTTATGCTGATGTGCCAGCTGTCTGGCAGTAGCTCAGCATGAGTACTTGAGATCTTGTCGGTGGAGAAGGCAATGCAGGCTCTGCCTCCAGGCACAGACCTCAGCAGGGATGAGTTTATAGCCACCCGATGGGATTGTTATTACTGGCACCTTTCTGTAGTACTGAGGCATTCAAATGTTCTGCCTTTGACCATTAAGATCTTCTGTAGAACAGCATGATCTGGTGCCTGTTAAGGTTAGTGAAGACTCTCCTTTGGTTGTGATTCTGTGAGTTTGTATTGAAATATTTGCATTTTTCCTAAAAAAAAGGAAACCCAAAACCACCCCACAAACATACAATTAAGACATTTCTCACAGATTCATTCTCTGTCATCATAAGCCTACAAAATGTAAACATTTCTGATTCTGAGGTAGTCCAAATGGAATTTTTTCTTTGAAAGATCTTGTTGTGGAACATTTAACACTTCTTCTTATTTATGATATGCATTTTCAAAAACAACACAAAAAATCCAAATGTGAGCTCCCAGTATGAAAGCTGAAACCATATTCAGTGAGTAAAGCAAATATTAGTGCAAAATCTAAAATCTTGCCTCTCTCTAGAACTCCTCTCCAAGCTGCTATATGGTGTTATTTATTAATTTTCCTGGGCTTCAGCTGGCATCTGAGATGCTTAACAGACTGGATAGGTACACTTCAGTTATCCTGAGATGGTGCAAAAAGGTTTGCGTGGCAAATTCAAAAGAATTTCCCCAACATTAAAGTTGTTTTCATTTTCCGGCTGGGGAAAGGGAACGGGAGGAGGGGAGGCGCAAGGGAGCTGCTAGAAACTACGGAACTTGTTTTGTATTTAGGTAAGACGTAGGGTGCAGCAGGTCTATTCAAACAAATACACACATACAAATAAGGGCAAATCCTCCACCAGCCTGAGCTTACATGCACTCACTTGCATTTCTAGCCCCACGTTTCCAGCCATTACACAACTCCTTGGCTCCCTACAAACACAACGTGACCCAGGGCTGGAGCTCCAGAGGAGTCACAAATACCCAAACAAGCTGATTTTCATATTTGTGCCCAAGGACAAAGCTTTTCTGTCTGAAATCTGATTCTCAAGCAGGGTGGGCTGTGTGGGTGCCTCAGGCTCCTTCCCTGCCTGCCAAGGGAAGGGCTGGGGCAGACACAGAGGCAGAAGCTGGAGCTGCTGCTCAATGTTCAGGGTTTGGCTGTCAGCAAGAAATCTGGGAATGGCTGCTGGGCATGGGGAAAGATGCCTGCACTGGAAACTAACGTAACAACAGAAAAGGAAAATTCACATATCAGTACATGCAGGAGATTCAGTTTTCCCTAAGTTTGTGTTATCACAGGGTGAATCCTCTCTTTATAATTCTCAAATTGCTGTGTGAGGATTGCAAGCCCTTACACCCTCATACAACAAGTTTTGTAGCAAAGCAAGTGGTGGAAAGGTACACACAATTTCAACCCAAGAGAAATGTGTGGCCTCGGGCAAGGCAGTCAAGCTCTATACCTCAGCATCTTTTCAATTTAATAGGCACACGGTCTTGCCTCAAGGGGTGAATTTTTCCTATACAGTTTTAAACAGTAGGTAGAAGGATGGCAACACAGATGTTCAAATATTAGGATTCAGTCTTAGATGAGTACAAACACAAAGCCCCAGGTCTGTGGAGCCCTCATGTAGTACAGTACAAGGGTCTCTGAAGAGTAAACAAGGTGGGTTTACTCCTTGTTTTCTGTTTAATAAGGCAAATACAACAAATGTCTGTCAAACCTGAGTTTGTTTCAGTAGTAAAATTGCCATTTAAGTAAATGCTGACAGATAAGTAAAAAAACCATGCACGAAAACATGCCTGTAAGTAAAGAGTATTTGAAAATTCAAATGCATACTTGATTGCCAGTGTAGAATCCCTACAATTACACTATCCTGAAGAGGAATATGATGAGTTTTTTTTAAAGGAGGGGAAAAAAAGTTGCTGTGTATGTATGCACTCTTTATGTACAGTAAAGAAGTCCATTAAAATAACTACAGATTGATTGTGAGTTGCTATGTGAAATCTGTGAACCATAGTTTGATTTGCTACAGCTGCTGCAGATCCAGAGCAATTGTAATGAAATCATTGAGCTTGTAAATCTAAGAACTCTAACACAAAATACTTCTGACATATTGTGTGAACTGGTTTAAGTTTAACTGATAGAGTGAAATGTAAACGCAGGAGCACGACATAAATAAGTAGATCTGCAGCTACTAGCACCAGTAACAAATTCTAAACATTATAACCATAAAGCAAAATGAAATGTTTAGAAAATTTAAAGCTGGGGTGGTCCAAGATTTGCTATGACCATAACTTAAAACCAGGTTTAAAAGTTACAGGTTTACCTCCTTCTTCTGATGACAATACACTGAACCAAAGCAAGAATACTCTTTTTTCTGTCTCCGTCTGACTATGACTGCAGATCTAAAGAACCTGAGCAACCTCAAAAGGACCTGTGTGGCCTTCACCAAAGTTAATGGTACCAGTGTCTGCAGTAGTACAGAACCTGCAGTAGATGTAGCACACAGGTAATGATATCTCCATTTATTTAATACAAAAAAATATTTTAAAGGCACTTAAATAACAACTTCTTTTACAGTGCTTCATCTTTAAATCTTTTTTATGTTGCTACTTGTCCCCTGGGCACTGCAGTTCGTGTTGACACGTTGACTTTCAAATTCTGTTATACAGAAATCCTTACAAAAAAATCTAGGAGTTGAAGGAAAGATCTCTACATAACGCAATTATTAACTCTGCCTTATCTCTGCCTTTGAGGTGGGAATTCATGTCTGCTCCAGTCTCCATTGCAAACTGGTTGCTGTCTCCCTTACGTCAGCAGTACTGGGAGCACTGGTTACACCAAACTGCACATCAGTTACTACAGCATCCTATCGCCCAGTCTACCCATGAAAAATTCTGTGGGCACATTAGTTAAGAGTGCTGAAAGACACAACCAGAAAGTGAAAAAGCTGATCCAACAGGTGAGTAATCACTCAATATATCTTCTGGAATCTCTCTCAGCGAAAAAGGAGCAGAACCACCACTTGGATGACCCCACTGACCCTCAGGAGGATATGCTAACTGATAGCAGAAGAATGCTGCCAGATCTTGTTTGTTACAAGGAAATAACTGTAAATAATAATAAGATTTGGTCCTCTGTGGAATTTTCAGTTTAGAAATATTTTAGGTCTTTGCTTTTGTCATTGGGAATTGGACCTTAACCCTGTGTGAAACTAGAAGTGTTTATATGAGATGTTTCCAGGACAGGGAAGTGTTATTTCTCTTGTTTTATACACAGTGCATTCTCTTTGATCCAAGATCAAATTTAGACAATATTCATTAAGCAAAAGAGTTTGACTGAACATGAACCTCTACTTCAAACTAGCCACAAAATTACATGATAAATTAAGGCTCTGGTGGAAGAAAAAGACTCTCAATTAAATTACATTCCTCAATTCCAGAAGGACTGGGTTTTGACAAGTAAATATAGAAACATACTGTCCTTGGAACATTGTTGTTTGCAGTAACATCATTTCTATGTCTAATTGCAGGTGAATGTCAATATTGCTTGAGACATAGATTGGGTATTTTGGCTAACCTATAAAAAACAGGTGAAATAAATATTTCTTTCTTCAAATACAGACCTCTTAATGGATTTCTTTATAGGTTGGACTAAAAAAAACCACAAAACAGGGGTATCAGTGTATCCTATTCCTGAAATCAACTCCATGTGCCTGACTTATGATTAGTACATGGGTCACAGCAATCTGTATGGTTAGTTATGGACGAAAATCAAATTACTGATGTCTCTAGAGGAATGTATCTTTGGATGATATTTTTGCTACTAAATAATTTCTGAAGTCTCTCAAAAGAAAAAAAATAAATTAAACAGTTAGCTGTTTATTGAAGATGAAGATGAAATATGGCATGACATATTTCCTATCCTGATCACTGAGCAGGAAATAAAAACGTAATGGTCAATATTCTAATAATAAATAATTATATCTATCAGATATTTCCTATTAACTCAGAATGAGGAATATATTTTTTAAAGGTTAATGATGCCCTTTTTTTATCCCAAATGACCAATGTGAATACCATTTAGTTCTCCCTTTACATGATTTTGCTTCCAGTGGATTGCTTCTTCGTCCTTCGTTATTTAAAAAGGAGACAAAACAACAAATAACTAGTTAAGGAATGATGATATTTTATGCCTTAAAGTTGCCATTTAGTAGCCTCAGTTCTTAGCTATTAATTTCTCTACAGAAGAATAAGTGGTTTGCCCAGTCGAAGACAGCTGTAGACAAAATCTTTCTTTCCATGATCAGACATGCAAAATTATAGCACACACATTTTCTTTCTGAAGCCTACGACCATCACTTAATGTAATTATCACCTTAAGGTGAAATGAAAAGCATTGGTTAAAAAATAAACCATTTTGACCACAAATCAGTTGCAGGTTCTAGAGTTGCAAATGCATTTTGATACAAAAGATTTAAAAAGCAATACCAGTTTTATTGCCCACTGAAAGATTCCACATTTCTATTTGAGAAAGGTGATGACATCATCAGTTCTGGACATAAGTCCTGGGTCACGGTTAGTTTGTATTTTCACTTACTCCTAGCAGTGGCAGACATACTCCATGACAGATCCCAAAACCAGAGCTATATATGCTGTGGTTTGCATCAGCAGGACACAGTCTGCTTTCAGGAATGCATTAGATTTCTCATTACAGCAACGTGGGTCCAAAACATGAGGGAATGATGAAGTAAATCTAAAGAAACTCTTTTGGCACTTAACAGGGAGTGTGCTTGGAAGTGAGCTGTCTGTATTCAACTTCAGCACACAAAGAAGCTTAGCGGATACGCTTCTGTGTCACAGTGGTTAAATCACTAATTCTCCCCTTGGCTTAAAGATGTTCCTAGGTATATATCCTGCTTAGAATCCCTTTACAGCTGTCAGGCAGCTAACACTCAGGTGCTAGGATGCTGACTACTGAAACACACAAATCCCCAGCGCTTTGCAGCAGTTCCTGGTGAGCAGTGGCTGATCTCACTGTAGCCACGGGGAGCTTTGGGAAGGAGATCTCAAACCTTTCAGGCTCTGTACAAAACCTCTCCAAGAAAAGAGACCCTGGTGTGGTGAGAACTGGACAATCTATTTCTCTTGAGGTCTTCAGAAATCCCAGCACTAACCAGATGATAACTTTTAAAGGAGAAAACCACAAAATCCGTTGCTATGTTTCTAACCACTTTTCTGTACATGCACACCCTCCCCGCACCCATGCTCTGTGCAAGGGAACTTCTGGTCTGACTGACTGATTGCCCTTTGCTGTGTGGTAGCTGAAACAAAAAGATCTGGCTCTGCATTAAGAACTTGGTTGTTCTATACACCAGAAATACTTTTTTTGCCATATGCTTTATTATTATCATGAAGAAAGTTTTTATCATTGGATTATGCCTTTGACATCTGTCTAGACAGATATTTGTTTGAACTACCAACACATTCACTTAAAGAAAAAGAGAAAAAAGGAAGAAAAAAACCCTGACAACAAAGACTTTAATATATTTTCTTTATTGAAGAGCCAACAACTTCAGCTTTCAAGAAGTCTCTAGACAAGGTATCAAATAGCATTAAGTTAATCCTTTAAATTACAACCTTGAGGAAGTGAGAGAGGAGTGTCAGTCTATTTTAAGACTAGATAAGTGAATATTTTATCTTGGGGAAATATGTTGCCTGCCTGTTAAGATCATTTATATCATCATTAATTATGTACAAGTATTACCCTCATCTGCTAAGCTGCTGCTCTCTTCATAATCATACGACATTGTTCCAGTAGCAAAACCTATGGTTTCAGTCATTAGAACAAATGCTCGGAAATCCAGTACTATAGTTGTGCAGTGAAAGTGCAATAGTATTGCCAGATATGAGGAAAACATCAAAAATCGAATCCTGAGGCTGTGTTGGCTGATACAGAAATTTCATCTACACAAATTTCTCCAATTCAAAAGAACAGTAATGAGATAGGAGGATAAAAAAGAGGTGAGCAATTGTCTTTATGTGAAAGGCTGTCCTCAGGCAAGGAAGGTTTGCTGCCTTTCCATGGCAGAGCTGAATTCAAAGTTAGAGGCTGGAGCTGTGAAACAAACTACCAAGAAAATCAAGGAAAGCTCCACAGCAGCAGGATGAATTAGACAGCGAACTGGCTGGCTCAGGATGTGGTCAAAGCCATGTTATTTGAGGCATTTTTAACTAGGCTGCCCTGCCCTGCTGGAGAGATGTACCAGATGAGGTATTAGTTGTTTCCCATCCCTGGATGTCATGATCTTACAAACGTTGTGGCTCAGGACCATGTCTATTTTGAATTTACAAAACCACTTTGTATGTAGTGGGCAAGGGAAAGATTAGAGAGCCAATTAATTAGACCAGTACAAGACTGTTTTTACAGGGACTTTGTACATTGGGTGAAAGCACAGTGAAAACCACATTTCTCTGGTTAATCACTCTGTAGGGATTCTCTGAGTCATAATTTGTTTAAGTGACCATCTTCCTCCAAGACCAAAGAAGAGCATGACCTAAAAGGCAAAGTCGCCACAGACTGTAGTTTAGTCTGCTGTGACTTCCCTACTCTAACACAAAGCACATGTGTAGTCCCTAAAATAGAAAAGTTAAAGTAGACAAAACCAGAAGGACAGACAAATTATGGCTGCCTGGGGGAATCCCTGATTTACAATACAGAAAGTTGCACAGTCTGGTGTTGCTGTGTTAGTTGATATTCAGCATAATTATTACAGTAGTTGTCATGATAAACTTTTAAAAATAACAATAATTAAAATACTAGATTTTGAATCATCTGAAATACAGAAGTGCTCTGTTAAGTGTGGAACCCTCTCATTATGGTTCCTATGTATCACTCCTTCGGTCTGTGCAGCTCTTATTCCTTCAGTTAAATTTTCCTAAGGTTTCACAGCCAAATTATTGTGTCATCAGAAAGGCCAGAAACAGGATGACCTCATTCTCTGGTTGTGTAAAATGATTTGATTCAATTTCTATTAATAGGGACAGCTAGGAACACCAAATATTCTGAAATTATTACTGTTGAGAAGTTGATGAGAAGTGTGAATATGCTATTAACATGCATTCAAAATCCACTATTTCATGCTTTAAATTCACAAAACAGAATTTTTGGGGTTGCATCAAGTTAGTTGCAACACTATTTGTGAAAAAATGAAAACACTGTAAATAAAATACATTTCTGCTGTTTCAGTAATCCAAGGCAACAGATTTACCCTTCTGACTATAAACAGTCCCACTGATTTCAACAGTGGCATTCATTCACCTTAAGTTAATGTTCAGTGATTTGCTGGGTTGGACTTCAAAATCCTAGATTTTTTCGTAACAGGAAAACAGGAAATGAAACAAAATAGTTTTGTTCCCAGTGTTAGAATAGAACAAGGTATTTCTTAGTTTTAGATCTGTTTGTCCTGTTTTGGGAATTTCCCCAAAACATATGATGATTTCTGTGAAACTGATTCCAGATAAAGATCACAATTTTGCATGTGTACAGTTAAAAAAAACGGTTCTGAGGCGGTGGAAAACTGAGGTGCTAATTGGGCAGAACCAGTTCCAGAGATGTGAGGGCAGGCAAAGGGAGCCAGGAGTGGAAGCGGGACTGGGAGGTATGTCCCCAGTGCTAAGGAAACTGAGGGATGCTTTCTGGCTGCAAGAGTGAGTGGCACAAACTGACCTGTGTCCGCACAGCTCGGGGATAACACACTGTAGAGAAGATTGGTCACATCCGCCTGCATTAAGTGAGGACTGGACTAAAGGTTTCTCTAGAATCCTGAGGTCCTGAGGTGTGATTATCATCCTCTGTGTTTTACTAGTTTCAAACTGTCTAATAACACCCTGAGGGCTATGTTGCAGTTTACTAGTTTGGCAATTTTATGAAACAAAATTGAGTTTCTGTGATTGCATGCCATCAGGTGAGTTATGAGGGCTTGTGAGCTTTTCTGAGGATGCAAATCCTACAGCAACAGTGTTGAAGGACTGCACAGGACAAAGACTGGTGTGGCCTTTTTTATGCCAGCTGCCAAGAGGTGTCTCTGGAGTAACTGGAGAGAACTGGTTGGAAGAGTCCAAAAAAAAAAAAATCAGGAAGAATAAAATATTAATTAGTCCCAAGTTGGTGCAATGAAGAGAGACTGAGGTGGACTCCAAGCAATTTTAGAAGCACAGAAGTGAGGGCAGTGAGCTTTCTCTTTGTTCTCCCTTTCCATCCTGCCCCAGACCCGCACACCCCTCTGCCTTCCCTGCAGCAGCAGCCTTTGCCTGCCCCCAGGGCTCCCACTGCAAAGCACTCTCCCTGTTTCCATGCCACTGACACCCTCCTGTGCATCTTTCTTTATGTCTTTGACTGACATGAAGGCTGAGCTTCTTCTACATGGAATGAGAGTGGATGGGTGACCCTCTTCATGAGGTCAAACATAGCAAACTTCTGCTGCAGTAAAAGTGTTCCTGCCTCTCCTGACATGTGCATGAATAGATAGTTACAAAACATTCAGGCTCAATGTCTCTTTCCTGTCCCAGCTGCAGACAAAGAGAATTGTCTGTTGCCTCCTGCAGGACACACTTGTAGGTAGTAGCCTCTCTTCGTTTATGCTGTGCGAGCTTTTAACACTCAGATAGTATTCTGTAAGAACAAATTCTAATCAGTACCTAGCAGCTATTTCACTCTGCTGAAAATAAATATTATTTATGAGGCTAGGTTAGGCTCTTCTGTCACCCCACAGCTCTAACTAGTCTAAAGCTTCTGACCAAAACTTTGCAATCTGTGAAGTTTTTCTGTACAACTTATGAATTTTCTTGAGTATGCCTCATTCAAAGGACTTTCTGTCCTTTTTCTAGCTTGTCAAAGGAAGCAACACAACCTATTTGTAAATGAAACTACCACTTTCCTCTTTGGCCTCTTCTTACTTCATACTTAGTGACTAATTACCACTCACTAATGGTAAGTAAAAGGTCAAAGGGTGCTCAAGTTTGAGAAGATTCACCTGTAGCCTGTATTAAAGGGATGGTTATGAATAATAATTTTAAAAAATGTTATGGAAGAAAAGGAACTAAGCAGTATAACCTGTGGAGTTTATACCCTGTTTTGACTGCACTAACACTTTACCTGGGGAGAAACAGGGTAGTAGACCAAGGGTGTATCTGTCTACAAGAACACTTTTGTTCTCACCGGCACTCTGACTTTGGAGTGAATTTTCTGATTCACACAGCACACCTTGGTTCACATTGCACAGCAATGGGAGAAGAGGCAAGCTGGAGTCCTTTGGGATGAAACTAAACTGGAACATACACTTGAGTATTGCACCCAACATGCTTCTGGGCACCAGTCCATGGTATCAAACTACAGCTAATCCAAAATTAAGCTCCTGGAATTCATATAGCATAGATGTCAGGGCTTGTTAACCTTATATAAACTGATCCCAGTGACTGCTGTCTCCTGGCTGATGGCAAATTCATACTGAACTGGTTGAATGATTTCAGATACAACTACTTTTCATGGAAATGGCTAGGAAGTGATTAGGCTCATAAAACTTTTAGTGCAAGAGTGTGTATCTTATTTATCCTAATCCAATACACCAGTGATTAGATGTCCACAGTTGAGAGATCCAACTTTAAACTATTTCAAAATTTTATTTAAATTCATGAATCTGAACTCCTCTTGGTTTTGTTGTTTGTTATTTTTCTGTAATATGCCAGCTCAAAAAGTTGATTTGTGGTCCAGTATTTTTTCAGTCCCACCTCAAACAAGAGGATTATCTGACACAGATCTGCTTGGACCTTTCCTCTGAGGTTTGCTATGTATGCAATCTTTCATTCACCAAAAAACATTTTTTTTTCTTTGAGACCGATAAAAAGAATTTTACATTCTATTCAACTTGGAAGTTAATTTTCATTTTTAAAGTACTGAAACTTCATTTTTCCTCTTCAAGAACCGAAGTACAATTATTCACATAGCACTATTCACAGGGTCTCACCAGACCGGGCACTCAGTTCCCATATTCAGACCATCAGACTGAAACACTCAGCAAAATGGAGCCCTGTCTGAGAAAGATCACTATTACTTGTCAGTTTTATGGAAATGTGCCATTTTCCTCTAAAAAAGGGGTGTGCTTGAGCAAGAAAGCCTGCCAACTAAAATTATATATTTATAAACACATAAATCTTGATCAGCCATAGCTGGGAGCTTATTTCTTTGTGGCCTGAACACCCAACAAATGACCAATTGACTTCTATGTTTGAATAGCTGTAAGATGGGAGGAATTATTTGGTACTGGAGGTCATATTTTATTTATTTCAGTTCAAGGGCCAGTAATTTTCCACAGCTAATATCCTGTTTTTAGAATATCTTTAAATTATCTCCCTAAAAATAAAATTGCATACTCACAGATGTCTTTCACTGGCACTTAACTTTTGGGAAGTCTTAATTCTAAACTTATGTCATTGAACTGGTTCTTTCCACAGATATTCTCAGGAATTTTTCTTAGGGTAAAGTTTTCTTTGAGTATTTTTTCCTAGATTTTAATGATCTCAGGATCTCAGGTTTTGAGGTTTTTTTTGGTTTTGAGGTTTTTTGGGGTTTTTTGTGGGAAATGAAAAGTTATGAAGATTACTGTCCTGTTTGAAAGAAACGAGAAATACATATAGAATTCACTGGAAAGTGGTTTACATTCCTTTAGACATAGAAAAGAAAGAGAGTGCCTTGGTGCCAAAAACAGTTAGCAAGCTATATGTCAAAGAGGAACCAACAAACAGAGATAAAGTTGTTGCACAGTGAAATTGGTAAACATCACTTCAGGTAACTGTGGTTTTAGGATAGCATGTGAAAACAGTGAAGGTAAAAGTAGAAGAAAATGTTTCAAAGGAGCTAAGAAGCACAGAGAGTCTGTCATAGTATTAAGGCCCTAACAAGAGGATGGACACGGGTGGTTCATGTCTATGGGCAACTTCAGCTTTGCCTTCCTGGCCACAGCAGTGGAAGAAGAGATCAATTCTGTTACCTTTAGAGCCTGCATTTAATTTTAGAAGCAACAGCGCACACAGGGAGACAGACAGCATATATTCGGTGCTCAAGTTTACGTCAGGATTGATGAAAGAAGAAAACAAACACCATCAACCTTGTTCACAAGGGCCACAGGATTCTCTGCAATCAAATCTATATTTGTCCCTTTTTGACTGAGGCCATGACAAGATGACACATTCGTTTTAGGGTATTAAATGTGGCTGAAAATGGGCCTCAGCCCAAATATGCCACACTGACCACTGGTCAATAAAACTAGAAATTAGCCTGTTGTAGCTGCTAATATTCTGGACAGGATTTGGCCTGGAACAAATCCCTAAAATTCCTTGTACTCTGAAAGTTGAGAATTAGAATCAGAAATTATATTCTGTAGACTGTATTAATTCTGGAACTGTGTTCTCCTTAACTTTGTAAATTCATTCTGTGTTACTTGGAACATTGAGAATGCAAAGTGTTTGGAAAGAATAAAAAAATAATACTCAGTAATGGTTTTGAAAACTTGTTTTAATTTGGATCTCCTCCTTAACACAGGCTGCCCTTCATCTCTGTGGGGTTTTCACAGCCGTACACATGTAATTGAGTCCTTAGTAGCAAGAGCTCATTTCAATTTCCTCATCTTTATTCTTCTGTAAAGGCTCACAGCAACATTTGGAATGCTGTATTTGACCAAAATGCCGGAAAATGCAGCTCTTTTTAGGTTGAAATTCCTCAATTCTTTTCACCTTGTAAATAGTATATAACATTTGGTGTCTTAGTTCCTTCTACTAAAGGTAATATTTTTAATATCTCCAGATAGAAAATAGGGCTTACAAATCTCACTGGATATTTTGGATTAAATTCTTTCATCATTAAATCATAATAAAATTAAATGTAAAATGTTCAAAGTAATTAAAAATTATTTGCCTTTATGATCTACAACTTGCTTTTAGGCAAGCATTTCAGTCTCCATCAGACCTCGCCCATCAAATTCTTCCTTTTCTGTAATGTTTCTTCATATGGATAATTTCTACAGTTAAATAATCATCAAATTTAAAAGCAAAAATTGGAAAAGGATTTTATTTGTAGAGTTTGTTTCTATATTGGAGAACTAGATTATGATTTTGAAAGTTTGGTGGGAAGATCATGAGATACAAAACTTCATTTTACCATCATTTGACTGGCAGCAACAAAACCTATGTTTAAATATTGCAGGGGTCACTGCAAAAAAACCCCACTGACTCCATCCAGAAACCTGGGAAAATTGTACAAACACTAATACTGTTCCATGGGCTAATTTTCTAACCTGACAGAAAAAGGCTTAACAAATCTTATATAACAGTAGAAATTTGCATCTAAGGAAGAAAAGAGCGTACTTAGACAGGTAAATAGAGTAAACAACAAGTACAATTTTCAGAGGATAAATATAACTGCTTAGCAGCTTTTTTTCTCCAGGGAAGCAAGTTTTTAAAATAACTACTTCTTAAATGTAACTAACACATACAAAACCAAGTATGTCTTAGATCTCTTTATTTGTCCTTTTCATTTTTTTACCTCTTTGCTCCACCCAGTGACAAGATTCCTTCTTTATGGAGTGTAGTGGAAATTTAGATGTTGATGCTCTATAGAATGTTTGAATGTCTGTATTTATTTAAACAGCTAAATTTAGCTGAGATAAAATCTACCTGGATTGCTTAGGTTTATCAAGAATGCAGTAAGTCTCCCTAAAATACTGAACACATATATTATACATTGTGTTGTTCAAATGAAAATGTGGTTCCTAATTGTAAGCCCATTTCTTCCAATCAGCAGCCATGATGCAGCACCATGGTTCACGGACATCTATTTTGTTATTTCATTGTCTGGCTAAAAAAGTAAGTTTCAAGGTTCAGAAAAACGGAATTTACTTGAATAATAGCAAGACAGCTGCTTCCTTTCACAATTGCTGAAATGCACATACAGTTTTTTTACTGCTTTCTAAACTTACTCTATTTGGAGCCAAAACAACTGCAGGAATTTCAAATGAAAGATACTGCAGCATTAATTCTGCAAATGAAACCAAATAATTAACATTCAGGAGATCCAAATTCAATTTCTCTGTCTGCTTTTGTGGTGTTTTGTGAGGTCATTTCATTTCTTCATGTCTGAGGTTCCCTGTAATTAAAAAAGGAGATACTACTTTACATGTTAAAAGTATGCAGCAAAGATATTTCTTTGAATATTTATGGAGTTTAAACATATCAGCTCTGGAACACAAACACCTTTTGGATAGACAATTACCTTATAAAAATGCATACATTTTATACTTCAAGATACTTTACACATCACACTGTAAGACTAATTCTTCTTATTCGTATATTCCCTGCCTAAGAAGCCACAAGAGAAGCAGGTTGAATTTTAAATAAACCATGTTCTTTCAGATTCAAAAGCTAAGATAATCTGCTCTCCAACATGTTTAAAACGTAAGAAAATTGCACAAAACTAAGCATTTGAATTTTTTTCCTAAAGGACTGATGCAAAACTTGTAGAAATTAGAAAAACTTCCATTTAAGAAATATCATTTGTCCTATAACGGAGGCAGATGTTATTAATTATCAAATAGAGACCATGCTCATACTGCACAAAAGCATAAAATGTTCAGTAGCACTGTAAGTGAACCAGAAAATTACATTGTGTTATTTTTGCTAGAGGTGGCAAAACTAACTTCATATTCAATAGGCAGGAATGTTGCTTTTCCTTTAAAAAAAATTGTTCAGGAGAAATCCCTGTAAGTTGCATCTCTCAGTACTATTTATCTAAAAGACTTTTTTCTCTTGTCTTGATTTCTGGTTTTACAATGTTACAAAATGGATGAAGTTTACACTAGAACAGTGACAAATTGTGACAGAGTCCAAAAAGTCAGTGTGATGTGGTTCTGCTTCACTGGCTTCCTGTGCGAGTCTGAATAACCTGAAAAGGCCATTTTTCTCTCCTTCTTTCCTCTCTTTTTTGTAATGTTTGACAGAACATCTTTTATGGCACACCTGCGTGTGAACTAATATTATAGGCACCAACATCAAATGCTGGAATATCAGTAGATAGAAGGGGTTTTTCTCTTATTTTATTTGTACTCGATTATATCCAGAATGCCCAAGATATCAAATGTATTGACATAAAATTGTGTTAGCCATTCTTCTCCTGTCTTCTCTTGTAAGCCAAAGCAGATACATGTTAGATCCCAGCCTCCCACTCCTTCATACTTGCAGTTCTTTACAAATCATGTGACAAATTTGACAAGTATATTAAATTTTAACCCTTAGGATTTGACCCCAAGGATGCTACAAGATTTAAAATTGTATATATCAAAATAATAATTGTAATAAATCACCATAGAATAATGGAATAATATAATAATTAAGGTTGAAAAAGACCATTTAATACAACATAGAACTTGTGTGTCTTTCTTTTAATTCATTTTCAAAGAAAACCAAACCACTTTCCGAAAAATACAGAGTAAAAAATGAAAGCAACTAAATGCTAGAGTCAAACAAATCCAACTTTTTAATTGCTTATATTGTGTTTGATTTGTCACTGAATTCACATTCCAAAATTGGAAACTCTCACTCTTTGTATGAGAATTACTTATATTTAGATTAAATATTTATTCAACTTATGCTAGACATTGATAGAAATTGTAAAACATTCATACAGTGAGAAGACAAAATACAGAGCCGTTAAACAATAATCCATCAAAGTTTACAGACTTGCACATGAAATTTCATTTTTCAAATGCCTTAATCGAAATTAAAAAAAAAAAATAGAAAATGTCTGTGCAATCTATTTTTCCCTCTACAGATGGGAAACACACTTTTTCCTGAGTACATAGAAAAATAAGTAACAAATTTAAAAATCTGTACCTAAGTTAACATTATATTTGCAATTTTCTTTGTACAGGAAAATTCCACATGCGAAGATCTTTTATATAAAGGGCACAATAACCAGCTGGGGACTAAATTCTCCGAGTTACCTGGTGCTGGGCTATTTTCTAAGGACAGACCCAGTGGCTGACTTGGTAGGAGTTTTGAAAGCTGCTTTGCTGTGGATTTCACAGTGCCTGTTAGAAGTAGCAAGAGCTCTGTTTGGCAAAGCTGCGTCCTTTTCACACAATCTGTACTGGGCAGCTGGATGTGTTGCAAACGTGTTTTTGTAATAATCCTGTACATGCTCTTGTCTTATGCCATGCCATAGGAGGAACATTCTACCCCGGAATGAAGCACAACGTTAATAAGGAAAGTCTGAAAAAAAGGCTATGAAAAAAGTTCAAAAACACGATTTTTTTTCTTGGTTTTGGAACAGACCTGCTTGCAGTAAAAAAATATACAGCATTCTTTTATTTGTGATCATTTCCATGCATAGAAAGTTGAAAAAAGAGAGTTTCCAAACAGGCAGAAATTTTCCACATGGCTCTTCAAGATTTCTCAACTTTCATGTTAAAGACCCTTGGAAACAGAATACTTAGTTTCATTTCTGTCTTTCTGGACCATGACTTTTGGCTCAAATTTTTGGTCTACATGTTTCTACCTTGATGTTTATATGAAAACATAGTCCAATATTTTATTAATTTTAAACAAATATCTTTAGAGTTACATGGAATATGTCACCCCTATTTAACATACAAATGACATTGTGCTATTTATTTAGGGACATATCACTTCCTGTTTCTCAGTTCTGCTTCATCAGTGTCATTTTATATCACTTTGATCAATTCTCTGCTTTCTATGCTGTATAAAATACTAACAGTAATACCTTGTTGCCTTCTCTTTCTCTGCATGAACTGGCATTTTAATCAGCACCAGAAAAGCAGGGTGGTTTCAAGAAGATCTTGCCAATAGAGATGTCATTTCCTCTGTAATGTAGATTCCCTCCCCACCTTCTTAACCAGCCTCCCAGGAACTTTGCAGATTTGCTAAACAGGGAACAGAGAGAAGCAGAAGCAATGTCTACTTGCGGCTGGAAACAATTGGGTGTTTAGAGGCAGTGGGGTCTTGATTTGTCAAGACATTTTTTCCTACCTTAGTGAATAAGCACATCTTGACTTAGAAGCAATGGCCTAACTGAATGGTCTCACTTCTATGCATAGATGTTATAGGTGACTGCCCAGAAAACAGGAAAAAATTTTGTGTGGGGTGAGCAGATAGCAGCGTAGTGGATGGAAATGGAAAGTAATAGGACCTGTATACTCTATAATGACCCTTGTTAGACTTTTTGACCATAAAAATTCAGCTTTTTAAATTACTCATATGAAGTAAAATATGCTCAGAGTATGGCTGAATTACTTGGGTCAGCCAGATCATTTGTTTCAGGGACAGAAGTGTGAAGGGAAGTTTTAATGAAAGAGATAGGCAAAGACAAAATCACAATACTGCCCCTTGAGGATACCGTGACATGACTCTGGCCCATCTACTTAGAGAAATAGTCTAATAAACTGGTTGAGTAGCATCCTGAGCTTATGCAGGATTAATGTATTTCTAGAGAATGAAGGCATGGCTGCAAAAGTTCATTGGGGTTTCTTCACTGACTAGTATGTTTCCTGAAGTAAAACTATTACGGTGAATCACAGTTGTCAAGCCCAGAATTTTTTCCTCTGTGTTGGAGGGAACCAGATAATTCAGAGAAAGATTCAAGAAAACTATTAGGAAGCATGGAGTAGCTTTTCACAGAATATTATCCCTTGTGCCTTGTTTGATGAGAATAACCAGCCATAACAACAACAGCAACAACAAAAATCAACAATACTTGAAGTTCATATTCTCATAACAAGGAGGAAAAATCAGTCAGAAACTAATAATCCTGTCTATGTTATTTCTAGCCAAAAGATTAAAATTGCTTTTGCTTTATAGTACATCCTCTGATAGCTCAAATGCACTGATACTTCCATATTATGTCAAGATCAGGAAAAAGATGTTTCAGAGCAGGAGAAGATAAAAGATAGATTGAGTGTTGCCAAGAACGATCTTTATATTTCTTTTGATAATATTAATTATTTTACTTGGCTGTGAGCTCATATTCTTAGGCAATTCTGGTCTGTAGATCACTCTTACAAAAGACTGCACTGAAATTTTTTTAACTTTGGAAAAAAAAAAAAAAGTCCAAAAATATATTGCTTGCTAAATCTGGCCAAGTAAGTATCGAGCTATGTCACCTCACCCTGACCTAAATTAGATCCCTAGTTCATAAGTAGTCCCATTAATTTCTCTGAGACTATTCCTGGATACAGATGATACTCAGTCCACTTAAAGTCATTCAAGTGTTTTTAACAAAATCCAAATAAAGAGAGCCTGAAATGGTATTTGGAGGTTGCAAGCATTTTATATTAAAAAACACAGATCCTGAAATTGTGCCAGTGGTTGCATGGTTCCTTCAGTTCTTCCACCTATACTGTGAAAGTCAATCACTTGAATCAAGTGCTACTCATGCAAGGAGAGAGAATTGCAGTGTTTGCTCTGATACTTCCTAAGTTAAGATGTCATTAATGGTTGTGTATTTCTTTAATATCATCACAGGCAATGAGTGAAAAGAAGACAAAAATAAATACTCATAAATGTGTATTATTGTGTTTATTAATAGGTTTTCCAATGCTGCTAATAAACCTTCATAAAACGGGAATTAAAATATCAAAGATACTTTCATCTTCTGGTGAAAGATAAAGTGAGAATCCATGACAACAAGTTTTACTAAGATCCCTCTTCTTTCTTAACACAATAATGTTACAATCTAGGAGGGCATATTGCATTCCCCACTTCTAAATCCTCAAAATAAAGCTAAACACATTTTGAAAGCTAGGTTGTAGTCACATGGAGTTATTTACTTACATGCAGGAAAAGCTAGATTATTTTTTATAATTAGTTGCACTTGAATTGGATGAGCCCTGAATTTTTCAGAAGGTCAGACTATATGAGTTAATGATACTTAAGGTATTTATGAAGGACATGCTCATCAGAGACATGTAACAGGGTCTGATATATCTTAAATTTGTTGTTTTCTAGGAACATGTCCATACTGGCCAAGCTGGAGGCAGAGATTTATGCAGAGTTTGATGTCAGGCCTTCTATTCTCCAGGTATTTTCCAGGATGGGCATGTGATGATGCCCACGAAATATGATTTTTTTTTTCCTTAATCACCATGAAGGATTCCAGCTAAGGCTCAGTTGTGTCTAACAGTGACCATTATCCAGTGCTACATTCCTGATGTTTGCAATGACAGTTGACTTTGGCTTATCTGACATAATCTTTCATTGCTATAGCTACTTTTCAGGAGATTTGGTGGACTTGGCAAGCATCATGCATTGCAACTACCAAATCCCCTAGAAACAGTTGTGGAGGCAGTGAGGACAGGCTGGCGCTTCCTTGCATGTGGCTGGAAAACACTGTTTGTTTCCAAATGGATAGCTTGCCCCCAAACAGAGCAGTTACAGTGGTTCTTTTATTAATACTGACTTACGTAAAATCTGATTTATGTAACAGTCAGACAACCTTCTGAGTAGCTTAACTTCCAAAGGGACTGTAGAACACAAAGCCATCCTTTGGCTTTAAGGTTGCTACCAGCAACATGTAATAATAGACTGTAAGTCAATGGAAAACAGAAAAAAAATATTACACATACAAGGCACATCTCTACTCCAGACAATTTTTTTTTTTAATTTTCATTTTATTCATAATGTGGATCTTAACTGTTTTTACTGCTGTTAATCCTAATGACTTTAAAGCTATGAATCCCATTATAATTGTAAAATCAGAACAAAGATTCATTATCAGGACTTAAAAAGAGAAGACTGCACAAGGATGTGTAACCAAACAGACAGCATTCAAAATGTGCATTGATTTATTTTTAGGACTGTGCATACTGAATATCAATCACAAAGTTACAAGTGTTGTGGCAGTTGAAAGACAGCAGATTTTTTCCGCTTGCAAGTACATGGGTGTTTCAGATTTTTCATATTTCCTTTCTCAAACAGCTATGCTACTCTTTTATTTCTAAAAGATCCCTCAAAATCTAGGAATAAAAACCTTTGTGACACTTGCTATTTGCTCTAAGTCCCATCAAACTAGTGTACAACTGCTCTCTGCGGAAGGCTCTCCAACCTCCTGTTCAGCATCAGTTAGATTACTTTCAACATCAGAAAAAGTTTCACAAGGATAACACTACAGCAACACTCTATGGAGGGCCATGCATCCACTTTCTTCTCTTATTTAGATGTCTTGGTTTTGTCCTATTTAAGTTCTCTACTAAAAGCATTAGGTAAAATGTTTATATGCCACCATTAGCTCACAAACTAGAGCCAAAGAGGTAGACATAGGAGTGTGACAATCATAGACAAGGCTACTTTTGCTATTAGATCAATGAAAATATTTTACTCAGTATTTAAGAAACGGAAAGTTTCTTCTAAGAGTACCAGCTTAGCATTAAGACTGATTTACTGACTGGGTTAACTCAAGTTGTTCTTCACTAATAAACAAACTAGTAATTGGCTAAAGTTCTCCATGCATGAAGATATAAACTGCATTCTGGTATAATCTTTCAATGATAAAAAGGGAATGAAAGTAACTAGATAGATGAGATCTATAAGTATTATACAATAACATTATATATTCACTTATTCTTCGTAAAACTATTTACAAAAAAAATTAAGTACTGCATCTGGGAAGGAAGTGCTTTTTGCATTGCCTCAGACAAAAAATGTGCAACTTAATCTGGACTCTCTTCTTCATTTTGGGAGCTGATTCCTGCTTGTCAGTGTTAATCTCCCATTGTTCCTACCTTAAAAGCTATCTGATTGAACTTCTTCCTCAGTCATTTTCTAACAATTGGATTGATTCAAAACATTCATTCATTCCAAGACAAGACAGGACATGAGGAGAAATAGCAAGTGTGTTTTCTTCTTGTATTTCAGAGGGACCCAGCAAGTCATTTCAGATATTCAGTGCAAGGCCTCTTGGGCAAAACATGTAACACCAACTTTTCTACAGCGGAATAAGAGGACTTGCAAAACATTTCCTTCCTCCAGCGTACATGAAGCCATTTGACAGCTTCGGTTATTATCACATTTCTGCAGGGAGCTGGAACAGGTGAGACGGTCAAGAGACATTATTGTACTGTGACCAAAAAGAGGACTTTTGATAAAGACAGTCTGTGCATAGTGTTTCCATTAATGCGATGGAAAGCATTATACCATATTTTCTTAGCACATAATATGTATTTCTTTTTATTGCCAGATATTCCTTTTGATCTGTGCAAGAGGGAAGGAAAATATACTAAAGTTCCTTCAATAACCCTTCTTGTTCTTAGTAAGTTACTATTCCTAGTACAGGCTTCTAGAAATTGGACAGTATTGATCCTCATTTTTTGCTGATTCCACAGAATACAAGAGGGTCTTATGGACTGAATAGAAGTGGCTGATTTTCACATTATGAGTTGGAGAAAGCCATGCACTCAGCTATAGAGTGGGAGCCATGGTGGTGATCATACAAATAATCAGTGTTGCAGTGCTCTTCCCAACTGCCAGAACTGAGGCTTTTCTATAGGAAGAGTTCAATGGAAATTGCAAAAAAATGACCGTATTTATTATAAAACTATGGCCAGACATAATTTTAAGTTTTTCAAATTTTTCATCGTTTAAGTTTTTCATTGGTCAAACAAGGTCAGAAACAAGATCATCGCTAGGAAAATTTGTCTATGTTTATCTGCTGTGGGAATGTGCAAAATTCAGTGCTCTAAAAGGGGTGGAAAGGGGAGGAGAGAGAAGCAAGTGGGAAAGAGGGCAGAACAGAATAAAGTATTTTCTCTTTTGAAGTTGTGGCATCTTTTTTATCTTCGCATGTAGGTAATCGTGACTGTGCTGCAAAAGCTCAATTAGGCATGAACTATGATCCTTTGGGGTGCTGTACTGATGTTAAACTGCGATTAAGTTGTCTCCCACACAAATCTATTTCACTTTAGAATTTAATATGGATGAAGTAGCTTTTATAAACCTTCCAACTGGAGAAACATAAGACTCTGACAACTTTCCTAGCAAGTGTCACTTTGCAAATATATAAAGCTAGCAATTGATTTTCTTTCTCTAGTCTTCTAGAACCAAGGTTTAGCTGAGAACTCTAGGGATCAGATCCATAATAGCATAAGAAATTAAGGATGTAGGCTCTTTTCTTGATATCAGTAACAACTATAATTATCACCCAAGATGTAGTCCTTCTCAACATGTTCTACAGATATGAAATACTCTCCCTGTAATAACTGAAATTTGCAAAACAACTGAATGAAGGAACAGGTCAGAAATTTCAAATTTACATCAATTAACTTATTTATGGCTTGAACTTATATGGGGAAAGATAAGCATAAGGCAGGAAAGGATTTAGTAAGGGCAGAGGAGTATTAGCATTGCTGTAAATAGAAACTAAAGAAAAATTTTGTCTTACTTCTGTTTTTCCATGTGAAAGTTAGACTTCTTGCTTGAAATCCCAAGGTGTCTGTCGAACACTGATGAGCAACAAGGATCACAGAAAAATCACACACAATCAGCTCTCAAAATAAGTCACTATTTCTTTTTTAAGTTCTAAAATATTTTTATTTGTTTTAGTATTCAGCAGTAATAAATATTTTATAAATAACTAAAAAAATACATATATTTCTGTTGTCTAACATTTGCAGGAAGTTATGCTATGAATTTTCAGCACAATATAATAATCTTATTGAGGATAATTTTTGGGAGGATTTTCAAATTAATTTTCTAAGACTCATCTAAAAAGGCTCAGATTAGCTCACAAGTTAGGCAAAACAAAAATATTTAAAAATACTTGTGACTTTTTGAATAAAACCAAGTGAAGTAGTTTCAGAAGTACAAATAAATAATATTCAAACTTTGCCCACGTGCAAATTAAAACCTTTCCTTCAAACTACCTTATATCTTTATAATGTTTGAGGAAACCAAAAACTGCATCTATTAAGTCTGAACCATATCCAATGAATGGGATTCTGCCAGTTGCTCCTTACGCTGAGTAGGCTTAATGGATCCACTGGTATTAATTTCAAATCTGGGGAAAGAAATATGCTATTGAGCATATACATTGTGCAATTCACATACAAAACACATGTACATGATATCAGTGTGATTTTCACTTTCCTCTGTTACTCTGAAACCTTGTTATTTGAGACACTTCCCATGAAATCAGGGCATCCTGTGAAGGTGTAGGGTAGACCCAAGTTCTCTGAAACATAATTCTGCTTGTAGGAAAACAAACACCAAAACTGCTCCTTCGGGGCAGGAATTATTAAAAGAAAAGCTATGTTAATGGCTGCAATTGTACCATGACTTAAATTATTTTTTTTCTTTGCTATCAATCTGCTCACAGAGTCAGGCCAATATGTTCCTAACATTGGTAAAAATCTAAGCATTTGTAACCCAAAAAAGCTCTATTTGTTAAAAATTTTGTAAAGTTCAAAGAATTTTCTTTTGCAGTCGAACAGGGCTGGCTACGCTGGGCTGAACGTTTATTACCGCCACTTTTCACCACTGCCAATTAGCACCTACCAGTGAACACAAAGCCAGATGGTCATTGCCACTGAGGGCTTGCTGTCAAGAATTTCCCTTTCCTAAATATGGGTGTGTGAAGGAGAGGGAGGGGGGAAGTTGTGTGTAAGGAAGAGAAGTTGTATAAAACCTGCTTTGTGCTCTTACAGAAAGAAACCCAGCAAGAAATTTTATGATGTTATCACAACTGCTTCTAAAAAAAGAATTCTATTTAAACAGAATAAGAGTTCCATTCTTCATCTTATTTTTGAAAAGCGGTATAATACGAGCCCAAATGGGTGTAGCTCAGCTACCTTGGAAAGCAAGAAGATTGACAGCATTGTTTCCGACTGCTTTAGTAGGAAAAGCAGTTCATAAAAATCCTATTTTTTCAATTTAGAAATGAAACCATTAACCCTTCAAAAAACATCACAAATCATTGCACTGCAAGAAAAACTCTGACCACTCATATTGGTTAATTTATCTGCAAAAATTTGTTACTATTAATAATAATTATTTATAAGAATACAAAATCTGTTCTATTGAAGAGAAGCACGATAATGTATTATTACAGAAATTCTGAGAGATATTATCCTTTGAGTAAGATGTAAATGTACTAAAGCTAGATTCAAGTGGCACCAAGCCATCATTTTCTGGATCTTGATGAAATTTCACTTGACTAATTGCTCCTATATTTCTTACACTGATATGAAGATTCCTTATTATACTCCTACTTTTTATGTCATCGTGGTGTACATTCACAAAGGATGTTAGATTTTTTCCTTCAGCCATAGCTGAATTTCAATAATGGATACAGAAAGCTAACATATTGGCTATAAAATCTGAGTGCTCTTGGGTCTTTGGATAAGAACAGTTATATTCAAGACTGTCAGCTAAATGAAACACCTCTCACTGTGCTCTCCAGCTCAGCATTTTTTCTTCCAAATATCATGTCTTACTATTTTTGCCTTATCTGCCATCACGGATAGTTGATCGGAAAACAGTTGTATAAATTAGAAATTAAACCCTTGCCTGGTGGTGGAGGTTAATGGGGCACAAAATACAGATCATATTGATGGAGGGAATTAATAAGTACCATGTGTACTATTTTAATATATTCCTTTTTTATTACAGTTTAGAAATCCTTCATTATAAAGGAGTTAATGTTGCAATGTTGCTGAGCTCATCAAAATGTAGGAAAAGGAATGTTGGTTTCTGTTTGTATTTGATAAGACGTCAATGAGAAGTGTAAATTATTAATTGTTTAGAGGGTATAGGCTTGTACTGTTTACATTTGAGTGGTTTTTTTTTCCCTAGTGCCAACAAATAAATATTTAAAGTTAAAATTGTAGAACCTTATTTTTGATGTATAATCTCTTTATAAAATTAGGGACAGTTAGAAACAAAGTCTAAAAGGGTGCCTCAAGAGCATGTACCCCATCTGTTGAGTGACCCTCATTGAGACTTCCTCTGAACACTGGAATCCCTACTAAGATTAGAGCATGAACTCCAAAAATGAAAATGTTATTCAGTATGTATTTCAGTCTTGGGACAGTATGGGAGGGTGGATGCTAATACTAGGCTGTGCTAAAGTCATTGAGTAGTTAGTAGCTATTTTGATCCTGGTATTTGTCACTGTAACTCTTTAATTATGTGTATGTATCTACATGTGGTAACATGTACACATTCAAGTCACAAAATAGTTTTCCTCTTAGTGAAGAATTTCAGAATATAGTTAGGTGAGAGATTATGATTATTAGGAGAGAGTCTTCCATAAGCAGACCAGCTTAAGCTGTGTGATAGAGTTATTCACTGACACATAAATACTTCTGGACGCATATGGCATGCTCTGATATTTACCATTTTATTCCCATTTGTAGGTTGAGGACAGAAATTCCTTAGTTAAGTTTATTTTGTATTCCTTCTCTTGTCCTTATTTTATGTCTTTTTTACCCCTTTCATTATTTTAAGGACATCTTAGAGAGCTTCTGGTCCTTCAGTGAAATATTCCAGTCTGGGAAATTTGACCTTTTATGTGAACATTGTAGAAAAGGAACAGATTCATAGCTTTTAAGTCCAGAAGGGACCATTCCATCATCAAACCTGACCTGTGTAACACAAGCAAAAGAATTTTGCCTCTATTGAGCCCAATAATTTTTCTGTAAACCATCCAGTAACAGGATGTTATATTTTAAGAGTAGTTTAAAACTGTACAGGTCTCATTTTAATTTTTCAACAGTGGTTTCAGTATATAATTCAAGTAATACTTATAGAATACATCTATTAATGTCTCTAAGACTTTATATAGATCTTTGGCTAAGCCTTAATTTAGTTTATTAATCCATTGGTGGAACATATGCTGCTTTTCATTTGAGTGGTTACAAATCCAAGTCTTAAAATTCTCCAAATCAGAGACTGTGCTGCCATTAGACCAAATTATTTCATCTTTCTCAGAGGCATCCACTTGTACTCACATAAATTAACAAGCTTAAATTCAAGACTTGTGAACACTGCAGAATTTCTGCCAGATTCAGCTTTCACAGTCCTATACAGAACAGAAAAATGCAAAGGCACTATTAAATTGCCATTTCACATCTATTTACATCACATATAAAAGCCTTTATCTGAGGTTTGTTTAGCTCTGGCTCCTCAGCTACCCACAAGTTAATGGGAAAAGTCGCATTATGCGAGAACAGAGAGGCATGCTGTGGAAACAGGCTCAGCATAAAAGACCAGCAATGAGAATCATGTTCAAATTATACAGTAGCTTTGTTTTAAAAAGCGTAAATACACACCAAGTGCTCTGTTGAGTTCCTGTGCAAAATGGGTTCTCTGAGCATAGGAGCAAATGGCTATAACAGAGGCTTTGGGATAATTCAAACCCAACTCAAAAAAAAAAAAAAAATTGTGAAGGAAGAGTGCAATTCCTCATCATAGCTGCTGTTGAGTGGAAGAAGACCTTTTCATTTGCACTGAAATGAGTAACACTGAGACTCACCTACTGATAAATGACTCTACAGTACGTGGAGATACAGAGAGCCACTAATTTTTCGCAACTCACCATAGTTAGAAGAGAGATCAATAGCTACAATCACATTGAATATAATGTAAGAGATGTAGTAGATGTTATGAGAAAGACACAAATCAGACTCCTCAAAGTTGACATATTGCTAACTACTGCTAACACTGTGGTTGTCTGAATGTGATACAAACCAGGGAAAGTCATCCCTGTACACACTCGCAGCCTTAAGTAAGCAAGCCACAATTTACTGTTTTGTCAAAACAGCAAGAGACTTGCTACTTGTCAAGAAATAGCACATAGTGTGCAATTAAGCGTCTGGAGAATGAGCGGACATTGCCTGGGAGTTAACCAGCATGTTAGGGGTGTTCAAATGCCTTGGAGTCAAAGTCTCCAAAACAAAGTGAGAATTTTGTTATACGGGTTGCTGTTAAGAGCCAACTTTCTGAGGGATTGGAGGGGCCTCCACATTTTTAATGGGAATCACCATCCTGCACTGCCAAGCTAACTGTCAGTAATGTTGGCATATCACATCACATCACGTCACCGGCTTGCTGAGCTGGAAGGCAGGACAGGGACCAGGGTCATAAAGAATCTGCTAATATTGCCTTTTGTAAACAGGCATAGGGGGGCCTGCTCATACACACAGTCAAAGGGGAGACATGGAAGTGCAGTTGCATTCTCCCAAGTCTGAGGTCGTGCATCCTCCCTTTTGTCCTTTGGATTTTACACGGCTGTGAGCTGGCTCGGAGCACAGGGAGGGACAGGCCCAGAGGCAGAGCTTGCTTGCCTCTGCCATTTAGAGGTAAATACCATCTAGACATTTATAGCAAATACCATCTAATCATGCTCATTGTGGCCTTTGAAGCCACTGACAAGATATTTTAGCAGCCAAACTGAATCCAGGCATGAAAAGAGAACAATTTTGAAAACTGCATGATCAAAAGATCATCTGAAAACTGTTCCAAAGCTTCTGCAAACCATGTAAAACTCTGAGAGATAAAGAAACTGTTAATCAGGAACAAGACATAGAAGGTGGTAAAATCCTCTCACTATGATTCACTGATTAGGTCACAACTGGGAGAAAATTCTGCAATTTACAGCTTACAAACAAGAGAAAAAGAAAACATAAGTATTTTAACTCAGTGGGGTAACACTCAAAGCTATGAAAAACACCTAGTACTAGAATACATGTCTGTAATTTGCTCGCAAAGTGTTTTTTCAGATCATAATTAAAAGTAGAAAGAGTTGGATGGGGAGAAGAATCCGCATGGACTGCAAGCAATTCATATTTGAGTGAACGTTATATTTGCTTGAACTTCATTAATTTTCCTGGTGCCAAATATTTACCAAGTATCCAAAGTAAAAGATGGTCTACGGTGCTTCAGGTTCATTTCTTTGTTTCTGAACCACAAATGTCTAGAGATACAGTTAGGGGAAAATATTATAAAGGCTACTGAAATAGAAGGGTGACTCTTAGGCATTATTTATTTTAAAATAACAGAACAGATAAGCAAGATACTGAAAATTAGAGAGAAAGGATTCAAGGAGTCTTTGAAAAAAGTTATTTCGGGAAACTGTGTTTGTAGAGACAGCCCAAAGTATTCCTTCTAAAAATATATACAGAAACAAAACAGAAGTTTGAATAATAGCTGTGCTATTAATATTTAGTGAATAGTAAACATGAAATGTTTATGAAAAACGAACAGGAAATGAATGCAGAAAAAAGTTTCCAGGATATAAATATTTGTGACTTGTATCTGCTGCCTCTCTCAGAGACACTGCTTCTACAAGGGTTTTAAACTCAACAGAACTGGGAGCATCTGGGAGATGAAGTCTGTGAGCCATGGCTTTATGGGGGGGCAAGGTGTAGCAGAACACATGATCACTGGTGCTTTGCTTATGTGAGAAAAAACAATTCCTCAGTTACTTGTCTCCGCAGTACTTAAAGGAGCACAATGAGGACAAGAGTAGATGCCTCACATGGTGCAGGTAGTCAGATCATAGAACGATAGAATATCCTGAGTTGGAAGGGACCCATCAGGAGCATAAAGTCCAGCTCCCAGCCCTGGACAGAACACGTCAAGAATCACACAGTGTGTCTGAGGGCATGGTCCAAATTCTTCTTGAACTCTTGGTGCTGTGACCACTTCCCGGGGGAGCCTGTTCCAGCACCCAATCACCCCCTGGGCAAAGATCCTTTTCCTAATATCCAAATGAAACCTCCCCTGACTCAGCTTCATGGTATTCATGTGAGTCCTCTCAATGGTCACCAGAGAGATCAATGCTTACCCCTCCACATCCCACCATGAGGAAGCTGCAGACTGCAATGAGGTATGATTTTGGCCTCTGAATTTTAGCAAGTTTTTATGTACCCAAGGAAAAGATGGAAAATTCCTTGCCTGAGCAGAGGAACGGAGCAGCAATTCTTACTACTTGGCATTGCCAAATAACCCGAGGTAGAGAATCTGAAACCTGGATTCTTATGGCCATCCATCCTAAGTTCATGTGCAGGGAGTCAGGCTTTAATACACGGCATGCAGGAGCAATAACCCCTTTTCATGCTTCCCTGTGTACTATGAACATTCAAGAGAAAAGAGGCAGGTAAGAAATGTGGCAAAGTTACACAGAACTTTAGAAGTTTTAAGGCTGAGAGACACAAGGTCAAATGAGAAGACAAGACACGAAAACAATCAGCAGAATACAAAGGGGTGATTAAAGTGGAGAATGGATCGACTGTGATGGAACCAAAACCCACAGCTGTGATCATTCAAAAAAGTGTTAGACAAACACTTTGAAGCACTGAAAACATTAGGCGATGTGTTACCGGGAACGACTGCAGTGGCCTCCTTCTGTCCTGAAGCATTACTGTAAAGACATGCAGCTCAATGTTGAAACAAAAGTGAAAAAAGGTTTGCCATGCTGTGTTGTTAACAACACAGACTAGAAAGATGCTATGGTATTCATTAAAGCTTTCTTTACAACTGCTCCAGCAAATTGAGTTTGTACCACACATGCATAGAAATGTTGCAATAAAGTCATAGAAACATAGAATCTTGGTGTGGTTTGAGTTGAAAGGGATCTAAAAGATGGTCGGGGTCCACACCCTCACACCGTTCCTCCACAGGCAGGGACACCTTCCACTAGACCTGGCCCTATCTGACCTGGCCTTGAACACGTTCTGGGATGGGACATCCACAGCTTCTCTGGGCAGCCTGTGCTAGTGCATCACCACCCTCACAGGGAAGAGTTTCTTCCTTCTGTTCAATCTAAATCTACTTTCTTTCAGTTTAAAACCATAACTCTTTGTTCCATCACTATAGTACTCTGTTACTCTTTTAAACTCCTTTTAAGTATTGGAAGGCTGGTCTAAGGTCTCCCTGCAGTTTTCACTTCTACAGGCTGAACATCCCCAACTCCCTCAGATTTTCTTCATAAGAAAGGTGTTCCTGCCTCCCCAGACATTTTTACGCTGATTACCCAAGACCTGGCTAGAATCAATGAATACACTTACAAAACACACATAAGGTATTTCCCTTATCTGTCAGAAAATAAACTTCCTTAACAACATACAGTGTGCCAAAACAGCCTCGGTTTATGATAAAAAAGGTCTAGTAAAATTTTTTGAGCTGTACAGGAACTCTCCTGTTTCAAAGCAAATTGCAACTGAAAGCACATTCAAAAAAGATTTCTTAATCTAAAAAAATGAATTATATTTGGAACACATCCAAAGAGACAGGACCTTACTCTCTGCAGAAACCATTGCTGTTCCACACCTTGCAGCTTTTCTTAGACAATCAGGTGGGTTATGGATACTAAGTGCCATCAAAGAAGTAGTAAGAAGTACAAAACACTCATCAAATTGAACAAATAAGCTGAAAGCAACTTGGGGTAAAAGATATCCAATGCATGAGGCAATTGAAACCTTTTGTTTAAATCACCTCTGTTCAGGTAAAATGAGCACTCTGTTGGTTTTACAGACTTTGCTTTCATCCCCTCTTCAGAGCAACAGGGAAATCCATCTTCTTACATGTGCTTTATACCATAAGTACATACAAAGATTTTATAACAAATAAAGTTTGTTGTATGTAACCCAAATTCAGCTCTATACATTTAGTTTTCATTAAGTCCACTGTACCTAGTTTTAACAGATGAAGAACTCACAATTTTTTTTCTTTTATCTTTTTTGGCTTTGCAAATCATTATTCAGCTCACAGTGATCGAAAACTGAAAACTGGCCTTTTCCTCAAATACAGCATGAGTCACACCCAATGCAGATGTAAGCAAAAGCATCTTAGCCTCTCTGTTTTCATACAGAAAAAAGTTGTTTTGCTGACACTGAAATGGGAGCTACAATCAAGAAATACATAATCCTTTACAGTGCGATAGCAACCATGTTTGTTCCTAAAAACAAATAGCAAATACTTCCTGTAGGAGTTGTCAGTACACAGGAATTTTGGACAACTGTATGATTTGCACTGCATATATTCTCCATGAATACTGGGCTTGCTAAACCATGTGCACTTTCCTGCCAATACAGGTGTGTTCTATGAAACACAGAAGCCCATTCCTTTCTAATTCACAGGAATGCCACTTAAATGACATGCCAACATATGCAACATAGTTGATGCTGTTCAAATTTTGCTGCAGCAAAACCCCCAGAAACAGCAAAAGTTACTATTATAAAAGAACAATTGTCATACCTAATACTGAAATTCTTCTTTGTACCACTCATCCCAGATCCAGCTGCTTGTACTCCAGATCTCCCAAGCCATGGCACAAATCCCTAACACAGCTCCATGCTGGGTCGCCCTCTGGCTGTGGTTTGGAAGGAGCTGATTCTTTCTATAGGATGGGAGACTTCTGCTTATGGTACAACTGCTCCTACTCAGACTCTACCAGAAACAGAATTAATAGTACTTTCCATTTTCTTTTTTGATTATACTGGATAGAATTATCTTATGAATGTTAATTCTCTATCAACATTTAATTAGACTTTTTGTAGTCCTATAAAAGCTAATCAGAATGAATATAAGCAATTCTCGGACAATTAAAAACTCAAAAGCCACTTCTCTAAAAACACATCAGAAGTGCAAGGCTTTGGTGGCTAATGAATTTTCAGTTAAAGAAAAAACAATTGAAATGTATTTGAATGGAACAAAAAGTCTTTGAACCTAAAATCAAAATTCCTATTCAGAATCAAGATGTTCAGCTTCATGTATGAATGAGATTTACATTTAAGGCCATTTAGAATTTTGCAATATGATTAAAACATACACATTTTCATTTTGATACAGTAATTTGGCAATATACTAATATCAGCATTACTTTTCCCCCAAAGCAGTTTTAGCTTGAGAAATGTTATCTACTTTCTCAGACACTGACATTTTCAGGTACTGACTGTTATGTACTATTTTTGATGCTAAAGACAATATTCCAGAAATATCCAGCTGAAACACAGAAAAAAAAAAAAAAGGGGTCATTTGAAAAAGGACGACTTCCCAGTAGGTGTTCTTATAAATCCCTTGTGAAATGAGATTTATACTGTCTTGCCTGATACTAATAAGACATAATGAGTAGAATTTCTGAAAGAGCTATTGTAGTCTATCTACCAAGTGGAAAACTGTACGTCCAAACCACTAATTAGACTGTTATCATAACTTAAACAAATTGTGAATCTAAACTGAAGGAATCCACTGGGGCTAGTAGAATGGTCCTGGTCTCCTGTTCACATAAATTTAACCCTAATGACTGTGCTAACAGAGCTCATTTGCTGAAACACAGATCTACTCCACACGTGCAATTTTAACTTCAGAAAGTACTTCCAAAAGCAAAAGTGAAATGGTGGGAGAGAAATTCTATTCATAGCAAATGGGATCAATTAACAAGCTTTGTTCTTGCCAAATCAGTGTGATATACTTTTAGCAGGGAAATGTATTTTTCAATAATGTTTTGAAAAAAAAACATAAAATGAGACTTCCTTAAGGAAGTTTCTGTTTATTTAGGTAATAGAGGTACTTAAGAATATATCTCTCTCTCTTCATATGTGTTTACAGATATATGTATATGGCTGTATATACACATGCATACAAACATACACACTTGAATATGTGTGTGTATGCACAGACACATAAATACAGAGAGAAAGAGAAAGAGGAAAGTCAAAGTGCACAGACTTCATGTGACTTTTCTTGGAAAAGTAATGATGGGAAACCAACTTAACTCTTACTAGAAACAGAGTTATCTAGACCTTTCTTTTATAATTAGCTCCCTGAAGAAGACCACAGGGTTTTAAAACCAATAAAAGTTATATTTTCATAAAAAAGAAAACTAGGATTTATGACTTCTTTTTATCCATAGGAATACTTGAGAACTCTCTTTATCCAAGGAATACAGGAAAAATAAATACCCTTGCAAGTAGAACTTTGCTTTCATATGATGTTTCAATTAACTCAGTAATCTTTGAAATGCAGTAAACTTTTCATCCGTGAGATCCCTCGGGAGTTTCTAATCTGTTTCATGCAAACCTTGGATGCTCAGTCCTTGTTCTTCACAGCACCTTCATCATCTCCGAGCCGCATTCCCCCAGCCCCACATGTAAAAGATTTTGCCTGTTAACCCCTGAAGTCTCCGATCTTTTCTGTCTTTTCCCCCATGTGATTCCATCTCACCTAAACTTGAAAGAGAAAAATATATGACCAAGAAAAAAGACTACACACATCTCACTCATCATAAAGACTAAAATGCATGAAAGACTGAGGTTTGGAGGATAGAATTTGGGAAAGAGAGGAAAGGGCCTTAAGCAAGTCTAGAATGTTCAGAAGCACAACTAATCAAGTTCTGAAATAAATCATTGTATCCACCCAAAAGAAGATATTCTCTCTTACATATTAACAAATGCAAATCTCCTTCCAGACGGTTTGATTTTTTTTCAAAGACAGTTACATGGAGTTATTTCCAGGCACCGAGTTTAGCTTAAATTAGATAATGCGGTGAATAGACTTCACAATAAACCTTCTGGAGTCAGTGATCTCTCTGTGTGACTATTTATTGCCTGTGAGGAACTGTTACTGCTGTTACATATAATTCCAGAGCTTACTTCAGCAGAATATGGACCACAGATTGGTCCAGGAGTCATGGACCTTACGGATTTTATCACTCCTGTATTCTGAAGCAACCAGAAGAACCATAGTGCAAGATTTTCACTGAGTGACACTAGGACATTTGTAAGGAAGTAATAATTATAAACTTACTTTCATCAGAAATAATAATTATAACCTTACTTTCACCAAAGTCAGCTTTTTATTTTTTTAAAGCTCACCTTTTTTTCTGAAATACAAAAGCTATGTATATACTTCACAAAGAAGTTGTGAATGCCCCATATATGGAAATGTTAAAGGCCAGGTTGGACAGGACTTTGAACAACCAGGTCTAGTAGAAGTTGTCCCTGCCAGCGGCAGGGATGTTTGAATTAGATGATCTTTAAGGTCCCTTCCAACCCAACACATTCTATGTTTTTATGATGCTACCATCAAAACACTACAGAACTTAACAGCTGACGATCTCTTTCTCCTGAGCCCAAATAATTGGCAATCTGTTGGAAGAAGAGAAATTGTAATTGATTATGCTGATGTTCTGAAAAAGTGCTAATATTTCCAGTTTCTCTTCCCAATGTCAAACTCTATTCTGAAATTTTGTGATAGAAAAAAACAAACAACAGAAACAATCAGAATTCAAAACCCTTTATTCCCCACAAATCAAAAAGGAAACACAAGGCATGTGAGAGCATTGATTTAAAAATCACAGTGACAGTCTTAAAACTCAGCAGCTGCTGCAGATGCATTGCTAGAATTTTTCTTTTGTCTCAAGATTCATTATTAGATACAATCATAACCTCATCAAATAAGGTGTTGCTGTTTGCAATAATACCATGTTAATAAAGAATAAGGATGGAGAAGTGGCTAACCTCCAATAGTTTCAACCTTATTTTCACTGAACAAATATTCCAAATGTTACTTGCTTATCAGAATATGCAAGATTTTGAATCTGTGAATGTTGACTGGAAATCCAGTTCTTTCAGTACTTTCGATTTCTTTTTCACTTTGCCAGACCACCTGTAACTTAGGGCTAGGCTTTCCTGAGTTATTCTTGTCCTCATGATTTGCAATGGCAAACCAAAAAAGCAGTCCTCCTTTTGTCTTTAGTTTAGACATGGGAGTAAGGCTCAAAAAGTGTAGGTTCAGTTTGACACAGAAAGTCAATCTAGGTCTCGAGTCACAGACATGTGGAAAGTCACAGTGCCATAATGAGTTACCCAATATAGCTGAACTGCAGCAACATTTATCTTCAATCTCTTAGCCTGTGACAAGTGCGAAGTGATTTACATTTCTTTGGTCCTCAACGAAATATGTGATGAAAGAGGATGAGGATTATTTGAATTACTTCACATTTGCCACAGACTGAAGGAACACAAAGGGACAGTTAAAACAAGTTGGTTGCTCTTGAGTAGCTTGTTATCTCTGTGAGAACTTGTCTATGTGCCTAAGCCCGTAACTCTCCTTCTTGAAAAGAGATAACACTGCTTCTTTCTCTTCCCTTTTTGTCTTAGATGATTGTAAATTCATCAGGCCTAAGCGGTCTCATAATGAGTCACTTTTTGTTGAAGCTTCTTCTCCTATATTAATAAAAGAAGTTCAATAAATAATACCACTTTTCTTGGCGCATTCACGCAGATAAAAATACAGCACTGTTGCCAGCTAAAGATGTTTCCATTTGAAAATATTATCATGTGATAAATCACACACTAAACATGGGATATACCATCTGTAGCACTTGAGTCTTACAGCTTGACCATTCAGTATTATCAATTTTTTAAAAATTTCTAACTTCTTAAGCATTAGAAATTTAAAAGACAGAAATGGAAGATTTCTTCCCTAAAATTATCGAGCAACCCAAAGGTCGAATAGGAACTGTGTAGAATTTTCAGCCCATTTCTCTGCATAGCAGATAATGCTGCCCTGTTATAGGTTAGGCATGTGGAAACAAAGAGTTCTAGCAATTTTTGTGACAGGAACCTATTTTTTCCATGAATACTTTAAAAAACATAACAATTTTTCATTTTATGATAGCAGATTAAAGTTTCACAACTTACTTATCCACTTCTGAAGTGTATCAAGAGCACATTGGAAGCACCAGTGTATTTTCCTTACAGTGTAGCAATAAACCATTCAGAATAGAACAAATTTTTTAGATTGAAGTATGTCAAAGGAAAATGCCATCAGGAAAAATATGATGACTCAAGAGCAGAACCTTTCTGCAGTGGCCTCTTACACTGGTCCAAAATGGCAAAAGCAGTAAGACCATACAGGAAGTTTGCCCCATACTGCGTGTTATTCTTGGTGGAAAAACACCTTCCTGGCCTTGGCATCAAAATCCCACAGCAGTAAATCTCAACTCATGTGTGGCCAGACAGTCCTGGCTGCAAGATTAGCATGTTTTGGGAAGTGAGGTAAAAGGAAACATGGATGTTGGAAACCTGTCAGAGCAATTTCATAACCAAAGAAAGCAGGGTTATGAAAAGCTAGATGACCTGAGAACAAATTTTTTTCACAGCTACTGCAGGAAGTGTACTTGCAAAATATGAGTGTGGTTCACCTACTTTTGTTTTCACATCTTGTTAACAGGAGCACCCAGTAATTTCCACCATGAAACTTTGCATTTAGTTATTTTCAGTTCTGACAGAGCTAGTATTTTAGCATCAACTTCCACAAGTCTGCCATAGTTGCATCTTTTCTCTGAAGGTTTCAGTCACAAGAGAATGCTCAAATTTTTGAAATGAAAAGAAAACCTGTAGAGAGCAAGAATAAGTGAAAATAACACTATGTGACTATGTTTAAATTCTTATCATCCCTGTCTTTGAGAGGGTCTTGCCTTAAGCATTCGAAATGGTATAAAATAAATTGGAATATGACCTTTGTGCTTGGTGCAGAAACAGCTGAGGCAACCAAGCCACCTTATCCTGCATACAGGATAAATCCGACTGAAACAGAAAGAGACAAGGGGCTCTATGGACAGAATTTAAATTGGGAGAAAATAAAGTGGAATTAGCAAGATCTGAAAGGTGCCACTTGAATCTTGAAATAGATAAGAAAATTGGAGACGAAACGAGGAGAATGGTTTGAACTCTGTATTTGGCTTCACAATTCTTTGCAGTGAAGCCCAGTGGCAATAAGTATGAGTATTCGTTTATCTCACCCACGTAGAGAATAACAGCCTGTGATAACAGACAGTTAATAAGTGGTTACCTGTGCTGGTCAACATGTCTGAACATTGAATCTACAGTTCACACTTGCAAGGGGCTGAGAGAGTGGTAATGGAACAGAGTCATTATTTTAATCAGTCTCATTTTCAAATGTACTCTCAAAATTAGGAAATAGGAGACATTCCTTTTCATTTGAAATATGATGTAGTCTTTAAATATATGGCTAATTTTGCTTCTGCCAGAGGGTGTATCGCCACCAGATGGTTATTGATCTTTACACAAGTAAACTTAACCTTCATAATTCCTTAATTGTCATAGGCTTTTTTTAATAATCTTGTTTTAATATAGACATACACTCAGTAAACATATGATGCTGAAACAACCATTACCTTAATCACTTAATTTGTTTCCATTTGCTGCTTCTCATTGGTTGACCCTGTTTGGTGGAAGGTCTGGAAAGCCACAGTTAGGAGGGAGTGATTCTGTGACCTTCCCATAAGTGTAAATGGTTGCCATATTTTTTCAGACTGGGCTTCAAGAGCAAGCTGTCCTGTCTGCGGCCTCTAGCTCTGCTGGTGAACTATCCTGTCTTTACACTCGGCAGAGTGGAGAAAGCACAAGCTATCTTTTTAGTTTTCCCAGAACTCCATGTTAAACATGATACAAAAAAGTCAATAAACTTGTGATGATGAGAAAAGCCTCATTGGACTACCATCATCATCGACCAGGGTTCCTCAGTACTGAGAGGTGAGGGAAAGGTATTATCAGACTAAAATGGGTGGTTGTTTCACTCATCTTAGTCTTCTGTTTCAGAAATGGATGAATCAGCCTTGGGACGGCTCAATGATAGACACCAATAAATGGCTCACCTTAGAAGAGACGAGTTCCATGCTACAATTCTACAGATACAGGGCTCAAACATAGTGCTGATGAAAAACAATCCAAATTCTTTCACAAACACGAGGTGAGGCACTTTAATTTAAATGTTTTTAACATACTTAGGTCCAGGTTCACAAAGAGTATACAGCATGTGAAGAGTCAGTAGCTCTATTTTCTGATAGATATTGATTCAGTAAACATTTAACATTTGACTGAGTTTAGATCTCATTCATAGTCTGCTACACAGACTCAATCAAAGTACTAGAAGCTTATAAATCTAAAACCAGAAATCATGTAGTTTTGAAAAATTGCTCTTAAGTTAAATTTCTCATTCAACCAAAATTCTTCTCTATAAGAGTAATTCTCATATCTGTGCTTTCTCAAGTTTTTTCTTTGCTGTCTCCTTTCCTTGAGGAAATGTTGGCTACAAAATATCACCACAGGCCATGTCGATACTTTAATTTAAATGTATATTTTTTATTCATAATTCCCAGATATTCGTCACTGAGCCTGTGAGAAAAGACACAGAAACATTAAAAACCTATCCTCTCTGAAAATCTGTTTTTTCCACAGAGAAAACATTCTAACTGTTCCCAATATTGGGTGGGTCCCAGTCATTTTTTTCTTTTAAACTCTGCATAATTTTGGCTCTTCATTCAATTTTCACAACTTTTGTTGGAACTATTCAACTAACAGTATTTTTAATTTATTCTATATTTCTACACACCTCTCTGCAGCTCTCTAAGGAAGTCTGGGCAAGCCTGCCTCTTTCAAGAATTTGGCCAACAAAGGTAATTAGGAACACTGCTCCTGCCAGCTCTCCGGGGGGAATATTAAAGAAAATAAGCAAGAATGGAAAACCAAATATTTTTCTAGCTGAAAAAACTCCACTAAAGGTACCTGCACAATAATTCATCCTTTTCCAAATTTCAGATCACTGGATTCAAGATTTTGACTATGTTCAGTGTCAGCTGAAAACAAGGCCATTTCTGCATCACTCAGATATAAACTAATCTCTTTCTTCTCAGAAACAATAAGAATATGAAGCTCAGAAGCTTCATCTTGGTTCATTTCAAATCTGTCCATCTACTGTAGTATATTGGAAAATCATGTGGACTCAGATTTTATTTGCTTAATCAGTCTTCTTTCCAAGGTTGCTTCTTGCTTAGGTATTACCCTATTCTTTTATACTTTGTATAGGTATAGCTTGATTTCAGCATTTAATTAATTTTCTTTTCTACATTTTCCTGCTCTTCTAACTTGTCTGTAGCATCCCAAGACCTTTCCATTGGCAGTTGTTTGCTATCTTTTGTTTTTTACACTTATTTTCTTCAGAAATTCCTTCACTTCTCATAACATCACAAAAAAATTGCGGTGTCCTCTTTTGCTCTGAGCACATTCTCATTCTCATTCTCTTTATATTCTTAATCTATTGTCTTACTCAGAAATTATTACTGATATTCTTTAACTCATGTTTTAGACCAACATTTTATAGTTGCTATTATTTTTTTAGCTTCTCCACTGCCTCTGTGGCTGGTCATTACTAGGGCACAGTACAGCCATCGCATCAATATAGAATCCCCTCGAGTAGGGAAATTCTCATTTAAGCAGGCCTTACCAGATTTTGTCACTTTGGCCTCTTTATTGAAAGAAAAAAGGGAAACAATTACAGATGAGAACCACTGTATCTTCTTCTTATTTTTTTTAAGAACAGAAGGAATTGTGTAATGGAGTTCCTACATGCTTCCCAGATAGCATCTGGCTTCTACAATGTTTTCTGTTTTTCATGCTTACGAGCTGATACTTGGTTTATAATTCATGTTCTGGAACTAAGTGCACTGAAACCATACATAAATGATACTTGTATGATATACAACAATATATAGACTGAATGCTACCCAATAAAAAATAGTATTTATTTAAAATAAAATATAATTATCCATTATTTCTGCATATAAAAAAAAATTAAAAGCTATATCGTCCTCTAAAGAATATATTATATTCTTCATTCTTACGTAAAGCGAAATCAAGCTCTCTACCATTTACTTTAGTCATGCTGGCCTCATAGCAATTTGTGAAACTTCATTGTAGGGGTGAAAGAGAGGTATTTCTCTGTGAGAAGTTAACTCATTTCTGCAGGCTGTACAGTTTGTTATCTGAAGATTCGATTGCACTTCAGAAGGAGGCTCTAGGGTCTGTAAGTCCCCACACACCTTGCTACCAAATTCCATCTTCTCTTGGACCAGAAGGAAAATTCTTCAAAACCAAATCCAAATAATTATTCTTCAGTATTCAAATGGGACCAAAACTTGTCTTTTTTTTTTTTTCCTAAAACTCAAGATTCAGAATTAGTATAATCCTTAAAAAAAAAAAAAAATCTGTGTGCTGCATGAAATAATATAAAAACTAAACTCTGCTTTCAAATTCTGATACTAAAGTTCTGAACCATGGTCAATACAAAATAAATCTCTCTCACTGCCTCTCTCAACGAATATGAATCTCCTAACAAAGGGAGATGAGAGTCCCAACATGATATAATTCATCATTCCAAATTCAAAACGAGATGCTATCATGTAGCAGTGGGGAAAAATTAGCAGGATATGAAACCTTCAGCTTGTAAGAATAGTCAGAATAGTTTTAAAAGTTGAAATATATTTCCTATGTAACAGACAATCAGGAGCATGTCAAGCATGCACTTTTTAATCTGGCTTCCTAACAGACCATCGAATAATATTGTTGGGCCTGGGTATCATTTTTATGTCATTCAACAATGTCAGTCAAATTAGTCTAAAATATCTTGTAGTGGCAGATGATTAATCTGTTGGCAAAACTTCCATATACTCAAGCACAAAAGGATTTTCTTCTTAGAACATTGGGGTTGATCAAAGGATAAATTACAAATTATGGAGCAAACCGTACATCCTTGTAATTTCTCTCTTATGTCAAATCTAAGGGAAAGAAAATCTTCATCATAAAAATATTGCAGCATGACTATGTGTAAATAGGATTAGATAAACCCTATTATTCATAAGTGGAACATAGAAATAAAAATATTAGAATAGACAAAAGCAATGTAGTTTTTGATTACAAAGGGTATGCTCATACGTGATTGGAACAGCTCATACAACCCTACAAAGCAAGCCCTCAAAATATCTATGAAGAAATCTGCATTTATATTCTGCTGCTGACCATGAAGGGTAATTATTACACTCTAAATCCAATTACCTGTGATATAAGTAGAAAAATGCTTGCAAAACGCATGTTAGATTGTATGGTTAGAAACTGATGGCTATAAGCACAGAAGCCCAGCAGCATTCAGAGGAACATTGCCAGGCTGAGAATGCCCAGTAAATCAGTGTGAAGGGGGCATCAAGAACCACTTCCTCGAGGCTTTTCAAGGAGAATGGCAGGACCTTTGTCCCTGGTGAGAAGCCCACCAGAGCACTCATTCATGCTCAGCCTTGGTGGACCTTGGAACATGGAGTCACAGCAGCCTCACCTTCATTGAACTAATGGATTCAGTAGCCTCTAAAATTTTAAAATAAAATGTTTCTAAATCCTTAGAGCTTGAAATGGTGATCCATTAGCAC
Organism: Oreocharis arfaki; assembly: GCA_013398015.1. NCBI lineage: Eukaryota > Metazoa > Chordata > Aves > Passeriformes > Paramythiidae > Oreocharis > Oreocharis arfaki. The sequence goes on from VZRR01009787.1 coordinate 502,423, forward strand.
ACCCACAGTCAGAACTGTGTGTCCCATTTTATTTTAACAAGCACCACTCTCCTCTTCCACCCCTAAAATACAATTAGAGGAATTTCATGGAAATCCTCTCAGCAAAGACATCACACATCTTCTACCAGAACAAGATAATTTGTCTTGCACAATTGTCCTAAACACGATGTAAAGCTATAATATTAAATAGAAATTTTGGAGTGGGATCAAGAGTTAGTGTTTCTACCATCAGAAAAGTGCATTGTGTTGCCAGTGATTCAAAGAGATGGCTGAAAGTAGAAAGGGTGCCTGAAAATACAAAACATGAGCAGAAAAAACAAACAAACAAACAAACAAACACCTTTACATATCCTTTATTTATTTTTTTTATGTTATGCTGCTGTGATCGTCTTGGCCATTCCTATGAACATGATACAAATGATCTGATGCATCACTTCGTGCATGTCCTATATTATGCTCCTTTGCTTCCTCAGAAACTGCTCCTATGTACACACTGAATAACTCTGATTTCTTATTTGTATCAAATTCCTGAGGCTTAAATCAGGGTTGCAAATTTTCACCTGAAGATGATAAAACATTTACTGTCTTATGACAACTTCAGCAGAGAAGTGGGAAAATCTCTAATCATAGACATCAGACAGCTCCACAGTTTCTTAGCAAATTAGGATTGGTATAGTGCTGGATGGATGCAAGCTGTGGTCTCATTTCCTAAGTTTATATTGAACTGTGTTCATCTTCAGTCAAAGCAAATGTCCAGTTACCCAAAAGGAACTTCCAGAGGGTTATAACTCATACCTCATCACATAGCCTGGAGAGGGATGAGTCCACCAGCTTCTCTGGGCCATGTATTTTCCAAGACAGAACATTCTTCAGCTCCTTAGATGATGCAAAAGCTGTGAATTTGTTTCCAGAGTTTCATTTATATAGGAGTGACCTCCTAATCAAAGGCTCTGGAAAGAGAAATGAATAAGTATAAATTCTGGCATGAATTTAGAATATCTTCTTGAACATTTTCAAATTCAGTATCTTGAAAGTTACTGGAAAATAAATCACAAAAAGTCTAACCATCCAACATTAAGATTGAAAATATTGAGCTGAAATTACAAGAAATTCTCTTTGATATGCAGCTTTTGCTTTGTATGAGCATAGACATTTAAGAAGCTATCCAATAAAGTATGAAATATATATTTGAGACCAAGCTACAGTTGTGGTGGTAACCATCATTGTGAATTTCCTGATTTTGGTGAAAGAAAAACCTATATGGGAATATAATGCCTGCATTTTTAAAGTTTCAACTCACAAAAAAATTGAAAGGCAAAAAACACTACTAATGATTAATTTCTCAATTATAGCTATACAAAAGAGGTCTCCAAAAGATCTTTGAACATAACTTTTCAAATAAATTAATTGTCCTTGATCAACAAGAAAAAAATGCATCATATTTATGAGCAATGTTTCAGTTAAGGTAGTTTAAAAATATTTGTTAACATCACAAAGGGGAATCTTGAAAATAGGAGAGAGATAATTTTTAATTTAGTCCAACAGCAAAGGCCCGAACCCAAGCATATTTACCTGCCTACCATGGAACAAGTTAATGAATTATAACAAAATCCAGGTCCTATTTTCCCTTCTAAGCTTTAGAGCTTTAGTATCTCTTCACTCTGGCCCTAAGCTGGGGTAGCTGTCAAAAAGAAGATACATTCAAGAAGCAGTGGAAAATTGTCAGAAAGGGAAAAACTGCCACAGCAAGCAATAACCTACATGGAAACACCCTACAGTAAGTCTATATTGGCAAAGAATTATGTATAGTCTGTGAGTAAAGGAATTTTTTTTTTTTATTCTTGTAGTAACAGTTCAAGACTGACTTAAAGCAGAAACTAATTGAAGAACAGATTCACAATAAAAAGCATAAGGAAAATTCCATTTTAGGTACTCAACCAATAGCAAAGCTTTATTCTCCTTCATATTCTGTTTTACTTTCTGCAGTTCTCTTTACATTAACCTCTGTGTTCTCACTATGTTCAATAATGCACTAAAAACACAGTTATTATTTTAATATTAGTTAAATATACTAATAACTAACTATTAGTTATAGTCCACTACTATATCAAAACATTTATTGCATTAAATATAGCAAGCCAAATACTTTTTAAAAACTTCTCAGACAATAACTACATAATCTGTAAATCTGGAAAATAGCATAAGTCAAAGCATAAGTGTGATGCTTTCACATCAGCCACACTTAATGGCTCCTCTGAAAATAAAGAATTCAGAGTGAGGTAGTTTAATCTAGTAACTATGGGAGCTAAACAAAATCTTACTAGAGTAAAATTTAATCCTGAGTAAAATTTCATGCCCTTAAATTGTTGGCTTCTGACAACAAAAGAAGGGAACAGAATACTGAGTTCATATGTCACTCACTGTTCTAGCTCACAATTGAATTGCTTTGGCTCAGATCCTCAGGATGGAGGAAAATCCAGAAGACATGAGGGGCAAATCTCACTGATTTCAAAATTAAACTCTTTTCAGTTTACAATGAAAAAAACAAAAGGGCCCTGCAATTTTTGGTTATAAATATTTTCTGCTTCTTTAAAGGTCTTTTATTGAAATGATCATCCAAATGTATAATTTTCAGGTTAAAAAAATTCATTTTATCACCAAAAGTATGTACCAATTTTTTAGAGTATCTCAACTTCTGTTAAGTAGTGTCTTCCATGAAACAATTAGCAATTATAAAAATAGGTTGAAGCCCCAGCTGTAAATGTACTTGTAAATTTTGGCAATGACTTGAAACAGTACAGTATTTAGACCTAACTATTTTATGGACAGGAATGTGAAAGTGCTGGAAAGTTAAATAAAATTAATCCTTTAGGAAACCTTCAGAGATCTGAAGTACTCTGTAGATTTGGGGTACATATTAACAGAAGAAAACTGAGTCCATTTAATGAGCATCAGGGAGCATTCTTCCTTTAAGGGTGGAAACTGAGAGCATTCTTCCTTAAAGGGTGGGAAAATAAGGGAGAGATTCAAGGCTTGGAGAAATGGAATTACCTTCTGTGTTATGCTTCCGTCTTCATCTGTGACAATCTGGTCAGGACCTGTACCCTGACACGCTGGCAGACACATACATGGATCTGTCTTGCCATCTCTTGAACTAAAACAAAGCTGTTGTGACTGGATTCACAGTACTGGGAGAACATGTGACATGATGTGGTGGGGCTTTTATAACAAAGGACCTGTAGATTTTCAGGTTAGAAACAAGAATTCAAGAAAGCAAATATCAAAGTTTACTAAGTGATTTAGTTATTTTATAAAGTGAAAAAAAGTGATGAATTTTATTATTTGAGGAAATAGAGAGCATTCAGATTTCTCACACTGGGGGTAAAAGTAACACCAGCTTTCAAACACTGTTTGCTTTTTCATTACTCCTTACATATTTTTAAAGACTAATGACTATTATTGGAAGGAATTGACGTGATCTTTCCATATTTGTAAAGGCAAGCTCCCTACTGACTTTGGCACAGGCCATTTGTAGAGAAAGGATGCTGGGTTGTGTCTACAACAGCTTGGGTTTATTTAGGCTATGATTTTCATTAGTGCAGCTCATGTTTGTCATCTTCCAGGGAGTAGTTTGTTCTCTAATCCTTTCCTGTAGGATATACTCAGGCTATGTCTGTTCTGTAGCTTGGATGTGTACTGACATGTATGGATATGCAAAATTACCTCTGATGGATTTTATCATACACATAGGATGTGAAATACTGTGCCCTTAGACCTGTAGTATTTTTTCAACCATGAAATTCTTTTGACATTTTGTGCTGCTTACAAGGTCATGGCTATTGCTACATGGGGCAGCTGGTCTATACCAGTCCAATATTTCTTTATGTCTTACAATTATATATGTGACTGCAAGGCAGACAAGCCAAAAGGAAAGTGCTGAGAGTCGGCTCAACACGATGGTTTTATAAGAAGAGATTGCTTAGATGCAGAGGAAGGTGAAGATGTAAGGAAGACCTTGACTGAGGCAGAAAGTGTTGGTTATCTCTGAGTCTGTAGAAGCCTAGAAAATGAAGTGGATCATTTGTGCATCTCACACACAGCTGTGGGGCCAACCAAGGATTGCTGGTAATAACTAAGGGTTTTTTGGTAATAATACATCGTGAGAAAGAACAGGATGTGACTTGAGCAGGGGACCATACAGAGCTAGGGCAGCATTTTCCTTGGACAAATATTCTTGTCCTGGCTTCTTGGAATCAGCACAACACAGTCCAGCACAACGGCACAAATGAGACTGAGAAATGGGTATGGAATGTAGGGAAGGAACAAGAACACCCAAGGACCCCCAAGCCTTCCAACACATTTTCAGAAAGGCTTAAAAATGGACTGTGCATGATAATTAATTGGCGTAGAGAGCAAGAAGCTCATCTCCAGGGCAGGGAAAACTTATCTGTAAAATGGTTTGCCCACAAAGCCCAGGACCCTAGACACCCCATCAGATGGATTGACACTGGAGCCAGGACTGGTGATGTCTCTCCCTTCCTTTCTTCCCTTCTTTCTCTCTCCCCCTCTTAGTACAACTCTATCTCTTCCCTTTATGCAAAACCGCTGCTGTGCACTTATGCTAGGAGATCAGGGACTGACTCATTGGCAATTTTCATGCCAAGTGTGTGATTTGATAATAGAACTTTGTAAGGTTTTGTGCAACCTCTGACTTTCATCTTTCCTTTTGATCACAGACATTTTGAATCTTGAGTGCTCTCTTCCCCTTCTGAGTGGGACACCACACCACCTCTGGGAACTTTTGCTGGTGCAGAGACTGTGTTGCATAGCTGTTTACCACCACTGCAGCAAAGGCACAGGTGTCTCATACTGTGTGCCTTGACTGTGGGATGATGATGTATCACTTCATGCTACCTGATAATCCATTTCCAATTTGACAAAGCACAATGGCTGTCTGGCTTACTTTGAAACATCTGCTTAACACTGTTATGCTTATAGTTAGGGCTTTGATTAAGTGCTTTGATGACTCAAAGCCTAGCTAGAGATTAAAGAGAAGTGACTGAGTGTAAAGTCAAAACCACCTCATTAATCCTTGTTTTTTTTCTAATTTATTGACAGATAAGAATTTCTCAAGACTTCACAATACAAAGTCATACAGTAGAAAGTCAAAGGTGTATTTTCCAGATCATGCATCATCCTTATATTGATTTTCATTAGCTTCTTAATGTTGAATCAGCCATTACCTACTATGTCAACATGCATTAAGAGCTAGCATTAAATAGATTTTTATTTATTTAACTTCAGCTTGAGAGGTAGAGAGGCCTGCTTTATTGAAGACTTTCTTACCAAGTATGTTAAAGAAAAAATTTAAATGTTACACCTGCTGCAGACAAAATCTGTTCAGAGCTTGTACAGAGCTTAAACTTTTTTTCTTTTTAATTGCTTTGGTTTGTTTGTACAAGGAAGCAGTGGTTTTTGTCAGTGTTGATTTGTACACTGAAACCCTGTTTTTCTTTTTGTTCCAAAATCCTGGCTATAATACCTGAGATTTCTTCTTTTTTCTTTTTAGGATGACATTAAATGTGGCCAAAAAAATGTAAAAGAACTCAAGACAATAGGCCAGGTGGATGCTAAGTGAAAACAGATTAGAATAGGTGGAATCTTACAGAGCAGAAGCATCATCACTATGTCCTATTTATATCATAGTTTCAACCACAGTTAGCTGTGAATGATTTTGCTTGGAATATCTTCCTGAGAACACTTATGACAAGACAGGAAGATAAGCATTGTAGCTCTGCTTCCTTTTAGTCAAGTAAATAGCTGTAGGCTTAACTGACAAAAGATATACCAAACACAGACAGCTTCCATTCGGGAATTTTTTTTTCAACCTTCCACCTTCACAGTTTCTTTTTATTGTTCAGAGTCTCTTTTTATTGTTTGGAAGATTTGGACAGGATTTTTGGATTTTTTCAGAGAGTAGAGAAGAATAATCTTGTGGGTGGGTGGATTAATTTATTGTTTACTTGTTTTCTCTGCTGTTTTCAAGGTATTCAGGAGTATTTCAACATTTTAAGGCAACACACAAAAGGCTCAGTGGTCTGGATCATGAGGATTATTTACATTCTTCATCTTCACTTTTGAAGATTTCAGGTTCCAAGCCTGTAATAAGTGAGATCTACTTGACATAATGATAAAAATAAATCTATCTCTTTTGGCAAAAGCACAAGAGTGAGATTAATTCAGTCTACCCTTACAAGTCATCAAGAAAATAATTTTTTAATTTAGTTCATAGTTTTTGCAAAGAAAAGTGGCACATTGATATATTTGGTACAATGAGACGTAAGTTTTCATGTTGCATCCAGGCCAAGGCATGACAAAGTAAGTTCTTTTGCTTAGAAAAAAATAATGGAAAATATTGAAGCAAATAAATATTAATAAACTGCTGACAGTGTTTTGGGATATTACAGTTATTTTAAGGACAACCACAGTATTTGCTGAAGTATCCTTTGAGTATTTCAGCACAGTAACATTAGCAGAGAAATGCTACTACTTATCCATTGCACAAAGACAGCAAATGAATTAGTTGAATAATTATGTATGGAACTTGGATTTTTAATGGGCTACCCAGTCCAAATAAACAACCAAATAGAAGTATCAGTGAAGGAAAAAAAATTAAAAATACCTCAAATCTCTTTTAAAGGTTAAAAAATTACACTTGGCCATTCTTGACAGGGATATCAAAGTGGTGAAATATGGATCTCCTCCAAGGCTGCCCCTTTCCTTGGAAGTCAGAGAGAGACTGCACTCTTTGCTGTAAGTTACAGAGGAGTTTACATGCTCTGATGTAGCACCTGCCATTCCACTGCATAGGGCTTCTATTCCTCATCTGCTCCATCAAGCAACTGCATTTCAAGGAGCACTTGTCCTCAAAGCTAGCTTTAATAACTTGGCCTGTTTGGAGATACAGGCATCTGACAGCTTTAATCCACAGCAAAATCAGGTGTTTCAGGATGAGACCGACTTCGGTGACAAATGACTACCAGAGGTTCAGTTCTTCTCTATTATACTCACATTAATATGCACAAGTTATTTTGAAGAGAACAATTCTCAGCCATATGTACTTAACATCACAATTTTATTTGACTTCCCTCACAGATTAAATTAATTCATGAGTTTTGTATAAATTCAGCCAAAGGAAGTGGAACATATGCAGTCAAAGTAAACCCTAAACTAAAGATACCTTGCTGAAATTGCAACAGGTTCTTGAAGAAAGTTTTACTAGCTCATGAAAATATTTTCATTCATGAGTTCCTAGATAGTTATACAATTTATGTCTCAAAATCTCCATCAAATCCTTTACACGTATTTTTCACCCCCTGACTGAACTTTGGCATGACGAAGAGGAAAAAAGTCCATTTGTACTCCAGAGCCCTTGAGGGAAACTTAATCTCTCTATCAGCACTGGTGTGTGTGCTGCACCATACACATCACGCCTACTCTGAAGCAGCTTTCTCATTCCTTCAGGATAATTCCTTCATGAACATCTGAATACTGAACAGAGCATACATAAACCGACTGGCAGATGTTCTTAGTAAATCATTGGGAAGCTTGCATTGAAAATTAGACACCTGCGTATTTGTCTGTTCCTTTCTAAGTATCAATAAATTATTTAAAATGTTGAAATGTCTGTTTGAATTTATCAGTGTATTCTTGTTCATTGGTATTTATATTGCATTTTCTCAGGAGTCTTTTAAATAGAATTGGAGAACCTTTTAAATAGAATTGTTAATTTATAGCAAACAGCATAATCACTGTGCCGTAACTCAATTGCTGGCAAAAAAAAACCCAAGAAACCAAACCCCAAAATTTTAAAAGATAGAAGGTATTCGTGTTTCATCAGTTTTAGTATTTGCTTGTTGCTTTAAAATAACATTCCACCTGTAAAATATGTAGGTCCAAAGCAGACATAGCACAGATCTTCTCTTTGGGGACAGCATGAAATTTGCTACCTGCAAATTCTAATAAGTTCTGTTTTCCTTTTCAAAGTTGTGCATTGACAATAGCACCACAAACCCTTCTCTTTCTTGTTTGTGCTTAGGTGCAGTGAGAGAATTATGTGAACAGTTTCTGCTGTTGAGCATCTTTTTTTGACAATTGAAAAGCAGTAACATTTAAATCTATTGTCTTTTCTTTTGTTCTCCTGATTCTTTTCACTATGGTATAACTAAGCTAACTGAAAGCTGTAGGGGTTTTTAGTCGCCTCCCAACTTCAAGAGATCTTTAGTTAGAAACTGTGAAATTATCAGTTTCTGAATGTGTGCACGTCAGGAGATCAAGTAAATGATCAGAGCCCTGGCATTTAGTTGAAATTTGGCATTAGGTACTATGAATGGTGGTAGTTGTTAAAGTTCCTAAAATTTAAAGCATTTCCATCTGGAACTAATCAGCTGCCTCCTGATTGTACATGTGAGACAGGCATCAAATAATACCTTGAAGATCACCTGGACCTCATAAAAGCCTGCTAGAAGCTTGGTTGATGGGGAGATGCGAGTATTCTGGCTGGTTCTGGTGAGAGGGTTTGAGTTGATAGAAAGATCATGATTGATAGCTTGAGCTTCTGCTGAGCTATTTTGTTCTGAAACAGTTGTATTATGAGTCTGAGGAAAAAGCACTAAATTTTTTTACTAGGAAGTATTTCACCTTATGCTTTGATAGGGGACTTACAGTTAGGGAATTTTACTTTCAGGAGCTTGATTTTTCTCATAAGCGGAGTCCAAATTGCTACAAATAACTAGGTCAATATGTAACTATGTTTTTGATCTGATTCATCCTGTCTCCTTTTCACAGTAAAAGCTGCTTAGGGATGTCAGCGAACTCGGGTGATAAAAATAATACTGTGCATGGTAGCATTTTGCCTTTTTATAAAGGTTTTCAGCTTCACTATCACAAGGTTCCCTAAACACTCAGTGTAAGAAGAAAATAATATCTTGTCAAGGATATGATCTTCACTTTTTCCTCTTGGAGAAAAGAAGACTTTGAGAGATTTTGTAGCTTTTAATTCTAAGCTGAAGTAGGTACCTGCCAAATTGTCAGAAGGGTAAATGTTAAACCACCGTATGCTTCTTTATAATTTCTGACTGTTCAGCTTCTTGAGGACGGAGCTACACAGAAATTCCCCTTAGTAGTAGCCTCATGCACTGGTTAATGAGACCTGATGCCTACCCTGAGTACATAAATGCCCAGGGAGTGAGATACCAAAAAATTTGCCTGAGACTTTGCTATTATCATGTTACATATCTTAATGCTCATACATAACTTGGAAGCTCTGCTCCACTGCTAAGGTTAGGAGAGGATAATAGCGTATTGACATGAAAAGGGAAGTGGAAAATGGAAATAAAATGCATTTCTAAAATCAACTTACTCTTGATTGATGTTACTGAAGAAAGTTACACGAGAGTGCTGTAAAGAGCAAAATGGAGATGTTTAGGTTTGGATGTAAAATAAACCAATTAAACCATGCTGTTTGATATCAGATGAAGTCACTCATGATGACCTGGTCAGACGAACAGCATTACTGAATAAAAGCAGAAACTCCATCAAAACCAGATGCTACATCAGGATTTAACTATCATAAGCAAGATACATTTGGAAGTCAGCGCAGTGAACAAGGTACTGTAAACTCATCCTCTGTTTTGAATATAGGCACAATACCCTGAAGAAAGCATACAATCTAAACCGTAGTCTTACAAAAGATGAATAGGGCTATATAAATAAGGAAAAGAAAGAGGAAAAAAGCTCCAACCCTTGTTGCTATGTTACTAGTCTTCGGAGCAAGATCATGCACACACGGAAATCAATGTCAGTTCTGTTTTTCAGTTTTCCTCCTGTGTTATAACTCTCATAGTTCCTGGCTGGGAAACAGATGATAACAGAGCCAAATCTTAATAAACTTTGAGTGGGGTACTCCAGCTGAACAGAGCATATTTTGAGCAGAGAGATTCAGCAATTGCTCATAGCAGGAATTGTAGACTTTTAATTGTATGCTGAGACTGTGGAGTGCATTAAGGCACTTGGAATGTGTGGCATGGAAGCCAGGAGAGCTCTGGGAGACACCGTGGCTGAGAGGACACATTTCTCGAACATTACTTAATTCTACCTCTAATCCCTGCAACAAGGGATGAGGGGGAGGGAAAGCAGTGCCACAGCAACAAGATCAGCATTGCCAGAGCATGGCTTCGTTGTACTGGATGCTCCTGAGGCAGAATGAAACAATTTTGACCCAAAAGAGTTGCAAAAAGTACAAGAAATACATGGGCTCACAGTAATGTGGGGACACGTATTTTTGTTCAGAGTACCAGGCAGAAATCTCACCCCAACAGGCATCCTAACTGCTTGTTCTCCTTGCTTCCCATCTCGTGGAAGCACTGAAATCTCCAAGGGAAAAAGAGCGAGTATATTGAAATTAAAATCTATGTAATGAAGAAATCTTCCCCAGCCAGTTTACATCTAAGGAACACTCAAAGCACTTAAGTTAGTCTTTCACTCATTTTCTTTGTGCTTTCACTTGGGCAAGTCTAGGGTCAGGCCATAGATAGTTGGGGGCTGAAGCATGTGATATCTGAACAGCAGCTCAGAGAACTGCACTTCTTCATCTGTGAAAAGAGAAGGCAGGGAGGACGTCTTATTGATACCTTGAGCTATGGAGTTAAAATTAGTCCTGCTGTTAGTGCTGAGGCTGACCAGATGACCTCCAAAGGCCTTTTCCAGCCTTTGATTATATGATTGTAGGAGCAAGGTCTGTAAATTGTCAAAAATGAGTATTCTTCAAAAAATAATTTACCCAAGGAACTTAATATGAAGCATCACGATATTGTGAAAATCAGAACAATTGCCAACACTGCTATGACACACTTTGGGACTGAAGATGAAAAAAGATGAGGGATCACACAGTCCTTAGCTAATCTGTGACAATACAGCTTAAAGGCAACAAAAAAGACAGCTGCATGGTTTCAAACAGCCATAAATATTAGTATAGTTACTTCCCCAAAGGGAAAATAGACTCTTTCCCCCGCTTTCCAAATCAAACACTCAGAGCTGCTATTGCATAAGCATTTTGTTCTGCTTATTTGTCTTTCTAGCAGTTAACCTCAAAACTCATCTCTGCAATATATTCAGAAACCTTCTAAATTCCCAGAAGATTAAGACAATACCTAAAGCATAAACAAAGTGTTTTCTTTATCTTCCCAAATGCAAATTCAGGAGGTATTGCTCAAAATATATTTTATATATTTTAATATTTATATTTTAATATGCATACATCCATCTGGCTGGACATGACTGTAATAATGAATAATGATGTTTTCTCTTTTGTACAGGTCAAGTCAAACAATTTCCAGTCTTTTTATGATATTCACTAGGAGTTAAATCCTCCAGTTCTCCACAGTCTTGTCTATGTATCTCTTTTAGAAGTCAGATTTGCATAGGTTGTGGGAGGAAAGGAAACATCTCTTTCCCTTTGTAATTAGGCTGTCAAAGGCAGCTGAAGCACTCCATCATCTCTACCCAAACTGGTTACCATAATTTTGAGTAGATATCTTGGATTTACTTAATATTATTTCATATTTTATAATCAAATTGTGTGTCTTTATAGGTCTACTGTCTATAAACAGAACAATGGTGACTAGATCATACGTCTACAATAAAAAACTCTGCATTAATTGAATTCATGTATTTTTTCTCGAAATCACTGTAACAACGTGTCAAGATGGATTCATTATATTTTGGTCATAATTCAGTTTGTGCAGTGATATTATTCCCACTAAAACTTTCATGTCAGTAGTACAAAGACATTTAAGGGCATGGCTTAGTCCTCAGATGTCTGCCATGCTTCTATTTTTAATCAGTATCTTCTTCATATAAAGAAATACTATTTTTTTTTCCCCCAAACCCGAAAGAACTTAGATTCATTACATTTTTGTCAACTGTTTATTTAATTTGATTTTCTGGCAACTTTTATTTAGGAAGAGAGTCTACATATAACTCTTAACATTTTCCCTCAAGATACATCCTTTGAAGATGTTTTATTAAATGTAAATATGTTTATGAATAAGAAAAGAGTCTTTCTCAGACTAGAATTTGCTCACCACACTAACATTCTCAGATCCATATTTTAAAGGAATTGCTTTTAATTTAGAAAGAGTAAATGATTTTTTAAAAAAATATTGGGTTTGCGAAATTAATGTAGTTTGGAAGAGATTTTTTTTAAATTTATTAAAAAGGTCTTCCTTCTATTTTTAAGTAAAAGCCAAGTTCAGCAATTTAAATGCTAGCACAGATATTCAGAGAAGTCTGCTCACACATGTAGCTGTAGCTCTGGTAGGAGAGCAGAGACCTTGTGAGGGAGCAGACTTTTAAAAAGTGTCTGAAGCAATTTAAATATGATCCGTGAATGACTTCTCAGTGGATTAGCCCCTAACCTTTAACTTTCGTGACATTAGTCACATCTCATCTTGACATCTATAATGGAATATTCTCCTATTCAATTGTTTAAAAAATGTCTGGTTTGACTTCCATTGACCTCTGATGAGAGCTGAGCTCTTTAAAAGGATTTAACAGTTGTAGCTTCATTTGTCTTTCTGGAAGAGACTAATGATAGGCGGGAATTATTTCTATAAAGTAGAACAAATACAGCAAAAAATACTTCCTGAGATTAAAAATTATGAAATAAATTATGCTGGGCTTGCTTCCTTCCATTAAATATGTCCTTTTCCAAGAAACTATAAAATAATGATTAGATGCTTCTCTGATCTATGGGGGAAGACCCAAAAAATCCAAAATATTATTACAGGGAAAACCCCAGTACATACAAAGGAGGAATAAATTTGGAGTGAGAATGACACTGATATTGAGCTCTATGTTATTTCATGGAAAAAAAAAAAAAATCTGAAATTGTATTTCAAAACACCACTCTGCAAACTTCGTGAGTAATGTATTTAGAAGGATACCTTAAATACCATAAAGACACGTCTGGCTAATGTTAACTCTAGAACCTTGAATGGCCAATGATGAAAGTGTTCTTTACAGAAAAAGACATCGAGATTTTGCATAGCATTTCTCATGAAGACTGTGAGTGAGATCCTGGATCCAGAAGTATAAAAATGATCAGCACCTCTATCCAGAACAGTCAATCTGTACTGAAGAGCAAGGCCCTAAAAAATTTACCCTAAGTTGTCCAGTAGGACAAGAATTTTTCTGTCTTTCATGTAACAGAAAGTATTAGGTAGCACCTATTATGGCTTATGAAGAGGATATATATTGTTATCCCATTAGCATTTGCTCCCCCACAGCTGGTGGGATTCATGTCAATTCAGCTACATTAAAATAAAAGTGCTATACAAAATGGCTTATAGAGATGCTTTATTAAGAAATCAAATACAAATAAAAATCCACGTCCCTAATATAGTTGGAGATTGAGCTTGTACTTGTTGATTCTCAAGTCCAATGGATGCTTTGAAATTTGAATGCCATTGGTATGTGTCACAAGGACCAATATTCTTGGAAAACCTTTTTGCTATGATGAGGACACAGAATTTTTATTGAACTGATTAGAAGTGGTTATTTATTGAAGCCAAAGATGATTATATTTGTGTTTCAGTGTCATATATACCATGGACTTTGCTGGAAATCCAGCATTTGTAAAACTGTAAGACAGAAAATCCAGGAAATTTTAAAACTTCCTCTGTACTACATTGGATGAGTTCTTCAAAAATATTCTTTAAAGAATTCTTTAAAATCGGTGCCAGCTACTGACAATGCACACACCCTGAGTGTTTGTTGGGTCTCTACTTGACAGGAATTTTGAAACAGCGGTCTAATGAATAATGTTTGAATTGTTAATCTTAAATTTAAAAGATGCTGCTGAGAAGCAGTCTATTATTATTCTCTGGTGAGGAAATCCATGCCAGGGACGTTCCTAATGAGTTCTTTCCTTTCATGCTGCACAGATACTCATAGAGGCTAACGGGATGCGAAAACCTGATCAGCTTTGCAAATGATCATAAACAGCAATTGATTCTGATCTCCTGGATACTTTTACTGTATTTCAGCAATCACATGGTATTCAGAATACCATAGGGAAACTGGGGCCTTGGAAAACAGATTTATTCACATACAATAACTTTCTTGAGGTGTTTGAGCAACAATCTTTCTTTCTGGTATGCTTTAACATGAAATCTACTCATTTCAAAGGGTCAGAATTTCTGCCTTCCTCACCATGGATTTGTCTTTAGGGCAATGACAAACAACATACAGATTAACCATGTTCTCTAGGTGTCACAGCTTTTAAGTTTTTTGGGTTTTTTAACTTGAAAATTTTTCAATCCTTTCTTTTCCTTCTCTCCCCAGAAAAATCTTGTGAAGTAGCAGCTGTCTTAGTGAGTCATCAGAACTAGCATGTCTAGCATCAATATTTACTACCAATCTTCAGATGGTGTAAATCATAATAAAATGGACTGTCTTGGTGTATGCCAAGAAAGAATATATAATGTTAAGTAATGCTCCAAATTAATTTAAGAACCTGTTAGAAGAATCATAAAGAACCATAGAACGGGTTGGGTTGGAAGGGACTTTTAGAGGTCATCTAGTCCAAATCTCCTGCAGTAAGCAGGGACATTTCCAGCTAGACCAGAAACTCATCTAATTTGAAGGTATCTAGGGATGGGGACAAACTTTTTAGTAGGGCCTGTAGCTATAGGACAAGGGGTAATGGTTTTAAACTTACAGAGGGTAATTTCAAATCAGATATAAGGAAGAATTTTTTTTACAGTTAAGGTGTTGAGACATTGAAACAAATTGCCTAGAGAGGTGTTGGATGTCCTGTTCCTGGGTACCTTCAAGGTATAGATCGCTTATTAGTCAATAAAGTGTAAGTAAAATGAAACAATAAAAAAAAGGAGTAGAAAAGAGTCTCTTTTAACAACTAGTTTCATAGGTAATAGGCTATGTGCATCAGCTACACGGATCAAGATATATATAGTAAAGTTTTCATTAAATTAGTAGGACTACTACTGTTTTGTTTTAAATGACTACAGTATTTTAGTCTAAAGGCAGTAGTCACCTTACTTTTAAGATGGGTAAGTGACCAGTGAGACTTAGGAGCCTTCGTTCCACGCCCATCTGAATGTTCATGCATACAGTGCAAGCTCAGGAACCCAAGGGTAGTTGCCTCGGGTTACAGGGACTGTTAAGAGCTTGTTTTCAGTATGTAAGACCAGTAAACTACTATGGGAAAAAAAATTACCCCTCCAAATGATTCCAACTCCAGAGGTTCCCCAGGGCTTTTCATAAAGAAGAAAATGTATGGAACTTGTCTGCTTGTATACTACTAATAGGTCCCACTATGCACCTTCCTTTCCATAGGTCTGTGTGTTGGGGACTCTGCAGGATGAAGAACACTACCTTCAGCCAGTTTTACTTTCTAAGGAATCTCTATGGATCAAAACTTCATTATCCAGGATGTACCCAACGCAGACCAAACTAGGTCTGTATTTTGATCCCTGGAATTCACTTCGCTGGGGAAGGGTGATTTCCCTCCCTCTCATCACACATCTATTTGGCAAACATGATGTTATGTTGATGTTACTGTTAAATTCCTAACATTCAGGAATTTTGAACTTTTATTCAGTACACGACAATTTCACTGTGCGAGGATTTTGACTTTATATTCTATAAACTGCACTTATTTCCTCAGTGTCAATAAGAGTCTGCCTTTCTCATCATCTCCTTTGAAATGCCCTACAGGATCTCAAGTGAACAAGTTTGGGTTTTTCTCTAATCTTATAAAAAACTGACAATTCTGTTGCCATTTTTGTGCTGTTGCTATTTCCCCAGGAGAAAAGGTGTGTGCATTTGAATTGGCTGCCTCTCTATCCATCTGTTAATTTCTCTCTCTGTGTTCTCTTCCTAATCACCTTTGAACATTTCAAACAAATTTGAAAGCAGAAAGTCTAAAAAAAAATTAAATTCCTGCAAGTTTTGTGAAAACAGTCATCTGCCTCTCGGAAAGAGATTTGCATTGGCAGTCCCATTGTGGGAAAGACAGATCAAATTCAGACAGATAAGGCTCCTAGATCAGACAGACAGAACTATATATTGCACTCAGACAGATGGCTGGCCTGCCAGCACGGCAACAAAGAGTGTGTACTTCAGGATTATCAGCAGCACATGTTAAATCTTTTCCTATTGTTGCCTGTGTCCTGCCATGGTTACTGCTGGAGGAAGGTTTGGATCATAAAGAACACAAATCCATAAGAGATCAGCCTTCATTAGCTTCACAGCACACCTGCAAATTGGAAATGTGCTTTTTTTTTCACTTTATGTTTTCACCAAGGATTTAGAAAAAAAAATCAGAATAAGTTTGTATTATTTTTCTTAAACCAAACAACCTTAGCAAACAACATTCAAGACACAAAAGCACATGGAATCTAACTATATATCTTCTCCTTTATTTGAATCAAGTTCAGACAAAAAGGAAAACTTATTTCCAGAAATGTATCAGTTAAGAATACCAGTGCCTTCAGGAAAAAGTTGATACAAAAGACATACTGATGAAGATGCTATTTATAACATGTGACTTGTATATCCAAATTGTGATGATCAAATCAATAAGTCAGCAATATATTTGTTGAGTTTGTACTTCCTAAACTATTGCAACCTCAAGACAGCAAAATCTTCTTTATAAAAAATTTGTAATCACATTTTCTGTTTACCTAATATAAGGAATAATGGGTTTCAAGTACATTGCACAGCTGTTGAGGTAATTATATTTGAGGTTCAGCTTTTTTTTATTTATCGCTGTCAATCAGTGTAACTGCAATATGTAGAAGCCATTGTATGACAAATGAAGACAAGGAAGGCAAACTCCTCAGTGGAGGTAATTAAGGCGGAGCAGAAAAGGTCTCTTTGCCAGCAACTCATCTGCCAAACTTGGAGATCACCAAGATCTGCTCAGCCACCCCTTCTTAGTCTTTCCTTTAAGCATTTCTCTTTCACTGGGAAAGAAGGAACACAGATCTGTCTGTGCTAACTTTGTATTGCACATAAGGAGTTCCTAATGTCCTCTTGAAGACACATTTTCATCCTTCTTGACTTCACAGAGTGGAATAGACAACTTTGTGCAGCACAGGCTCTGGCTGACACCATTGCTGGGATGAGCTCTGGTGCTTTTAGGAGTGCTGTCAACACTTGCAGTGGTATGAACTGTGGGCTGAGACAGGCTGTAGTACATACATGATATAATGACCCTTTAGAGTATGCAGTGCATAATGGGTGGCCACAGTAAATTAAATGCTCATTAAACATGACCTTATGAAAACTTTCGATGAAAATACTAATGATATATAAGCTGTTTAAACAGCTTTGTTTAAATTTCTTATCATTAAATTGATCCCCTGTGGCTGCAAAATAGAGAAAAAATTTTAGAAGTGTAAGATACTCCTTTTGTTTCCAGCTCTGCCACAGATTTCCCAAGTCTATCTAAATCGTCTTTGTTTTGTGCCATAACACCCACCCCTAAACTTCAAGGTCTGTTTTACTGATGCATTCATTAATGTTTGTAGGGTGCCAGAGATGCCTAACTGATCCCAGAGGAATTAATTATAGACCAAAGACCAAAACAGAGGCAGGGAAGTAACTGGCTGAAAATATTAGAAGTGTTAATTCATTATTTATACTGTAGAGAGTTTATACTAGACTAAGTATTCAACTTCCTTTCTTTTCCTACTGCTCATTATATAAATCACACCACTGCACTCCTTTCAGTTTCCTTCTGGAATAATCCTGAACTGTCAAGCTACAAAGTTCTACCCCATTAGTAAATCATTCACAATGGTTTAGTTTATTAATAAGCATTTAAAATGGAGTTTCATTTAGTCTTTAGTTTCCTCCTGAAAGATGAAATGGTATTATGTAACAGGAAATTTTGTTGTGAATCCTGGGTGGTCCATACCAGGATAAAAACCTTCTCACTGCTGCTGCAAAGACTTGGGTGAGGAGCAGAGTAAAAAATACATCATTTGATGCATCCTCTGTGCACAGACTAACAAGTCAAGACTTCTACCCAGTGCACACAAGTGGCATAGTGAAAAACCATGGAAAATTCAGGGATGAAATATCCTGGCTCTTATTAAGTCAATTTTCAAAATTCTGTGTTTCAACAGCTCAAAGTTCATATTTAAATGTTATGGAAACTCTTTGCTACATCTGGTGCAGACAACAATTTCCATGGGGGGGAATCACAGGAAAACAGCATGAAGATGGGGGATGGAAAGGAAGGGGAATTAGAGAAATCCTTGTTGCCTGTGTACAGAGGGCCCTCTGGCTGCAAGGTGTGTGTCACTAACACAGAGAGGGGTTTGTACTAGGCTGTTTGAATGGAATAAATAAACAGAAATGGACTTCAATAACCACCAAGAGAAAACACAACCCAAAAATCAGTGAGATAAATAGTAAGTAAGAGTTTTCTTCACGTATTAGCTGTACATAATGCTAAATTACTGAAAAGATCTAGGAGTAGAAAAAGCAAGAAATGTAGTTGTGAAGTTTTAATGAACTTACATCATTGTAGTTCCAGATTTTATTCTGTTAATTCCCACGAATAGTGAAAATTTATTAAAGTAAAACTCTGCAAATGACTTTTAGTGGGGGAATAGAACACCTTCTCTGAAAAAAAAAAAAATCCAAATTACTGTGAATCTCAGAGGCTGTAACTTTTTTTCAATCACTTATCAGGTGTTGTAATCACACTCCTTACACTTCATAGTTGTTCACACTGGGACAGTAAAGCTGCCCTCACAAAACAAGACCAAATGAATCTCAACCATCTTGACAAGATGATTGACAAGATCTTGACAAAGAATTTTGGACTAATTCAAATCACAACTAACGAAAGCCAAAATAGTGACTGAAATGAGAATGTATCACTCTGATCACTGCACTTGTTGATTTAACTCAGAACTTGAAACGAGAGAATTACATGGGAGAATCCAGCACAAAAGCTCTAAAATACCAAAAGAGATAAACATCTATGAAATATTGAACAGATTTTTTTTCCTAAAACCATCTCTACATTACACTTCAACTTCATTCCTATATTTTCAAGATTTTGTATGGTTTCAGGTGAAATGATAGCTTTTGTAAACTTACCAGAGGGACAATCCGTTTTCAAGTTTTTCATTATGACTTTTTAAAATATTTTTTGACCTTTCATAGAGTGAAGCCAGGTCCAACATCTAAAATTTCCCGGAAAATATTTGCTAAAATTTTTGATAAATATTATCTAAATATATAATTTCAAAGAAGTTTTACCAAGTCATTTTCTGGTCTTTAAGAAGCTTGCATACAATATATAGTATGAACAATTTATTACATCCGATGAGAAGTGTATTTAGCCCCATAAATTTTGACCAGTAATTTCTGGATGTCAATGCCTGAACAAAATAGAAGAGATTAAAAATACAATTTTACAACCCCATAATACTTTCAACAGTTTGATTCTGTGTCTTCCTGAGGTTAAAATATTGTCCCTGATGGCTTTCCCTTCCAGGAACGTCCTCAGCCTCGATTTTTATTCATGCAGAATTTGCCACAAACAAGTTGTGGTGAGAAGATCCCTATCTTAGATTGTTCATCATGTTATTGAATAGGCAACACCTCTGTTTATTTGTTTGCTCCATTTTTCCTTTCCAGAGTGCTTGATGTTCCTTAGTGTTCCTAGTGAAAGAGAAGGTAAACAACTGTTTGTATTAACTATCTTCTCACCACATTTTAAAGGTGAAAAAGCTATTGTTTAGACATTAAATTGATACATTTAAATATAATTTATGCCAAACTAAAACTTTGTTGTGCTGCTTTTTCATTTTTAAAAAACTGTATTTTAAGCACAGATTCTGCAAAGACTGAAATTTCTAATCCATTTACATTATATTACCATGAGATTAAATATCTCAAATTGCTTTGGTAACAAATATTTTTGTAACAATTGGAGTCTAACAAATCCATTAATGCCTTCTCCCCAAAATTTGCCGCAGAGCTGAACACAGTAGTACACATAGATGGCTTCTTGCTGTTTCAGTCTCTCTTACCATTAGTCTATTTTCAGGTACGTTCTTCAATTTAGAAGAGAATTTTTGAGATAGACAACAGTGAAAATGGCTATAAAGAAACTGAATCAAGAAAACATCATAGATTATATGATTTCTTTCCTTAAAATAAAATCAATTTACTAAGACCAGTGTAAAAGAGTGTAAAAATGGGTAAAAGAGACCACATATATCACAATGAGAGCCCCCAATGAATGGAACAGAATTTTTTATGCTTGCATTTCTGAAATAGTGAAAACAGAAACACTGGATATTTAAAATAATTTGTTCCTCCTAAGATACTTTTCTAATTGGAGATCTTTTATTACCCTAAAGCCCAGCTACTTTCTCTAAACTTCCTAATCTCTTTCTACAGATCCTTGTCCCTAATTTGAGGTTTTAAAAGGACAATTTTAACTATATAAGCCAACTCTTTCATTAAGAGACATGTAATTTTAGATGGTTAGAGAATTAGATCAGCTTTATGACCTTTTCTGTGGCTGTCTAGTCAAACAGAAAAAGGCCAAGGCTGCCTTGAGATGTGGAGAAAATGGCTGGATTACACAGAAAGCTCTACAGGTGAGGCAGAGTTTATGGAACCCACATAGCTCAAATGATAGTAGTTGTCATGAAAGCTGTGGGCCTTTTCACAGGACCTAAACACACATGAATCCTGAAGGAACATCTGCTACCAATTCTGCAGAGTTACTTCCTATACCCTAAAGCATCAGCTATTTGAGTGCTTACCATATGCCTGTACCTTTCATACTTGGCAGCAGACATCTAATGCCAAGCCTGCAGTGCCAAATCCTCAATGCCAAGTTTTCAGCAACTTGTCGCAGCCTTCAAAGAGCCAAGGATGTCTGTGCTTCTCTTAATTGAAGGTCTTTGGTCTTCTCTGCTCACCAGGGCTGCAATCTTCCCTTCTCCCTTTAGCCATCGGAAAAACACTCTTGCTCAGTGCCACCAGCAGTCAATTGCCTTTAAAGTATACACACGCCTCAGCTTGCAGCAGCTGTCGGCTCAGCTGAGTGTTTTGTGAGGGTAATGAACCAAAATTTGCAGGGGATTTGAGAGAAAATGATAAATAGTTAAAGGGGGAAGTTTTTCAACTGGCTTCAGCCAGTTTGGAGACCAGATGTTTATTTTTTGTGCAAACACTTGAAATGTTTGCTCCTTGGATCAAGTTAGTACCTATTTGCATAACTAATAATTACATGGATACACATTTGGCTTGCCCCAATCTATATAAACATAGACAGTAAAAATTCCCTTGTGTGGTGATAAAAGCCATGTCTTTTGGTTTGTACAAGTCAGGATTAACAAAGATCCAAGTAATAGTTAGTAAAGTTCAAAGATTTAAAAATACTTTGGTGGCATTAGATGTCTCCTTCCAGTTATTGAAAACTAAGAGATTTAAAATTAAATTTATTGTTGAATTGCAAATTCACTTCTCCTGCCTCTTGTATTATACAAGAAGTCTTTTTTTCCCTGAAATTTAATTTATTCTGTACTAAATAGTCTCTTACCTTATTCAGTCTTTAAATATGATATAAAATGGTCACCAGTCAGACTGTGACAGTTCCCATGCATTTGCAGCAACAAATTAAGCCCATTACACTTAATATTGACAGAAATATTTTAAGGATCTTTCTAGTTTCTTGACTTCAGATAAAGTTCCAAAGACTTGGTTAAGATCATAAGTCTAACAGGGACCCATCCTTTAAGTACCACTTTCTAAACCAAGAGAAGCAGTGATGAGAGGCAAAAGAACTTTGAGGAGAGGCAAAAGAACATGAGCACAGGAATTCTGTTCAAATCTTCCTGTGTTAAGAGAATCAGGCCAGTGTGTCCATTCCTTGTAGAATGATATATCAGACCTAGCTGACTCCATTATCACTTTCTCTTCCAAAACAAACTCGGTCGTTTCTATTATTTAATCATTTTTCTTCATCTTCCAAATAGTTGTACTAATTTCCACTACAATTGCTGAAATTTCAAGATAGAAATTTATCAAAATTTTACAGGCTGGAAGCTGATCAGTCTTTAACTTTCCTGTTACATTATTCGAACATTCACAAAACGAAAGCTCAGATTATAAAACCTTCTGAAATTCACTCTTGTTCTTATAAAATAAACACAATTTGTCAAAAATTTATTCCTATCTTCCAGATAGTTGATGTACTTGCAACTGTGTTGTCTGAAAACACAGACTTAAATAACCTCTTGTAGTGGACTAGAGAGTTAAGAAGCAGCAGACATATCTTCATTTAAGAAGAATATATATTTGAATTTATTGTGTGTCTAAAATACTTACAAGATTATTAAAGTCAAATGCAATCTGGCAATTATTTTTTATGGTCATAATAATTTCTTTTGTGAAAATGAAAGTACAATTCCAATTCCAAGAGCAAGGATCGTTGTTCTTCAAGAAGTCTGGAAATCAGTAAAACAGGAAAATCTACTAGAAATCAGTGAAGTGGGAAGGTTTTAGTCTCTGGATGAAGATTTATCATGTCAACATTACACTCTGTCAGTATTTTATGTAGTTAACTGAGTGAGCTGAGTAACATGGGAAGATGGTCCTCTACCTAAGCACTGTAGGACACTTCAGCTGTTGTCCTCTCCATGCCCCATCTTCAGTGTCTCATCGTGCAGGTGCAATGGACACTGAGGGCAAGATTAATTTTCCAGCTGCAGATGCTGGATGAACATCTTCCCAGGTCCATCCACGCCTGGGTAACAGAAACAGGTACCTTGGGAAGATAGTGTAGGTAATAGGTGGGTTTAATGACCTCCCAGAAATTCAGCCTACATTGCCATGGAAAGGGTTTGCATCTCTCCACTGACCACGGAAACTGCTTTGAGACCCGTGGCTCCTAACTTAAATGTCTCAAAATTCTTAATTGGAACAAATAACTATAGAGCTATTAACCTTGAGCAGGATGTAATCAGGCTACCTACTCCTGGTTCCCATCTCCTGGCCTTTTTGCTATTCCCATATAAAGCTACAACTAAAAACTTGGGTAAAATTGGAGGCCTATGAATGTACTGGGTGCTGGTGAGAGGGCTACTTTAACAAGGAGACCATGAAACAAATCACAAGGCAGTTTGCCTGAGAGACAAATAAACTTTTGTATTTCCTGATTTGGTCATTTACTTGGACTTGTGAGAGTCATATAATTTCTTTCTGACAGTTTCTCCTTGTTTGGTCTTTGCTTCTCTGCTAGAAAAGAAATATTTTTTAGAAAAATACTTGAAAAAATATTTATATAGTTAATAAAGTGAATGGATAGCCAGTGGGTAGCTCCATTGTTTCTAAATACCTAAAAATTAAGTTGGTTGTCAAGATAATTTTAAAAATCTGGCTTGTCAGATTCTGAAGAAATAGCTGTTCAAATTAATGATCACTATGTGATTGATTGCATCTCAGGTGGATATGGTGGTTAGAAAGTAGAAAGTTTTCACTATGAACTCTTGTCCTATTTCAACACTAAAAAAATGCAGAGAAGAATATCCTTAATCTGATTAGGAAAAGAAGATGTGCAGACACAAAGACTCTCCCATGTCCCTCAATCAAATCTGAAATATGCTGTGATGCTAATGAGAAGACTACAAGGACCTTCATATCCCTTTGCCTTTCTCAAAGTTGTCTGAATAGAAATAGAACATTATAAATAATCCTCATCCAAATGCAATAAGGTGATATTATTCATGGGACATACTGGAGTTAGCCACTAGTTTCAATGTTTCCTGGATCATTATATGAAGGTAGTGTAAAACTGCCATAATTATCAATATGACTATAAAATAATAAAAATGACATTTACAATCAATGGGCAAAAAATGAAAAGCAGATTAAATTGATGATTTAAAGGAAACATTACCAATGAATGTATCAGTGTCCTTTAAGTGGGAAAGACCTATCTTTTGTGACGCAGCTGTAATTTTTTTTCTATGTGTACTAAATAAATTCCACTTATAATCCTTGAAATGTATGGAATGTTTTGTAAGTGTGTTTTAAGAATTCCTACTTCAAGTTGTCTTCTGCTCAATAGTTAGCTTTTTTCTAGAGTGTTTGGAAGGCTTTTTTGTACCTATTGTTACAAGTATTTAGGATAATGTTTGCCTTCATAGATAAGTGAATACCTTAGTTTGCAGGCTTGCAAGAAGACCAATTTGGAACACCTCACTAAAAAGCATGCATTTATCCTGCAGCTCCAGCTTTCTTACTTAGCAGTCTTTCTAATCTTCTTCATCTTTGGCAATGTATTAAAGTGTCATTAAAACTAAATGCTGATTTCCAAGGAAGCTTCAAAGATTACTGGTCCTATATATAATTATTTATTGTTCTTAGTGTGTGGAAGAAGGGGTTGTGGTTTTGGTTTTTGTTCTTTTTTTTTTTTCCCAATGAAAACTTTGAAGTCAAATGTGAGGAAAGTTTCATTCTGGAGTGTAAGTTAATTTCTATTCCTAAATGGTATCCAACTAAGATAATTTTTGTACTATGAGCAGTATCTGATACTACATAGAATAATATCAATTCACAGTTCATTGTTCAAGACAGGTTAATAGCTTATGAAGGAATCGTTTTTGTATTTGTATATAATAGAAAGACTAGTAAGTGGAGAGTGCTTAATAATATAGATAAAAAATCCTCTAATAGTCACCTGTCCAGAAATTAACATATCAAAACCCCTTTTTATATCCTCTCCTGCAAGTCTGTTTGATAAGTCAGCAGAGACCCCAGCATTCCGTGTTGTCGAATTTATCCTGGGCACAAAGCATTTCCCACCTATTGCATTAAGTTCTAATCAAAGCTTTTAAAAATATTTTTCCTTTCCTTCCCATTTTAAAAGTCACAGAAAACTAAAAGTTTCCTTTATTGCCTGGTTTTCAGTATAATTAATGACTGTTTGCCAAATTGTGGAAAATTGTTCCCACTTGTTTTTCCAGCAGAGAATAAGAGTCGTTATAGTGGTTCTCAAGATGTTATTAAGATCCATTACCAATTCCTTCCAGATCTTTCTTTTTGCTATTGAACAATTCTCAAGTATTTTGTTTTAATAACAATTCAGTTGTCTCTCTAACCTCTCAGCTAATTAATGAGCCATAGCGGATACTCTATGATGCACAACCATAATGATCACTTGAGACCAAACTTTGAGACTGTAAGGGTAATAGTCATTCCAAACCATATGACAGAGGGATTAGCCTCCCATCTTACATTCAGACAGAGTTCAGATCAATTCCAGTTTATCAGTATAAATAATCAAAGTTCATTCCTCTCAGACTACCTGTATATTTTTTACAGTTTTAATGGAACATATATTTAAAGAGTAATAATATTGGATTATTAAATTCATCTGCTACTTTCTGGAAGGATCAACATTTTTTAATCTTCACCAAACTTTGTAATGCAGCACTTTTCATATATTTAATACTTTTTTTTTTCCACCAGCTTGCTGAATCTGGATATGTCTGTAGTGGTGGTCTTGGCAGAAGCAACCAAATCCTATTCATAATATCTTCTATGAATTTCTATGAAATTATATAATAATAATAATGTAATAATATGTAGTGACCATGTCCACTTGAACAAACAAGCTCATAAACATGCACTATTTTTTTCTTATGACACTTCATCTGTAAATCCTAATTCACTTTACAGAGAAATCCTTTTCATTATCCCCTTGTTAGAGAGGATAAAATGGAAGTAGTTTGTTTAAGGTATCACAGCAAATGATTTATCCTAGGAAGACTTTGTTTCTTGAACTGCATCCTGCTATTTAATTTGCCAAAGCAAAAAGATTTTTGCTGAGGTTTTTATTTTGTACAGCATTAGTATAGATGATTTGTTTATATAACTGAAGAAAAAGCATAATAATCTGCATGGAAGCTACACAGCCTAATGAAAGCTGAAATAAACATTATCCCAGGAGTTCCAGGAGAACACAACAAAAGAGATCTCACAGATAGAATTGTCTGTACAATTAAAACCATTAAAGGTGCACTAAATCCCAGACAATTAGCTTGACAGTACTGATAGATTTAATTTTTCTTTGACTGTGGAGGTAAAACAGAGACTTTCTTTTGAATTAGACATTCAATTTCATCAGAAATATTTCTTACTCTTTTCCCCCGAGCATCACATTTCTGATATAATGTGGGTTGCTATCTACTCAAGCGTTTTTCATAGATAGGTCATTAACTTTGGAATAAAAGAGAAAATAAGGAACTCCATTTCAGATCTTGTTTTTAGACTGAATTCTAAGGAAACTGAAGAGAGAGTTCTATGAGTCTGTCTGCCTATATGGCCTCTAAATAGCCTGGAATACAATGGCCAGTTTTAACAGAATGTGACAGACTGATATATGCTTTAAAGCAGTGCTATGGGCTTCATACCAAAAGATAGTCTGATAGAAACATAAAACCTTTAAAATGAAACTCAGAAAAAGGATCCAACTTTTAAGAAATATGGTAAAATGATAGATGAAATTATTACTATTGCCATGAGCTCTGGTTGATAGTTTAGGAGCATTAAGATTGCTAGCTGATAACATCACAATACCAAACTTGATGTTATTATGTTTCAGAATCACAAAATTTTAAAATTGTTAAATATTAATTCAAATATAATCAATTAACATTAGTTAAAAATATAAACTACTGGATTTCATAGAATCATAGAATGATGTGAGTTGGAAGGGGCCTTAAGTTCATCTAGTCCCAACCCCTCTGCCATGGGCAAGTATACTGGGTTTGCATGGCAAGGTTTTGGTAGTGGGGGGCTATTACATGGGTGGCTTTTGTGAAAAGATGCGAAAAGCTTCCCCCATGTCCAACAGAGCCCATGCCAGTGGCTCCGAGACAGACCCACGAAGGCTGAGCCCCTCAGCATTGGCAGTGGCTTTGGTGGGCACCTGGCGTCCAGCCAGGGTCAACCCACCACAGCAGGGGCATCTTCTACTAGACCAGTCTGCTCAAAGCCCAATCTAACCAGACTTGAACACTTCCAGAGATGGGACATCCACAATTCCTGTTCCAGTGTTTCACCATCCTCACAGTAATGAGTTTCTTCCTAATCTACCCACTTTCAGTTTAAAGCCATTCACCCTCACCACTACCTGACATTTTAAAAAGGCCCTCTCCAGCTCTCTTGCAGGCTCTCTTTAGGTACTGGAAGATGCTTTAATGTCTCCCCCAAGCCTTCTTTTCTCCAGTCTGTACAAGCCCAACTCCCTCAGCCTTTCCTCATAGGAGAGGTTCTCAAGCCCTCTGAACATCTCTGCGGCCTCCTCCGGATCCACTCAAGTCCATCCACATCCTTTATGTCATTGCAGACCCCAGAGCTGGACACAGCATTCCAGATGGGGTCTCATGAGAGTGGAGTAGAAGGACAGAATCATCTTCCTTGACTTGCTGACCACGCTTCTTGTCATGCAACCCAGGATACTGATTTCCCTGCTGCAATTACACTTCAACTCGTTCAGTTTTTACAGGAATTTTGCTTGCTGCTCTGTGTAAATTATGGCATGAACTGCATATTCTACAAACTAACTCAACGACAAAAAGTTAATAACCATATCTGTAACGTAAAAATATAACCCACTTGGTAGACAGAACTATTTAAGTCCATCTTAAAATCTAATAAAAAGCCTGAATGTCACAGAATGGCTAGTTTTTGCTCCTGACTGCCTGAGAACCTCAGGGACCTAAGCACAGAACCTCTATGCAGCTTCCTGACAGTGTATGTAACCTCGACTTCATTCAAGGTTACATATCAGCCTGGAATATATTTTTTATCAAAAATAAAAACTTTTTATCCTTCTTGGTCTACTCTCTTCACTGTTTGCCAGTTATTGCCTCAGGCTATTCTGTGGTGCTTCTGAGTAGTTATAACTTCTCCTTTGGATGCTGTTGTGTTAGATTAACCTCTGGTTCTCAAAAGGTCACATTTTTATTCATTCTCAGAATCAAACCACCAATACATTCTCTTAGGAGATCCTAAAAACCCCTCTGTATTAAACAAAGGAAATTGTTCATATGTCTTCCACAAGTTTTCTTTTCCAAATATATATATTGACCTTATAACACTATCTAGCCTAAACACAGTTTCATTGTAAAGCATATGTGAAAAGCAAGAGCTTTTCTTCTATGGCAAACCAAAAATAAAGAGGCCCGTGAGCTCTTTCTGTCAGCAGGACTGCATTTCCAATTCATTTACAGCTGTCTAAAATGGGTGCTTTCATTTCAGATTTCTGCCCATGTTACTGGAATTCATAACTCAATGCAAGCGAGTACATTACCTGATTTTCTCATATTCCAAATATATTTTGCTCCTAATGGCTCCAATAGTGTTCAAATCAAAACTATTTTCCTACTGAATCTAGACATTCAAACTAGAGAGCAACGGGCAGGATCCACTAACTTGGGATAATGACCCTTCATCCTTGAAGAGATGGATATTTGCTTTTAACATTTTTTGAGGAAATGTTTCTGACTTCAACTTCATTCTTAGAGGAAAGAACCAATTTAGGGGATTTACTTACCCAGATGTTATAAAAATATGAATTCAATTAGTGAGGGGGGATGGAGGAAAGACAAAATCTTATGCGTGCCTTACTTTAGAGGACTATTCTGAACCTCCTGGCATAAACATCTTCCAACCTGATAGGACAACTGGCCTCATGGTCTGACTACTGAATTTTGTTCTCTCCTTATGTACTACAATTACAAATCTTTTCTAGAAAGAAGGAGAGACCAGGCAGTTGGCCACATACTGTAGTGGATAGGCCTCAAAGCTGGAATCCAGAGGACCTGGATTTACTTCTATTTCTCTGCTACAGACTGATGTGTCCTTGCAAATGGATCTCACATCTATGCTCTTCAATCTCACCTCCATCAAAGTAGGAACAGTCCTGTGAAGTGTTCTCACATGTGCTGATGAAAAGCGCTATAAGACAGTAATTTATTAATTGATACAAGCTGTTTTATGTCCCGTAATTATTAGAATGCTTTATGCTGGCTTCCAAGCAAGTTATGCTTCAAATTAAATAAAATCAAGTGTGAAACAAATAGTGTGAGTGTGTCCCTACACACTTCCATCTTGTTTTAACTCCACTTCTTTAAATTGCCTCCACTCCTAGACTGTGGTAGTTTGCTGAATATTGAGACTCTGTACACCTTCATTCATGAACTCTCATTTGTTATCTCCTTTCCTATGTGGTTGTGGGCTGCCAGGAACTACACATGGAAGTTATCCCTCTATACATCAAATCAAGGGAAGAAGGTCTGTTCACTGACCTACCAAAATATAAATGTGAGAGATTTTCAAAGAAGGTTTTAAAGGCAGCAGAGGAGCTGTTTGGCCTGGAATAATCAGCGGGCTGTTTCAGAGCTACAGGGTGGCATAGTAATAAAGGTGCAAAATGTTCAGTAGATTTGGAAGACAAAGAGGGCAGTCAGAAAAGGAGAGCTGGCAGGCTGCAGAGAGAGGAAGAGGTGAGGAGGGCAGTGGTGCAAACAGGGGTGGACCTGTGAAGTGTTTTATGTGAGAAAGAGAAGCTTGAACTTAACACGTAAGGAAACAAGGAAATAGCAAGATAGAAAATCTTTGCAGCTGTATTTTGGATGGAATGAAAAGAGGCCAAAAAGCTGAGAGCAATGGATGCTGCTCATCCAGACTTGGAATTTTATCTACAAGATTCCTGCAGCCTAACCCACCATCCTTTGATCTTTATCTTTTTCAAGTACTCACAAGAGCACAAGGGCACTACTGCTGTTGAATTGAAATTACATTCCACTGCCAGATACTGGAAGTAACTTACCTCCACTCCGTCTAATCATTTTGTCATATCATCATTTAAAACATCAGTTACCCATTCTTCTTTGTAATTACATAATGATGTTCTTTCTGCTACTGTGAATCACTTCACTGTCCACCATGTAGGATAGTGTGTAGGTTCTCATGCCAGAGCTGCATCTGGTGTTCAAGCAGATGTTGTCTTTGCATAACTTGATAGTTGGGGTGAATTTAAGGACTTCCATTGGTGGTAAAACTTAATCTTTATTTGGAAGAATTTACTCTATAACTTTGCAGCACATTGATTTTCCCCTCTAACCTTTGCTGTATAATGCAGCAAATGCAACAAGGTCCTAAATACAATGTCCTAAATGTATTTTACAAAATTTGGAATATTTTCAATCCCATTAAACCTGGTATATTGATTTTCCTGTAAAATTTCCTGATCAAGAATTGAAATCTGCCCATTTGGATATGACCACTACTATTTATTCATTTGTACCTAAAAAAAATATAACCTGCAGATATTTGATGTTATGCATGGCAAATTGACACTAAAACTAATGAAAGTATTGTTTCATATATTAATCATAAGTATTTGAAATACATGGGATTATTTTGACAAAATTGAAGGAAAAATCTGTCGCAGTTGGGGCGGACGCGCGACACACACTGAGTCCAGTGTAAAGTGCAGGCAAAAAGCGTTTTTTCCAAAAGCCAGTGTCATATATACACTTTTGTATGTTTATCATTTGTGCTCATTGTCCATTGGTTACTTAACTACTACAACAGGTTCATTGGCTATTTTAACTACACTATACTGTTATTAGTTATCTACAATACAGACATCCCAAGAACCCAAACAGAAGCTAGCTGCAGCTGCGTTTACTATCTACTCCCTTTATTGTTTTGAATTTCTTGCTTCTCTTGATTAAGTTTCTCACGGGTAGACATGGATTGTGCTGAGATCAATGTCAGACTCAGACTCAGACAGGCTTTCTGATCTGCTGTCAATCTCCACAAAAATCCAAATTTAAATTTCCATAATTTATTATTATCATGATGGATGGAAGGAATTAAGAAAATATATTTGCTTACAGTTACATTTACAAAGCTGCTCTTTTTATTTAGACACCTTCAAGAACGCAGTGTTAGATTCCCTCCCTTCCACTATTAAAAAGAAAAGACACAAATCAAATTTGAAATTCTTGCTAGCTCCATAACACCAGATTTCCAGTATTGCATCCTTTATATAGAATGGTGATAAAGGCATGTGAGCAATTTGTTTTCTTATTTACATGTGTTCTTTCCAGATGCAACAAAATTCTCCAGTAACATCTGAGGTCCAGGTACAACACTCAGTCTCCTCTCAGAGATCTGCATCACAGGTTTTTCATGGAACAAAATTTTCAGTCTTATCTAGGAAGCCTCTTTCTCACTCTCTGCATGCCCATTTTCAAGTTCTTTTTTCAGCTGTGGTAACAAAATAGGCTGAGAGGTTGCTAAATTGAACTGAACTCTTCCTTTAATATCTAATTGCCAAAGTACAGAATAACTTTGAAAGGGTGATAGTCTCGTCATTTTTTCTTCATCCTCAAAGAGTGAAGAACTTCATCAGTGGTTCAGCTTTTATGGATCTATCATCTCCTCATCAGTAGACAAAGCACTCAGACAAAAGAAGAACTTTGAGTTGTAGGATCCTGGAGCATAAATAATGATGGGGTAAAATCTTAGTATTCAAATAGATGTCTCCTCAACACAAATAAATACTGTATTTTAATTTAATCACAGCTTTTGGGATACTTGATATTTTCTCTAACATTCATTTCCTGGAGTAATATTTTTACATAAGAATCTCAGCTTTCATATAAAAACTACCTCACCTTAGCCCTCATGGTTAAAACGTTAACTGTAAAGATTCATGTAAAACTGAAGAGGGCAAACATGATCATGCAAATACATATTTTTAAAACCAAGCTCATTACTATTCAGGAGCTAACACATGTCCTTCGAGTGTCTGAGGTCAGCAAGACTGTAAATGACACAATCTTTAACCTGGTTATGTAGAAGACCAACATAAATCAAAAAGGATAGGAAATAGTAAGGAGAGATTGGAGAACCTGGCAGGAGAAACACCACATGCCATTATGTACCCTTTCCATGGGTGCTTTTGTGCAACATAGCTGAGTAAGTGAAGCAACTGTAGACATTAGACTTCACAGCAGAAGTGGCTGAATAACTTCAGTGGAGAAAGGCTGTTGCTTTTGCGGATGGGTTTGCAAAGCACAATATACAGAAGACAATGTTAAAGAAAGTGGAGAAGTGAATAAACAGGCTATTAAGGAGAATACTGCTGAGGGAGAAAAGCAGGGATTACATATTAGTTTACTTTACATCTGTCTAAAGCTCTTTGGCTTAAAAATAAAATATTTTTTTCTACAATAACAAGATATAAAATACGGGGTTTACGTGTTTTGAATTCCACAAAATAATCACATTTTAACCCTAATGAAAAGTGTATCTAAAGCTTCGGTATAACAAATTTATTATTTTGAAATTTTCATTATTTATAAATCTAAGAGTTCTAAAGAAGAGGTCAAAATAGATCTGCATTATGATGCTAGCTTAGATCTTAGTTTACAGCTCACATGCAAGTGTAAACTCCTTGTTAATCCTCCGCCCATGTGTCGGTTTGTGTGCTAACTGTGCTCTGGGAAAGCCAAGAGTGTTCCTTGTCAAGCTTCAGCTGTACAGACTGTATCATTAAAGATATTAAAGACACTTGGCTCCAAAATCTCAAATCAAACCTGGAGTGCAAGTCAGCCTAATGTAAAGACAACGTAGCTGTACTTAAACTTACTTTAGATAGAATGACTTTCAAATGACCGCCTTGTAACACGACAGGCACATGAGAACAGGAGGATCCTGTTCATCTCCCTTGAGATGCTTCAGGACATACAGACAGGTGAAATGCAGTTAACATCTCGTGGTTGCTTTACTGTATCTCAAACAAGAGAAAGCCATGGAAGAAATAAAGTACTATAGCCTCAGCCCAACCCAGTTCCCATTACTCTTCCACCAGGATGGGTGCAGCTGCCATTGATGGTGCAGGCATTGTGTGCAGCTTGGGGACAGCACATGCTACCCATGCTGCAAGGTGGCCTCTCTTCAGAGCCTATTTCTTGGCCTTTCCAAGTCTCCATGGAGTAATGCTTGGCATACTCATTTTTTAAATGCTCTTTAAAGATGTTTTTCCAAAGCCCTTTAACGAGTTCAGCAGTCTCTAAAAGTGGAATACAAAGCTCTTGAGCTGTTAAGTCTGAAGCTTTGGAGCCCCCTAAATACAGACAGTTTATTTAAGTTCTGTTCCTTTACTGAGTGATTTTCTGAGTTTATTACCACTGTACTCTATAATTCATAACCCATATTTCTTACTTGAATAATTTCATTCTTCAGAGAGTAGTCATCTTTCTACCTGCCTATAACAGTATGTTCTCAGTTGCCCTCTTATTCATTTTTCATTGCCTACTCATTTCTAAACACTTAATTTTAGCTGGAGTTTCATTCACTCTCTGCTTTTGAACACTGCTAACTTAACTGAGGAGTCAAGTCACAACACTATGTTATTTTGTATCTGTGTCTACACATGCAGCATGAAGAAAAAATTATTTAGGACGCAGCCTACAGCATCAAATTTTGCCATGCAATGTATTGATCTCTGATTAGAACAATTCAGCAGCTCAGGCCAATTCACAGCGTTCGGATCTGCTTGGCCTTGTAATACATACAATTTTTCAGGAATATTTTCAGTTTCTACATCACTGAAAGCAATTCATTGCCTGAAAACACGTTCTCTACCAGCTTTTATGGCACCATGCAATGGAAATGGAATATGATTTAGTCTGGAAATTTAAATGCTGTCATGTCAACATCCTGATGATTTAGACATGTTTGAATGCATGTACACACACTTTATATTAGTTCCAGTGTAAGGGGTGCTGTTTCATGTAAAGAAGCCTGGCCTAGAGCTTAAAAAAACAAGTTTTGCAATTCTGATTTTTCCAAGGCCTGTTTGCTATCCTTAGGAAACATTCTGATGCCTTCTGTTTTCTATCTGCTTAATACGAAGATCATACTACTCTCTTTTATGCTGCTTGAAGAACTACAGATGAAGTTAATGAAGGGTGGGAAGTCAAAAAACCCAAAACCTAGTAAGCCATTACGTTTTGTCTAGCTTCCTTAGCAGCTTAGTGTCAGAAAATTATGAAAATAAGTATCTAATGGCTAGACTGCTCTTTGATAGTTTTCACAAGCAATTCTGTGAAAAGACAGTCTGATTTCCCCTAAAATTTCCCCTCATCTCACAAAACACCACAAACCTGTATTTTATGTCCTTGCTGTCTAGGCTTTATCTAAAACTTTGCCAAACTTGCACAAAATCATCTTTGTGTTCCACAGACTATAATGCCATCAAACTTTGGTCTGGCACACAACACTGAATTTATCCCGTGACAAAATGTGGGCTTGGATAAAGTTTATCCTGACTTCAGATGTCTATCTCATAGAGTATGTATTCAATGAGTGTGACCTGTTCTCAGGACTGGCCAGAAGTAGAAATATGAGATTTCATTTAGGGTATCTCTGCTCTCCCTTGATCTTAGTGCCAGTTTGGCCACTAACGTATATGGGAACAGCTTCACTAAATGCAAAGTTATATACAGCCCCAGAAGGGATGTATGAACCACTGGGGATGTTCATTATTCTGAAATGATCTAACTCCCCCTACAGCTATGTGTGCTGCGGGAATCATCTGGCCAAACGCAGCTGCCTACAGCAGTCATTTAGATCTTGTTCATAGGCAATGGAGTGAAGTAGGTGCTTGTAGGGCTTGGTTCATCTCACTCTGAAGAAGGCATCTAACACAGATCAGATAAAAGACACCCTAGAAGTGCCAGAACATGCTTCCAAGCTGAATCTGTGGAGGCAAGAATTTAATTTAGGACTGGAGAGTGGTAGAGAGAGAAACAGGCAAACACAGAGGGCAAGATATCTGGCTAATTATATCCTCTTCTAGGATAAAATTTTAATCCTTCCTGGAGATGCCCACTTCTCTCCTTTAACTAAGAAGAGATCATAGGATATCAGTCTTGCATAGTAACATCCATGTGTGCAATTCTAAAACAGCAGGATTAATCCCACTCTGGGACAGGTTAGGCCAAGTTTGGCCAGATCTGCAGGACTTAAAGACTCTTAGATTGCAAAATCTTCATGGAAGTTTTATTGGAGCAGATGAGATATATCAGTAAATAAAAATCAACAAACAATAAAAATATAGTATTATTTTAGGAGTACATTCTAAATGTTATTGAATCACATATCTCTCTTTCGAGTTTTAGTTGCATCCAGTTGTAGAATGTATTTTTCCTTTCTTATGTTCCTTCTGTCCTATCAAATTATTAATATTGATAATGATGATGATGATTATGATAATGATGACATAAAAATAATAATCTAGTTACTTCACACTGCAGCCCAAAATTACTTTGCAATGGAAGCTAATTCAAGGACTTCATCCAGGTTATGCCCCAAAAGAGGCATGGCTGTATCTATCTGATGCAGCACCATACTAAGGTATGTTAACCTCTCTTGGTCTATACATTACAGTTACTCAGCAATTACTGGTAGCTAAGAAAGCAGCAGCACATTTAATACTGTAACTTTGTCTTGAGAAGCAAATATGATTGCAACCTCAATTAGTACACCCAGGACCAAATGACTTGTTGAGAGTATAGGGCTTTTTCCAATATTTTAGCAGGATGGGACACGGATAGATATTATTTGAAAGTCACTTGAAACAGAGCTTCTTCACATGATTAACCTAAAGGAGTCTATGGTACTTTGCAAAACTAGTTTTTAATTGCTATGGATCTATTAATTTTAATGGTGGAATTATGAAGTATTTGTACATTTGAGCAAATATCCTTGATATGACTAATTTACAGACTCAGACTGATAATGTAGGGAAAGTAACTTTGCAGTGCAAAAGAATTTCGCTTCGAATTATGCCTGTTTACATCTCTGAAATTTGCCTTGACAGAATAAAATGAGGAAGAAAGTTCAAAGCTAGGAATTTCCCCAGAAGAATTTGGCAAAAAACTAACATAAGGACTTTGTCTTAGCAATGTGTTCATTTTTTAGTGATAGTCTGGTCTGACTGAATTCTTCTCAATAAAAACTGTGTTTACTTATTTTCTATAAAATTTGATTATGGAATTTAAAAAACACTATACCTTTAAATACAGAAATTGCAGTTCCAGATACTTTGTAAAGAAGTTGCATGTTTAATGTGTTCAGACACCAAAATATATGTTGTGCAATGTAATATCTTTTCTGATAAGATTGCTAGTTGCTACACTTGCATTGAAAATAACTGGTGGCACATTAGTGAGACTCAATCCTATGATGTCAATATGAATCTTCTACTTTTTTCAATATACTGCACAGCATGCTCAGCGAATAGGAGCCTAACTGATGTTAGTAAGAATGAAGCATAAAAGTTAAGAGACTATTGCAGCCATTAACATAGTAGCCCAAAGATTTTGGTAGAAATCAGATCTGGCTTTCACATTTTTGGTAGAAATCAGATCTGGCTTTCACATTTTTGGTAGAAATTAGCTTGGGCTTTCACATTTTTGTGTCACAGGTTACTGTTGAGGCTATCTGTATATTGTAATTAAAACATTCCAATGAAATGTCTCTTCAGTTGACACAGAAACTAGCATCTGGAACTGATACAAACCATATTTCTTTAATACTGCTTTGGGGGAACATCTTGAATTTACTGCCAATAATTAGGGGAAAAAGTACTAAAAGGTTATAAAGTGTAAGAGAAGTGTATCCCTGTTGGGAGTCAAAACAACTGTCTAAAATACAATTAAGCTAAACTACTATTCCATGCACTAAATTTGTTCATAGAGTTATGAGATAAGAGAAAGGAGACTTTTTTCAGGGACTTTACAGAAGCTTATGTAGCAGAAAACTTGAAAAAGTTCTTAGAGTTCTTTGTAAATTCAAAAGACTTCTGAAGGATAGTGTATAAGGGAGAAGGATGTTTGCTTCCTTTATAGTTTGCTCTGAAGCCCTTCCATGAATTTATGTGCAGAACAAATTGCCTTGGTTTTCATGTGTTGACAGTAATATTTTTGGAGACTGACACTGCCTATAGTAGTTCAAAATAATTCAATTTCTAGAACAGTAAGACTTTTCCCTCCAAAACAGGCAGTATCCTCCAAAAAATGTTGAGACTGCATTTCCAAGTGAAATGTTATCAGATAGATAATTTCCTTTTTCAGGACCCTCATATAACTTAGGAGAACAGAATCAACTTTCAAAACAGTAAAGGGTAACTTTGTGTGGCACTGTACCCCCTCTGATGGCTTCCTGCCCTCTCCATGCAGT
>VZRR01009787.1:539923-751710 GCA_013398015.1 Oreocharis arfaki
CTGCAGGAGGGCAGAGAATCCCTGCCTTGTCCCAAGAAGCCCCCGCTGCGCTCCCAGGGAAAGCTGCAGCAGCCAAGCAACACCTAGCACTGCAACAACTTTGTGGGTGACCGAATGTTTCTACAAGTCAGATGGGAGAGAAGGAAATACCGTGCACTGAAACACAGTATCTGTCCATTCAACCATCCGGAAGCCAGCCATGGTTGAAAATCAAACATAGATCAAGGTCAGCCTCCACATTCTTGATAAGATTAATATACAGAACAAAGTGATTTAAGTAGCTGTAGACAGTATTTTTGTTTTTCAGGAACTGATTCTGAATTGCATTCTACATTGAAGCTCTGGAAAACTTTTCACCCATGGGATCAAGAAATAATGTGTTATTTATATATATAGAACTTTATAAGTGAGATTTATTTTAGAGAAAATAGTGATGTAGCTCTGATTCTAAATGTCAGTGTCTTATACTGTAGGAAATAAAGTACTGTTTCAATCTGACAATAATAAAAAAGGAGAAAAATCTCAGACTTAATGAAAGCTGAATTAAATTCGAAAGACAGAGGAACAGTGTTCTGCTAAACAGAAACCAGCTATTAGAACCTCACTGATGAGTTTGTGGAAAATGTTACTCCTATGACACAGTCCCCAGGCATATTCTGGATATTGGCTGTTATTCTTGGAGACTTATTTACAGCTCTTTTCAACAAAACTATCTTCATGGACCTTTCCAGGGATGCCACATAATTATCATTATTCTTCATTATTTTCATTCTTTTAATGCTTGTAGAAGTAACCAAGAGGTATTCAGCATATTATTTAAACACAAACACAGGCCCAAAACTTACTAAATGCAGCCAAAAGGAACTCAAATTCAATGGAAACACAAAAAACTTTTTTCCATATCAGGAATATGCTGCTGAACAGGTTTCTCAAAGATTCCTTTCTTTGTGCTTGTTTCAAGAATCAGAACTATTAAATCAGAGCTCTTACTGTGTTTCTACTTTGGTGCATATTTTCAAAGGTATTTCAAAGCCTTAAAGGATGACCTTAATGAAATTAGAATAAACCAGGGCTACTCTCTTCACACTTCTCGAAAGGATTGAAAATTCACACCGATGTAAGTCACTGGAGACAGATGGAGGAAAACCTTTATTATTTGAAAATAACACAAGACTGCCACACTTCCTTCGGTAGAGTTTCCCTCTACAAAGAAAGATTATATTTTGAACATGTTAATGGCATAGCTATCTGCATAACAAACCCATCCTATCACATCACCGCAGTCCCATAGCAGTCTGACACTGACTCCAGTGAGAACAGGATTAAGCTGCAGTACATTTTTGACTGAGGGATCCTTCTGAGCTATTTTGTTGCCAGAACCACTGCTGATTTCCCTATCTAGCTGAAAATGAGTGTAAAAGAATTACAGAGAGTTTTGCTGAGCGACTAGTTAGTAAAGACTCACTCCTATCTTGCCCTTCAATTCAACCCACACTTCCTGAAAAGACTTCTTTCTGCCTGTTCCCATTTTCTAATGTCTTCAGTCCTTTATCTACACCACAAAACTGCCATCTGAACACACATTTCAGACAAAATAAATACCCTAAAATTTAGCAAAGATTTAAAATATGTTAAAATGTTGAACCTCTTTTGGTCAAAAAAAAAAAAAATCAGGATAACGGATTTTGCTGTATAGGTCAGGTGACATGTCTGCATTTGGCCAAAGATCTGGATAAAGCCTGGAAGGAAGCCTCCTGTCATGTTAAAGGAAGTCCCTGCACCTCTCTTGATGGTGGTCAGATTGGATGGAGTCAGTTTGCTTGCCTTGACAGTCTTTCACCCTGAGCCTGCAGACATGTGCTGTTGGACAAAGACAAAGGAGAGGCTGCATGACACCACTCCAGCTGCCTTGGAGGATTTTCTCTGGGACAACAGTGATTCCAAGTCCACGATGCTTCAGATAGAATAGGAAGACGTATTCTCAGTCCCCACGAACTGAATCCATTGTCACAAAGTATTATGATAGCTTCAGATAAAACAGATGTTACAAGAGTTGCAGCACTGACTTATCACGCGATGTTGAAATGAGATACACAGGAGGCAGCAAGTAGCATTTCTAGAGCCACTTTTTTTCTGTTATTCTTTAATAGCATTTCTGCCACTTAGAGTATCCCAAGAGCATCAGTTAAAGTATCTGAGAGTCTTTTACATGAGACCTCATTAGCAAAAGTACACAAACTCTGTGATTTTTTTCAACTCTGTGAAGGGCAGTTACAAACTTATTGGTGGTAGGTTCCAGTTGTCCTTTTCTGAGCTGTAAGCAAGGAGAACATGGGACTTCAGTGTTTCCACTCTAAGTATTCAAAATGAAGGCTTTCTGTCTGAGCTTGGTATTACCTCTCAAAGACAGCAGAGAGAAAAGGGTCTAGAAGTTGTAGAAAATTATTATAGCAGAAGATGGTAGTGCCTCTGCCTTTCATTAGCCAAAAAGCAGCTTAGCACAACAACTCAAGTTGTCTACATCTGGAGAGACGAAATCTATCTTTGGAGCCCAGATACAGGAGATAACAAAGTTTCACACTCATTCAACCTCTCTGGCAATGCTTAGTCCAAGAATTCTTATGTCAATGCATGGGCTTTGCTGTACTAAGTCTGTTGCAG
The DNA here is from genome assembly GCA_013398015.1 of Oreocharis arfaki. Lineage (NCBI taxonomy): Eukaryota > Metazoa > Chordata > Aves > Passeriformes > Paramythiidae > Oreocharis > Oreocharis arfaki. The sequence continues at coordinate 542,585 of VZRR01009787.1, forward strand.
CAGAACTTCACCATTTGAAAAGCAGCATTAAACAGAAATACAGCTTTGTTAGATCAACCAGTTTGCTCAGTGTGTGCTCACAGTGTCTGTCCTTCAACAGCTGTTTCAACAGGTAGCAAATACAGAAATTCAAACTATTAGCTACAATGCAGCTTTCTTAAGACCTCAGTTGGGTTTGATGCAGTTAACCCTGAAAGATGCAACTTATTTGATTACCAATAATTTTTTAGAGATTAGTACTCAAATAGCTTCTCAGTGCTAATCTTTATTTTGTCATCTAACAGAGTGTTTACTAAGACATGATCTATGTTGGTAACTGCTATGATATTCTTTTTGTTACTATATAAAATATATAATTCTCTTTCATATAATTATTGTCACTTCATTTTAATTTGTGTTCTTTCAGTTTATATTTATAATTTAATATAAATTTTTTACCACACCTAATTGACTTGCCTAAGAAAATACAAAAATTTTTTCAGTACAGCACAGAGCTGAACCACCATCTCTCAAATCATAAATAAAATACCTAACATGTTGTCTAACTCAGGAAAAAAAATCGATAAGAATATGTTCTTATGAATTGGATGCCTTTTGAAATTATTTGGACTTTTGTTTAGAATCTTCAGAATTCTTTACAAACAGCTCTTAAGAGAAACAGAACAGAATAGAATTTTATTCCTTAAAAAGCTATCAAAAATGCAATATCCTGAATAATGCCTAGCACAGTGTAGAAAGGGAGGAGCAGTGTCTGGAATTTTGTGAGTGGCGTGTGTGGGCAGACTGAGCCATTTGCACAAACCAGTGTTGGTTGATGCGGATACACTGAACCATTTCAAAAGTAAATGCATCAATAACGACTTTGTTGTACTGAAGGGTAGACCAGCCAATAGCCACATGATCCCATCCTGTGCTCTTGGCAGTCTGAAACTCGAGTTCCTGAATATAGCAAAGTATAAATATAACTCATTCAATAAAATTAACTGAAGGCTTTCAAACCTTGTTTTAAAAAAAGGCTTTTGGATTTTGTTCTTTTCTATGGAAATCTTTAAGTCGTGTTCTTTCCTCCAACCAAACCAGTCAATCTCCTCATATAAAAAAAAAAAATAGTTTTTTCCCTACTTCCTGTCCCATTTTTTGAGTTTTAAAGAATATAGAAGATGTATCAGAACAAGTTTGAATGCAAGAGTGCATTTCTCCTTTTTTTTAAAGCAGAATTGTCTGGATCAATAAAAACCTAACAATGCCCCTCACTTAGCATTGCTTTTGGTTAGCTGGATGCTTGCAAAGCCACAATCACATAGATCAGACAATCCTAGTGAGCTAAACCTAATACCTCTGTAGTTATATTTGAAAGGTAAAATGATATTAAACCTGAGATATTACGGGACTACTTGAATGAGGTGTTGAAACCTGAGGCAGATTAAAACTATTGAAGGGGGAAGAGGAAAATAAAAGATAAAAGGAAGAGAGATGAAGATTTAGTTTTTGTGAGAAACTTGCTTCACTGTATTCTGAATTGGTGAATTACATTAACAGCTGATGCAGATCCAGGTTAGGTTTGGAGGCAGATTAAATCCATATGTTTTTACCACTCTGTGATACAATGTTCTGTCTGTGTTGGGCCTTTCCAATCAAAAACTAGTTATATCCACACAAGAGAGACTGCCTCCATTAAGATCAACTAATCCCTTGGGAGGTCTGCTATGATCCTCTTTTTGTTGGCTTGACAAAGGCAATAACTTAATTTACTTTCATTTCTAGCCTCTGTGACACCGCAATTTTTGGAAGCAGTTTCTCCCATCCTGTTTTTTATTTCAAAGAATTTAAAAAATTACTCTAAATTTTGTATAATTTTTGCTGTGAAGTAATTTTTAGCACTTTCCGAGCACACAGCTCACAACATTAATGCTCCCAAAATACTTGTAAATATTAGGCCTAGTTACACAAATAATAGCATAAACTGGATCAATCCAGCTGATGGTATGAGAACAGGGATTTACAAGATGTGTTTGCTAGGCCGGTGAACTTCTTTGAGGAGGTGGCTACAGTGGGTGCTTGATCAAAAAAGGTTTTATGGTACAGGTATTAGTAGATTCCTGCAGGGATGACATCAGGTCTTAGGATGCTGATGATGCAGAGAGGATCAGCCCAGCAAAATCCATAGTGGCTACTGTCCCCGTATCCTACAAGATCTAGTCACTAACAGAGAGTCCTACTGGTGCCAGGCACCTAGGATTTCTGAAGGGCTGAGCAACCCATGTTACTTAGATGGTTGAGGCAAGGACAGGACAGAGAAAGGCAGGAGAGATCATATCACTTGTGCACAAGATTGAAGGAAAAATAGGAGAGGCTTCCTCCAATAATTAGATCAAGGTGGGGACGTTTTAATGCTGAATTCCATGACCTTTCTGACCATTATAAGAAAGGGAATTCTAAGCAGCAAGCAAGATTCAATGACATTAAAGTTCAAGGCTGATGCCTCTGAAGGCATTTTGATACACACATCTGCTCCCTTGACTGTTATTGAAAACAGACATGGTCACTTCTGTCAAAACTTTCAAAGGTTTCAGAAGCATGTGCTGAAGGAGCGGAGCTTTACTATGCAAACACTAGCTATTCGGGTCATTGAAGCATATGAAATATTCATAGGAAACATTCATAGGAAATACGTGATCAAACTTCCCCATTTGTTTATGATTGGAGTTCGAACATCATCAAGATGTTTCTGCCATTGTCATGTATAAATCTGTCCTTTTCATAGGAAAAACTTGTTCCTCTTCCCCTCTTGCAGTCCACCTCTTGTCTGCCCTTCATGAACCTGCAGTCACTCTTGCTTACTTCAGGCTCTGCTGTGTGGAGGACACTCACTCAGGACAGTGTCAGTACCACACCTGGCACTGGTTCAGGCCCTAATCTCAGAAAATAATTCACTGCTCTAACAAAATGATGCAACAGTTTTCCAGACGGTTTTTCTTTTGTTTTTCATATCCCAGAGAAAGAGGCCAGCTTTAGCTCCAGACATGAGTCATACGCCAGGCAGGTAGACAGTAACCCTTTCCTGGCTGGTTTGTGGTGTTCCATTTCCCTGTCCTGTTGAAAGCATCACAGATCATCTCTGCCTCTGACCCCACTTGCTACAGCTCTGCAGACTGAAGCTATGTCTTCACCAGCACTTTTCTACAATGCCGCTCTGCTCTTCAGCCAAGTTTTAATCTTTTATTGCAGTACCAGGATAAAATCCTATCTGTACAGGAACAGCTCAGCCTTGTCATCATGGAATCTCAGTGTACAGGTTGAATGCATCTCCCCGCAATGGTACAGGTTGCTTGGTAATCCTGACCTGTCACTCTGGCTCTGAAGCAAATGTAGGGGGGTTTCACAGCTTCCCAGACATCTCTTTTTAGGCAAATAGCTTTTTTTTGGCCTGTTCTTACAGCTGGATCTGATGGTCAGTATTGATAAATGAATGTTTTTTTCGGTGTCCTTTGCTTGATATATATCAGATGGTATTTCCACAAGAAAGAATCTTACTGGAAGAAAGAGGCCTCTTACAAGAGCGGAAGCTCAGGACTACAGACATGTACCAACCTTATTGCAGTATAGATAAGATTGTCCTCATGCTGAGAATTTCTCATAAAGTTGTTTTGAATAAAAATAATAATAACAATAAAAAAATTGTTCTTTCTGTATAACAGAATAATATGAAACTTCCAAAGCAAATAGGAAGAAAATAAAGTATTCAAATAGGAACAAAAACCATTTTCTAATAAAAATAAGGCCTCAAGCTACAGCAGAATGTCTCTCAGATACCTGTCCAAAATCTTAGCGTTTGCATTATTCTTTCTAAGTTATGGTGGAACAAATCCAACTCATAAAGTCAAAACATATTATACAAATATTTATTTATTTAGAAAAGATAATACGAAAATCAAGTAAATGAAGAAGTGGGGTACCATCTTTCAAATTTCAGCAAACTAATGGAAACCAGGAAAAAAAATTTCTTCATAGCCTGATTATGAAACATTACTCACTGTGCAGCTTTTTTCATAGTATTGACAAAAAAAACACTAGCAGTGGTCACTGTCAGTGACAGCAACACAGAAACCTTGCTGTTCCAACATTATTTTTAATTATAATATGTGCTCTATGTACTCGTAGTTGTTCAACTTAAAGACAGTAAAAACATGATCAACTTAAAGACAGTAAAAACATGAAACATACCACAGAATGACATCTCTAAAAATTTTGCTTGTTTGTAGAGTAGAAGACTCAGCTCAGAACCATTTGGATGGGGCAGGATTACCTAATAATATCTGGCGTGAACATTGCCACACGTTTCACAAGAACTAGATTTCCCACAAACACACAACTTGTACAAAGTGCAGAAATAATCCTCTGAAGCAATGAGTTAAAAATCTGTTGTTGTATCTTACCTAACATCAATGTGATTTTACATTTGGCAGGAATTAGACTGGAATTATGCATGATCTATCTACTTTATCATAAAACCATTGAACACTGCTGAGTGGTTTGTAGTCTTGCATGTTGTTCTCTACTTTTATATTTCCAGAAATGGCATTACCAGGTCAGCCAAGATCTTCTGGATAAAAAAGTGACATCATTCCTGGAAGTTACATTTGGTAAGAATCATATTAAAATACAATACCTTCTTTATATTGCATCTCTTTCACTCAATAGAACAATGAATCACTTTGCAATTTGTTTGTGTATCTCCCCTCATGTGTAAGGATAGTGAATGTGACATCTTCTGCCATCAGATTTACATACCATGTTGAAGAAAGGAAATTAGGAATAATGTAAACCAATACAATTACAGGGTAATTTTCATTTTAAAAAAATGTGATCACTCAAAGATTATTTAGCTAGGTAATCAAGGAGAAGGCTTTGCAAACATTTCCTCTGAGCTCTTTTCTGATATTTCAGTCAAGATTTATTTTTTTCTGAAAGATGACACAGAAGAAACAGTGCTTTCTTAGCATCTACTTCAAAATAAGTTATCGTTTACCTACTGAATCTGTAGTTTCCTTCCTACATGCTTGGATCCTATAAATCTCTGCTCTAAATACTAGACTTCAGCTATAATGTCTACCATGGTGGCAGCTGAAATTAATGTGGCTGCAGAGTTTGTCCCTGTGTCAGTCCGCAACGTCTGAAGTTCTTGTGAAGGCATTTCATTTTTACAATTTCAGGAAGTGTTTTCAAGCAGGTCTTTATAGCTCACAGAAGGATGTTTCCTAAACAGGAAAATACTTGTGTAATAGCTTAAAAAATATCTCTTTTTTCATTATTGGATGTAAAATTCAACCTCTGGAGCAAAAATGTGGCTTTTGTGGTCAGGTCAAGAGTGCTGCTGTGAGTTTAATGAGTAGCCTCCAAGCATTTTGTTGTTAAGTTTCACTTGAAAAATACACCTGGTAACAGCAGATGGGTGCACTGATAAGTTTAATAGCTGACTGTAGTTGCTGTATTTCACCTTAGCCTGAGGCACAACTGCTAAACTGTTGGGTTTTTTTAAGCCTCTAGCAAACCTGTGAGAGAACCTCTTTGCTGTACTCAAAAGAAACCAGAACTACCAGTTCTTCCAGCTCTCTGGACCCAAAGACATTTAAAATGATTGACTGATGCCTTCCAGGTGTCTTGTTCCTTTCTGAAGAGCTCTGTAGTGGAGTAGGTGTCACTAGTCCCCAAGAGTGATGGGGAATGAGTGCACTTGCATAGGGCTCCTGGGAGCTCTGGAAACAGCTGCTGCAAAGAGAAATGTTGAGAAAACAAGGAGAGGCTAACTGGGGTGCAATAGCAAGGTCTTGTGGTTACATCCTGAGGATTTACAGCAGGGAAGGATGTCTGCAAGTGTGCAGTGTGCTGCTGACAGAAGGAGCACCGGGCCTGCCAGAAAGGATAAGGGCAATGAAGTCAGGCTTGCCACTGCTGCCAGTTTTCTCTCCTCTCTTGCCAAAACCTCACAAGAGCCAGGTTCACTCAGCAACATGCTCTTACTGTCATCACCTTTTCCCCAGGCTCAGTGAAGGCGAGACGGGATGCAGAGAGCCCATCTAGAAGATACATTCATGGTTATAAGGATAAAGGGCCAAGATCTGTTCTTGGGCTCTCTGAGCAAGTGAAGCAGTTCAGATCATATGCATGTGGCCAGGGATGAGTTCTCTCCAGCCAAAACCAGTACGGCAAGATTTTCCATACTGCTTATTCTAAATAGTCCCTAATGCAAGCTATACCCTAAATTGTGTCTGGACTTTGTCTTGCTGAGTGCCCTTTGGCATGTTAATAATTAAGCACCCACATGCCAAATCTGCCTTCTCTTGTTCTCTTGTCTCCTCATTGCAGCAAGTCCCCCAGTCAGGAAAGATTTTTGTAGCTGGATTTTTCTTGGCACAGATATTGAGTCATCATTGCACAGATTTTTGGGTTATTCTGTATTTTAGTGAGGATTTGTTCCAAAACAAGTACCATGCCCTTCTTTCCTGATGACAACACAAGTATCACACAGCTTATGGCACCAGTCAATTTATGAATTCCCAACTCCAGTAAATCTTATATAGCTAACTAAAACACCATTCCTTAGGCTTAATTAAATCCCTTTTGTAAAATTACTTTGCATGGAGCTTTCTAAGTGTCAGATTAACCCTGCCTGATAATAATTAAGGTAGAAAATTGAACTGTAATCAAATCAAAATAGATATTATGTATTTTATACATGGTACCTGGACACGGAAGAATTTGTAGTGGCAGGTAGCTATAATTAGTGCAGGATTCAGGGTTGACTAACTCATTACTTTAAGACATTTTAATTTTTTAAAAAAATTTATACTAGTCATTCAAAATGAAGTATTTTCTGCTTTAAATCTTCTTTAAGTCTTGCTTAGTATTTCTGTAGTATAATAAGAACATGACAGTGTCTAAGTAAAATTCTGCTTGAGTTAAATGAGTTTGTTATCACAATTTGCAATGCAGAATTAGAGTCACTGGGCCAGAGACTTTGGTGTGTTACTGTCAGTATGCACTGCATAACCGAGCTAGTTCAGGGACTATATGAGTTTATTGACACAGGGCTGAAATGTCTTAAATCTTGATGTATTTATATCCTGTGAGGTGGGAAGTACTACTGTTCCCATTCTGCATATAGAATTAGGCACAAAGAAATTAATATTTTTACCTTCAGTGTGTTAGACAGTTAAGTCTGTCTGAAATTATAGAGAAGTGAGGCTCCTGCATGTCTTTGTGGGCCTATACTTAACTGACTTATGAGGTCTACAAAAGCTGTGACAGTTGTATTATTCTAGTGTTAAGTCAAATCCCTATCCACTCATCTTAGTCCAGAAATACCTAAGAGTTCTCTAAAGTAGACAAAACAAGGGACTTCTGTCTTGCAAGTGGATCCTGCCATGTTTTGTCAGCTGATATCAGATGTTGTTAATCTCTTCAGCATCAGCTGTCCTGGATGAGAAAGCCTAAATCTGAAGAGGGGGATAGTACAGCAGGGTGGAAAAATGTGGCTCATAGGTTTGAAAACATAAATGCCTGCTCTGGAACTTTCACTTTCCAAGACGCTTTCATATCTACTCTTTTTTTCCCCTGTTTTAGTTAGCATTATTTTGCAGTGTGTCTTACAGCCTGCTGAGCTCGCTATAAATCACTGATATAAAATACATTAACTTTTTTAGGGGCATGAAAAAATCATGATATGGACATGCATCCTTGTGCGCTCACGGAGGTGAATAGAATGTCGCTGCCAAAACCCTCGGGTCCATCTGCACATGAGGTGCACAAGAATGACATGGGCCAGTGAAAAGAACAAAACTTCATCTTGTACCTTTCTTCTCCCACTCTTTAAAGGAGAGCTGGGGCTTCCTCCATGTCTGGTGGTGTTTTCTGTTTCATCGGCATTCGTGTCACACAGGTAGGTACTTCAGCTTTTGTTATAGACTTTAATGAACCATGAACCATGTTCCTACTCTGGATGATAATGACAGTCTTTCCAGGCTTAATGATAGGAAAGTCCCAGTAAGTTATTAAGCCCATCTCCCGAAACTGTTCCCCAGAGTACCTTTTAATTTAAGAGTCCCAAGTAACAGAGTTTCTATAGTGTCCCTGGGGAGACTTTGCTGATTACTTGGTTTGCTCTCAGGATTTTTTCTGGATATTCATCCTGGATTTTTGTGACTTTAAATTAATCCAATTATTTGTTTAAATCAACTAGAAATTTCATTGTGGATCTGACAATCAAAAAACAAGACGATAGAAAACAGAAACAAAATTACTACCAGGAAAATGAATACTGTGTATGGACACTTTAATCTGCCATTTCGCACCGAAGTGTCTCCAGCCCTCATTTCTGCAGCATCTATGAACAGTCCAAGCCATTTTTCTAGAAAAGGAGTATTTGCATTTATCATAGTTGTAGGCTTTCTCCCCAGTAAATGATGTAAAGTGTTTGTATGTCACCATAAAGGGACAGGTATGCAGACTTTGGTGATGTCTCAAGAAGAAAAAGAAGAGAGGCTCTGTGGCCACTTTTCTCTCTACAGCTTTGCACAGAGGTACTGCACGCAAGGGCTTGTCTACAGAACAATGGGCCCTGCATTGTTCCCAGCAGCTGCAGGTGAACAATGGGGTAAGAAACAGTGTCACACTGAACTCTCTCTCAACACAGGACACAGTCTAAATGATAGCCTAGGTCTGAATTATCACCAAATGCCGCGGCACTGCCAATTACAGTGCTGAGCATCCGCCCCGTCTGGGGAGAGGCTGGCTGGATTGCTCAGAGGCACGGGGGGGCTGGCAAAATTCCAGCAGGGGGTCGCCCAACCCACCGACGGTACAGGCGCGCTGAGGAAGGAGAGACGAGGCGGAGGGGCTTCTCGAGATGGTGCAGGGTTTATTATGGGCACCGGGGGCGTGCCAGGAGAAGCGAGACAATGTGTTTCACACTCAGTTACACCCCTGGGAGTGGGCGGGGGAAGATACAGAACACCCAATGGTGCAGGGACGCGGGGTTTGAATTTGGTGGGCCGGGGGTGCGGAGCCGATGGAGGGCATCGCGGGAACGGAGAAACACTGCTGGGGAGGGGAGGAGATGCCGTGCCCAGTTTGCAGGGAGCACACCACAACAACCAAAATGCATAAATTTATGACCTTACACTAAGGGAGTTGGTTTCTTTGCTGACTCATTAGAGGAGGACAAAGTTGGCTATTCTGAGGTCCCTAGGTTATCACTTACTGCATCACCTGACAAATTTAGAAGTTTTTTTTTTTTTTACTAATCCAGTTTTGGGCTCTTCATTATCACAAGGTAAGAGCCTTGTGATGATTTCATTATGTTCCTCTGAAGTTTTGTTTCTGTTGTCATATACTATTCAAATTGATATGTGACATAACATATTAGAGGTATAAAGAAAAAGTATTGAACACAGTGAAGAAAGAATTTATGCTTATGTGGTGCCCAAAGAAATCAAGGGACTAATTTGATAGAACTGAATAAATTCTGAGGGGGTTTTGTTTCGTTTTTGTTTTTTTTTTTAAATTGAGGGAGGTTATTTGATCAATAAGTGTTCATTTCTGTGCATTATTTTTCCTAAATTGTTTCATATTTGAAGTTTTTCTAGGGTAAAGCCTTCAGGGAATTTCCCTGAGCAAAGTTCATTTGAATTTTTGATGATGGATCTGCCATGGCCTTGCCAAGTTGATGTGTCCTTTTCTACTCAACTCTTACCACTCACCTTCTCCATTAATTAGTGTTACTCACACATGAATGTTGGTGGTAAACTATTCCAACAACAACCTTTTAAACAACTTCAGAGAAAAGCAAAAACAGAGAAGAGTTGCAGTAGGGTATTTACAGTATAACTTAGTGGTATTTCCTAATGGCTCCTTTGGCAGCTGTTGCTGATCACTTTTATAAAGAAATCATTTATGCCATTCATTATGATTCACCTTTTTTGTACATTTTTTTTTGCATGTTACAGAATACTAGCGCTAATTTTTAGAAGGATCACTCTGAATTTTTCTGCTTTGTATTTAAATGTCTAGTCTTGTTTAAAATCATGTTATATTTTGGCCTCAATAATATTTCATAGCAAAGAAACCACAGATGCCTTGTCATTTGCGTGAATAGAGCTTGTTCTTCTGCAACTTTCTGCCAGGAACACAGCAAAAGAATAAAAATATTTTGAGAAAGCTTGAAAATGGAGACTCCCAACCTCAAAACACTAACTCAAGGTGTCAGACTGGTTCAGTTACCTACCCAGGCTGTTTGATTCTTACCTCAATCAAAGCCAAATGCTAAAAGTTTTGAAGTTCACCATTACCTGCTGTGACTCTTAAGATTTGTTAGAACATCTTAGGCCCTTTTTAGTGCAAACAGCCTGAGTTTTCTGAGCTACCAAGCTGAGCTACCTTATGAAGAAAGGGTTTGCAAGCAGAAAAGTCACTGTATCTGAAATAAAGTGTCAGATGCATCAACATGACATCTATGTGCAGTGACAGGAACCCAAAGACTTTTTTGGGTCCTGAAGTCTATTTCCTATGTATCCTTCTCTGCCTGATATGACATTAGCTTGCAGTGTACCGATAACCTGGAAAAGTGATTCATCAGAGATGTGCAGCACACAGTTCCTGTAAAGTGACAGCTGCAGCAAAAAATAGCTGACTTGTACCAAATGAGGGTCACTAAAGATGTAAATCAATATCAGGAAACAGGAAAGAACAGTAATGAAAGGGAACATTAACTGCATCAAAAGCACTTTTAAATGCTTCTTTATTCAAAAATCTTCACCCTTTGCTAAACTTATGGGTTCTATTATAGCTGAACTGAAAAACATTGTTCACCCTGTCAAAATCACTTGCACAAATTTTAGTTAACCAATTCTGATGAACACTGTAGATGTATAATAAATGTTATATATTATGTATGAATGAAATTGTAGCTATGCAGCTAATTGTAGCTGTACACTTTACCCTTACACAGGTACTGATACACTTGTGAAGAACATCTGCAAAGAAATTCTTGCTAGGTATGTGCACTGCTGCTCTGGTCGTGGTTTGGATTTCTCTGTTTCAAGACGGTGCATAAGGACAGCGAGGTAATGGCTGCCAGGGCATTGTGGCTGTTCTTCCATGTGACTCAGGCAACATCAAAAGTGTTTGGTTTTGCTTACTCTTCTGCCTCTTGGTGTGGATCTTTTTTATTACTTTGGTTTTTAACAGGCAAGCAGATCAGGGTTGTCCCTCCAAGACAGACAGAATCTAAACTAAACGAATATTAGTGTATAAAAGGTGATTTGTTTTGCACTGTGCTCTCAAGAGAAAGCTGTGTTTCATTATGTGCTTTGACTTGGGGATGCAAACCTGTTTCTCTGATGAGTTTAATACCCAGTTGCTTAGAGACGACCTTGAAAAAAGAATTTTCCAGTTAGATTGAACTGGGAAAAGAAACCAAAACAGCAACAAAAAACCCAACTACTGAAAGAAAAGCCTTTCAATAACTCTGGACAAACAAAAAGAGAGACGATGTAATGATAGCAAAAAAAATATTATTGTCCTGAGTAAGAAAATCCTGTGATTGCTGCTTACTTTGAAATGGCAAACATGACTGTTTCTTTCCTTCCTTTCTTTCTTTCTGGACTAGATAAAACAGGTCAGAAAAAGATCACTTTCCCACTGGGCCACATTGTTCTGGCTACAGCATATGTTGTGTAGCTGCCTGATGCTCCAAATCAGTGTCTGGTGGGACCAAATGATAACTTCAGTACACATTGTGCTATCCAGCCACATCCCATGTACCTCCATGAAAAAGCAAAATGCAGCACACCACCATCACAGCAAATGTGACACACTTATACCCTGTACATACCCAAACACAAGCTCTCAGCAGGAAATGCTGTCATTAACAGGACGACACTGGCAAAGAAGGAGGAGTCCTTGCAGACCTACAAAGAGTAACCAGCTGGACAAGTCTGCCTTCAGTAATGTGTTCTCCTCTGGACTGTGGTTAAGTATTGCCCCTCTATAAGAGCAAGTTCTTGAGCTCAGGGCAGTAGCTCCAGGCAGTGAGATACTATTTACCCAGGGATTTGAGAATACTACTAATGTACAATTTTTATTCAAGAAGCCATTGCTGTAGTATTTTATGGGAGCTTCAAACTCTCTGCACTTTCCCTGTATCACCCTATTTGTCATCTCTTCCTACAGAGCCTCACGGCACTGACTTTCACACCAGTTAATGTCGTTTGAGCTAGCTACCTCTTGGTGAAGTGGCCTGTGAGGCAGTTTGGTCAGTCTCCTGTTTCTGCTTTAACAGGACCCCTGGTTGATTACTCCATCATTTTAGGATTTAGGATTTGCATTTCTGTTTGGCTCCCATCATAAGACAGTTATAAATAATTTTTTTATGATTGTCTGGAATACCCAGAAATTTTCTTGAGGTGCACCATATCCTAGGAGAAACTCCTGGCAAGCGTGAACACAAAGAAATAACTCAATGCCTGCTGCTGTTTGGCATTATAGGGAAATGAGGCAACCAACTGCAGGAGATCAGAGACCAAACCAGTCTGTTCAGCTGTCCCTAGAAATTTCCACTATGTGAAAAAATTGCATTACAGGCAAGGAGCAGAAAGAAACAGTACAATGACAAAGACAAAATTATTCTCATTTTAGTTCACATGCAATACTCACTTGATTGGTACAAGGTATTTGAAATGCTTTGGCACTCCACACTCTTGACAGCCTAGAGAGGTACCAACAGAAGAAGTGACATGGAAAGGTTCAATTACAGGTACTGTACCTTGTACTCACTGTGAAAATGTTATAGTTAATACTTGCCTACTATTTATTTCTTATATTATTTTCTTACAGTAACTGGGAAAATCTGATACTAGCTTGTCTAGAACTGATCAAGAGGAAAGATGGGGGGAAAAAAATGAGATTATTGTTCTTGTGAGAAAAAAGGTATTTTTAGTATATGCTATACTAAGGATAGCTGCTTAAGGGACATTTGCACACCCAGTGGCACGAATCATGAAAGTTGATCTTTTGAATTACCTTTTTTTATTGAACACTTGGTCACAAATTTCCCATTATGTTTATCCTACATGTGTTTCGGATTACTATCATTCAGGACAGTGATCTCGAAGTCTCTGGTGAATAGGTAGATTCAAATTTGCTTCTGTTTCCTCCTTTTTCAGTAACAGATAACTTCCAACCTGTGAGCAACAACTTCCACCAGAATTTTAAATATAGTACTTTCAAAGAGAAACGATCGATCATTCCCTTGTCTTACACCTTCAGAGGGTACGTTTCATTCCATATGAAGCTGTAGTTGAACTGCAAAAAATCAAAGATCATATAAAAATTTTTCAATTAATTACAAAATATTACTCATGCAATGACATATTTCTTGTGTTAACATTTTCACAGCACTGCAGGAGTCCATCATAATCAAGAAGAGAGATTGGCTGAGTGAAGGAAAATGAAATTTAATGAATAATGAAAGAGAAAGTTAAGCTGCACATATCTAGAAATGAATATCTTTTGTTACATTAATGCATGAACTAATAGATCAAAGGTTTATAAGTGTCAAGAGAAAGAGGTGGATGTGTGCATCGTTAAATACTTTACTTTATTTCTATAAGCAGAGATTGTCAAACCAGAAAGATTTTTTCTAAGAATGTACTTTATTCCTAACACGGACCACAGGATATCTTTAGTTAAAGTAAAATGTGTCTTTTAAAAAAGACAGGGGAAAAAATGCATCAAAACAGACTACCAAATAAACTCTGAATTTTGTTTTCCCAATTTTTTGAAGCCCTAAAGAAAAGATTGCAGTATTTAATTTAGTACTTTTTCTAAGTAGATATTTGTTAGACTGCACATCTGAGTCACGATCTGCTGGGCCATCGACTGCTGGACTGCGGACTCACAACTGCTGAGTTTTGGGCAGCATAGTGGCATCTCTGAGATGTGGAAAAGGCATTAATGGAGACATAGATATGACTTCTGAGTAATCCAGTTGCCTAGAAGCAAATACTCATCTTTAATGTTCAAGAAAAATCTTTTTGTCTGTGTATGTATTGATGTCAAGCAGAAACAAAAGGTAAGAGTGTAAGATTTCATACTGAAAGAAATCTCAGGGTAACTGGATTTGCCCTTCTGACATCCCCAGGAGATTCTACTAGAGTTCCCAGAATGCTTAACATTATAAACTGGAAGATGGATGGCCACTGGATTTATTGCTTGTGCCAAATTTATCTCAAATAATTCATTTTGATAATACCAGAAATGTTATGTTTTTTGAAAATGAATATAGCCTTTACAGTGTCCTTATCTCAATTTCAATGTATTTGAGGATTCTTTGAGATATGTTAGTGTTCCTTGTGGAACCTAAAACCTTACTTCAGTGTTTCATCAGAGACCTGGCTTCAGCCAATTTAATATGAGTTTGTTTGGATGGTTGTTCCGTTACACCGCTTGATAAGAAGCTGTGAACCCCTCTCCTCACCAGTGTGTCTCTGTGAGCCTGTTGCATGACTCCAGGTAGTAATAAAAATATATTGAACATTACATTGAATTTTTCATTCACTGAACTTGAAATGTAAGATTATTAAAAATAATACCACCTCCTTAATTCTTCTCAGGAGTTTTTGCTGCAGCCACGATTTTTATGTTTGATATTTCTCTTTGAGCTAAAATAAATTTTAATATGTTACTTCTTCATGTCCAGATGTTGTAGACATGTCTCTCTGGTAGAATTGTACCAATTGTAGCCTGCTCTGATCTTTGTGGATGTCCTTTTCCTTGCTATTTTTTTTCAAGGTGGATGGTTAACATTAAATATTATATGTGAGAGGTTGTGGCAGCATTATCAGAAAAGGCAAAAACATCCTTTAGAAAGTCACAGTCTGTTCTGGATATTGGTCTTATGATTTAGGCTCATTCATCTTCCTGAGCCACATGCCTGGTTCTGAATACTCTGAATCCGGGTAAAAATCTTCCTTCCCTTAGGGATGAAAGCAAAAGATAGGATGCTCATCTTACTTTTCTTGCCAAGTACAGAGAGACTTTCTCAGTTGGGAAAGTTCTGAAAATCTGTCCTTCCCCATGATTACTGTGGCTGGAGGCTGAATGACAGTGAGCAGTAGTTTTTTGCACAGCCCTGGAAGCAGGAGCTGCAGCAGCCCATGTTCTGTTTTCCAGGCTGAATCCACTGATCAGCCACATTGTGTTTAACTCTGATATTGGATAGTGAAAAATGCTCTTCTGTTTTACTACCCGACTTTTACAACTACAGCTTCAAAATGTCAAAGCCCCCCTTCTTTCCTCAAAAAGGCCCATAAACAAGCAGAAACCTTGCCTGGGATGTCAGTTCTTTTATTATTACTCTCAGGAACTTTTTAAATGACAAAAAACACCTGATGGATGGAATTAAGAAAGACAAATAAACCCTTGTAACACTTTGATAAGTGATCCATGTGCATTGAGCTACAATTATAGATACTGAATTTTGTCTTAATATATAATGTATTTGTCTTTATGTATTTTGTTTGAATGTACANCTTGCCTGGGATGTCAGTTCTTTTATTATGACTCTCAGGAACTTTTTAAATGACAAAAAACACCTGATGGATGGAATTAAGAAAGACAAATAAACCCTTGTAACACTTTGATAAGTGATCCATGTGCATTGAGCTACAATTATAGATACTGAATTTTGTCTTAATATATAATGTATTTGTCTTTATGTATTTTGTTTGAATGTACATTTAAATTTGGTTAGACATTTAATATCTCCACTTTGTCATTAAACAGGAGAAAGTGTTTTTCAGAAAATCAGAAATCGTTTCAAAATATTGAAAGTTTTTATTAAAAATATTCTTGTTTTATGGTTGTCAGGGGGGTTTTTTATGTTTATCCCTTATTTTAAAAGAAGTTGTTTGAATCAAAATGGGAAACAGTTGTCAGAGCTCTAGTTTTGGCAAACAAATTAAGCCTGTTAACTAGTCTGATAAAAACAGACTTGGGGCAGTATGCTGTATATTACAATTATAGACATGTTTAGAAATAAATGAAATTTTTAAAAAAATATTTTTTCAATCAGTACATTTTACATTATACAAAGGAATAACATTTTCAATTGAAATTTCGACTATGTTTCCGATAACACAATTGCTACACATTTAATATGGAGGTTTCATTATTAACATTTTGACTGAAATTATAAAAGAACATGAACCCACAACCATTTAAACTGGAACAGCTTCTAAATCTCATCTTTCAAAGAACTGTTGGGTTTCTTGACTTCCAGCTGACAGAAAGGAAGTGGGTAAAATAAACTTCCTCAAATAGTGATTGGCATTTATTTAATTCAGAATGCCAAAGCAACCACAGTGAATTTCCCTGCACAACTTCAGAAAGACTTAGAACTGCTCAAGTTTTAAGATTTAAGCATATCTCCAGGCAAGGAAGTTATTATTTCTAGAATAACAGAAATTAATTTCTGAGTTAAAAAAAAATCAAAAACTGAATTTTTACATAGTTGGTATGGAATTGATATTGCTATACTTGATTTACATGGAACTGTGGTAAAGATGAAGTTAAATGGAGTAACATAAAGTTCAGGAAAAGAGGGTTAAATGATAATTTTATACAGTTCACTAACAACAGTTGAAGAAAGGATGTATAGTGGTCACTATTTGTGTAACCTATTAAAGTGGCCTAACTTCATTATATACCTGGATTATAAGGGCTCTCGGAGGCATGGAGTCTAGTGCAGACAAGTCCTAACTGCTACCTTGCATTGAAAGTGCAGAAATACAAGCCAAAAATAAGTTTAAAACTAATTTGGCAGGCAGAATTAATATAATCTAAGTTGTTGTGCTATTTTGTCTGTCCATATACTAGTTACGTGTTCTTCCTGTCAAGCAAGGTAACTCACTACCGAGTGATTCCTTATGCTGCTTGGTTTAGCTGATTTGTTTACTTGCAGCTTCTTGGGTACAGTGATGTATAAAGGAATATAAATGATATCTGCTGAAATTTTAAGAAAATTCCTCAAAGCTGAGGTCTTTCAGTACCAAAGACTGAAATATATTGTCCACATGCTTTAATCAAGCTGAATTTTAAAGTATTCATTTTTTATTTAATGCCTGATCTTTGGGCAACACATAATTGGTTTCAGACTTGTCCTTGCTCAGCAGGGATGATTTGTGGATTTCAGGGTACCATGAGGCAAATGGGACAATGTGCAAATGCTTGTGAATAATTTCGGACCTAACATTTCTCCTTGGCTATTTTTCACTGCAGGGAAGTGCAACTGATGACCTTTGTAGTTTGACAATTAATGAAAAAACAGAATGCAGACATCAAGGCTAGAATCCATATGATGAATTTCTACCAGATTGCATTTAGTTTTGATCATTAAAAAGCTCAAAAAGGTGATTTTTTTTGCCACTATTTTATGATCTGCAGTATTTTTGTACTTACACATACCACTTCTACTTCTTTGGTGACTGAGAAAGTGAGATATTTATTTGATCTTCATCAAAAAAAGTGTGAGACATATTTTGAAGATCATGCTCAAGTATTAGATTAGCAGCAGACTTTGAGATGTTACTTAATATCAGAAGCCAGTTTTGAAGTTGTGGAAAAAAGATGGTAGAATATGTATGTGTATCCCCAATTAGTGTAACATGTATTTAACTTCAAAGCATTCCTTTGAATCCTTTTCTCAGCCAATTTACACAAAATCCTATCTTATAAAACAAAAATACTGTGACAGAAACACACACCCTTAAATGCAGTGTTTGAGCTAACAGTGACAATGCATTTTGAAAGGACCAAAATTTTATCTCCCACCAACTTCTGGAACGGCAATAAACTTCAGCTCAATACAGAGGAGAGGATCTGTAGTATGGCCTGTGATTCACTAGCCACAGGCTACTATGTTTCTTCCTTCTTTCATCTTTCATTATTAAAACATCTTCACCCTGGCTGGGTTTCAGAAATCAGAGGAATGCAATGAAGAATGAACAAGCCATTGGGTTATAAAAAACTCTGTCTCAGAGAAAATGCACATTTTCAGGGGTTTTTGTAGACATTAATTGGCTCCTGCATAATCTTTCAGCAGACTGTGTTTTTTCTCAATAGAATATTTTGTTAAAAGGTGAGGTTTTTGAGTGATATGATAATGAGTCAATTCTACTGTAAAATAATCTCCTGCTAAACTACAGACAAAGATTAAATTTTCCTTCTGCAACTGTCAGTTTCACAGACTGTTCCAATTTCTCTTCTTTTCTCTGGATGATTTTCTTTCACAATTTTTAAAATGAAAGTTCAGGCTCTTTCCTCACTGGCATACAGCATCTGTCATCGTCATAAGTTCATACTTCATCCGTTCCTCCATCCTCTTGCAAACCTAATGTTATATCTCAGAGATGCAATTTACTGTGACTTTTCAGAGATCATTAAATATTTCACTAGGAAATTCAATACAGAACCTATATGATCTCGATGTGGTCCCCACAGGGATACAAATGAGCCAGTATTATTAAAATACAATTAATGATGGCTAGTCAGATGGTAGTTAATGATGGTTAATTGGTTTTTAAATGTATGGGTCTCTCTTCCAGTCCAAATTGATATGATTTTCGCATTTCTACCAGCTGTTGGCTCTACAACTTCTTCCTAGATTGAGGATGTCTGTCACTAGAGGTGCCTCGTAACCTTGAGTTAGCTGGATCTTGGGCTGATTCGTACTTTCACATATGGTAGCACTGAGAGGGATTGCCCAAATTTTTAATTCATTCTTCGTGTACATTTGGTCACAATGAAAACTGAATTTACAATATTTGTGTTTCCCTTTACGAGACAATCCTTCCACCTCCTGGGTTTACTTTAGAGGTCATGATAGTCCTTTGGATTGGCAGCAGTGTGAGCTAAACAAACACTGCTTCCTTGTATCTTCCGAGTGGGAATTTCTACAGTGCACTTGGCTATTCTACTTCTGCACCAATAGCATCCATATGGTGACTTTTTTTTGTGTTCTATTTAATATTTTCTTTATTCTGGGATCTTTTCCAATTTGGCTGTGTAAGAGGTGGGCTTCTTTTGTTTGTTGCTGGGGTGAATACACTGTTGAAAAAAACAGGAATTTTAAGGAAGGACAGTGTGGATCTTGAAAGAAGAAAAGAAGTCTGAGGAATAAAGAATGTAACAGAAAAAACAGTAGAATGAACACGTACTGCTGCACATAACAAATAACAGAAAGGAAAACTACTTAGTCAGAATCAATCAGCAATGT
This sequence comes from Oreocharis arfaki, assembly GCA_013398015.1. Taxonomy (NCBI): domain Eukaryota; kingdom Metazoa; phylum Chordata; class Aves; order Passeriformes; family Paramythiidae; genus Oreocharis; species Oreocharis arfaki. The sequence goes on from VZRR01009787.1 coordinate 561,915, forward strand.
GAGATATAAAATAATTGCACAGAAGGCTCAGACACGTGTTCAAATTCCCACTGCTCGACAAGTTCCTGAGCATGCAATGAACCAGTGTAATTGTGTTCTTAGCCTATGGCAACAAAACATCCAGTAACTTTGCTTAACTTTCGTTGCATGGTCTATCAAATTGCATTATTTTGTTTTTGTTGTGTGCTTACATATCGAAAAGGGATTAAAGCTGTCACAATTTTATCTGTAAACCTATGGGAACAGGTTTTGGTTTTTGATATGTTAAATAGGGATATATTTTTATTAACTGTACTATGCTGCTTTAACCTGGCTGAGAGTATTGCCGAAATGCTCCTTGAGCTCTGTCAGGCTTGTTGCTGTGACCACTTTCCTGGGGAACCTGTTCCAGGGCTCAACCACCCTCTGGGTGAAGACCTTTATCTTGGTGTCCAACTTGGTGTCCAGCTTGGTGTCCAACTTAAACCTCCCCTGACTCAGCTTAAGGCCTTTTCCTTGGGTCCTGTCACTGGTCACCTGAGATGCGATCAGGATCTACCCCTCCTCTTCCACTTGCAAGGATGTTCAGATCACGATGAGGTCTCCCCTCAGTCTCCTCCAGGCTGAACAGACTAAGTGACCTCAGCTGCTCCTGATACGGCTTCCCCTCAAGTCCCTTCACCATCTCTGTGGCCCTCCTTTGGGCACTCTCTATTAGCTTTACATCCTTTAAAGAATAAGGCAGGGCTTTAAAAATTGAGACCTAAAAGGAAGTGTGATCATTAAAACAAACCTCTGATAAAATCATGTAGCTGTATTAGTTAAGCTAATTCCAGTCACATTAGGCTTTTCCTGAAAAATAATCATTCTCTCAATCTGTTTATCTGATTTCTGTACCAGAAGCTGGAGCAATACAATATCTCAGTAGGTCTTAATGATGACTTACATATACATCAATAGTCACACAGACATGACTGAGGAGACGACACCTTCTAGTGGAAACTATTGGTCAGGAAGCTTTGTCAAATTCATCAGAGATTAAAATATGGCACAGTATTACTGGAGGGATGTGAAATGTACTTTGGAATTGCAGAGGAGAAAAATACCGGTCATGCTATTTGTTCCTTACTCTTTTGAACGTAGAGTATTCTTTTTGCCCACTTCAATTTTTTAAGCAATTTCTGTTCATTATTATAATATCTTTCATTTTATGTGGATAAAAAACAAGCACAGTCATGGTTAATAAAAACCAAACAAACCCACAAAAAAATACTTTAAGGCAGTGGAACCCAGTTTCAGCCCAATCAAATTAAAAATCAGACTATTCCCTTCTACTTAAGTTAGGTCTTACGGCTACTTCTTTATTCTTAAACCAGAATAAAGTTGAAATAACTTGGCTATATTATCTCTTCTCCCTGCTCCATTTACGTTTCTTCATTCTCCTTTTCCAACTGCTTATTGAAAAGCAGCTGTATATCTTCGTCAAACTTCAAGTAGCATCTCCACAATTAAGATAAACTTAATAGAGAAATGTAGTTGAAATAAAATGATGAACCAGAGATTGTGGGATGTTACACCGAAGTCACACTGCAACATTTGAGCTCTAGCAACTTGCATGATAAGCTAAAATTTTGAGCAGAACTCTCTACTTGGTGCTAGATCAGAACTCCAGAAGAAACGTCTACACAGCTCACGAAATTGGCTTATTGCAATGTACGGTAAATCTGAAGTCTCTAGGATGTGATGGACTTCTGATACAAGATCAGTTACATATAAGCAGGAGATTTGACATGGTTTAAGTTTGACAAAGTATAACAAGTTCCATATTGGTCAGTGTTGGCAAATGTAAATGGGACATTGTCAGGCTGTCAACAAATTCATTATGTCGGACACTCCAAAAGCATTTTGTTGATTATATTAAAAATTAAATACTGTCTTCTAGATCAATCTGTCCCAAAGCCTTTTTTAATTTTATTTTCTAAAACAAGAAAAACTGAGAGGATTGTTTTCCTACTACATGCAAAATTTATTTCACGAAGTACTTGGGACTGGGTTAATCTTCAAAATATAATTTTAAAATTTCAGTTTGTTTTCCTTGAAGAGGCAAATATACTTAACCACCGTCAAACAATAGTCTCCTCTATAATAGTAAAAGCTGATGTAGAATCAATCTTTTACAGAAACCTCTGTGACAGTAAAATTTTCACCTTACGGGTATTTACGTAACAGTGGCTGATGTGTAATAATGATTTCCAGAATGCAGAATGTGCTACAATCTAATAGAAAGAAGAAAAATAAGTTACAAAAAAGTTAAAAAGAGGAATGATCTTTTCTGTACCACAGCAAGTTTTATATAGATACATATAAAATTTTTTCTATATATAAAATATAAAGAATTACAAAGTCATCTAAGATATGAAGTCTACAGGACAGGAAATTCATCACCACATATTTAAGCATTTGGGGGACAATTGAGAAGTTTTGTTTTTTTTTTTTTTTAATGCGAGATTATTTTTCCTTCCAGCATTTGATTTAAAATCTGCTCTTGAATTTAAGGTTCTTTTTAAATGCATACAGAAATAATTAGATGCACCATGAAGCAGCTTAAGCTAATTGAAGTGGCCACAAAAACTGTCAATGCAAATAGAGCCATCTGGATGAACAGATAAAAGCTTTGGAGACATTCAAAAGCCAGGTGGCATTCAGTTACATCCCATCTCTTCTTCACAGTATGGTTAGAAAACTGGGAGAAAGAAAAGTAAAACTCTTTAGGCCACTGAGCCAAAATCTAGTGTCAACAAGATCTTTCTAAATAGAAAAGAATAAGTAACCTACAATATTAGGGAAAGTTAATGTGACACTATGTGTTAATAAAAATTATAAAGTCAAGTACATAAACCAAAGGAGCAACAACTACTCTGACTACAAAGCAGGATCAGGCCAAACTGTAAGATAAGCCATCGTCTTTATAGAGTAATGCTACCTTTTATTTAAGGTACTTGACTGAATATAGAATACTAACTGAAGTTTCTACTGAGTCATGCTGTTTGAAAAGAACTGGACAAATACCATAAGTGCTAATTTTGAAAAACTGTGATCATCCCTTTTTTAATTTCACATCTGTGAGGATTATGTGTGCTCAAAGGTTCTGAAAAATCAGACTGGACTGTTTCTGAAGCCCAGTTTTTGAAAGACTCTGTTATCTCTTCTGTATTATACATCGTGGCTATTCAGATGGCCAGGGATTTTTCATTCTTGGATTATTGGGGCATAAGTTTTTTGGTTTTTGTTTGGTTTTTTTTAAAGCATGACCATTTACTGTAAATTGATATATGTTTTCAGTACATTTCGGTTTTCAGCCAGAATCTCTAAATGGTACTGTAAAATAAGTATCAAAATTTGGTACGATTGCTCAAACATCCTGTTCCATGAAAATGAGCTTTTATTAAAAGGGAACTACTTGGACAGAATGTCATCTTTAGGAAACTTGTCTTTTTCATATATTCACAACTTGATTGCACTTAAGAGGATTTTTAGCAAAGCTCAAAGAAATGGTGAAATGATGTTTTTATAGAATTTCTTAAGATATTTTGCACAGTATTTTAAAAAAACCAAACCAGACAAACCCCATATATGAGCTTTCCTTTTCGGTTCAACAGTGGTTGAAATTTGTCAGCCTTTAAGAAAAAAAACCCTAAGAACTCAAGCAGGTCTAAAAATAATAAATAATAACCACAGGAATTACTTGGTAAATCTCAAAAAATAAATGTTCAGCTCTGATATGCTTATGGATAATATTTGAGCTCACCTGGAAGAAGCCCCTGTTGAGAAAAGCCGATGTTTTTACAGCTGCTCTTTTTACTCAAAGATAAATAGTTCTTTTATTGTCACTTACATGTATTGGAATAGCTTTACATTTCAAACACATTTGGATGGTTTCACTTGTGCTACTCCACGTGGTTTTTTTCTATGAACTTTTTTTGGTGTGTGGAATTTCCTTCTAAGTCACCTGGGTATTCTGGTCATTACAGTGTCAAGAGCTGTATAAGTACCTATTGACTGAGAGAGACACGGTGTTTGACATTATAGAACCATCAAAGTTAAGTACCCAACTCCCTGGATACCCAACAGGACAGGAGCATCCTCTCAGATATCCATGCTCTTTCCCTGATAGCTCATAGATCTCTTCTAGGAAGCATCTTACCAGTTAACCTCTCAGGAAAATGTCAGCTCTACATGGAGATTTATGACAGAATAAAATGGGCTTTCAGATTATTATTTGATGTCTTCACTAGTCTAGTTGTGCAGTTCTGGTCAGCTTCAACACCTGTAGTTTTTTCGAGTCTGTGATCAGCAATGATCTAGGATGTCTTAAACACCTAATTTTCTAGTGTGCAAACTTTCACGCAATAGGTCATGTCATGGTGGAGGAAACTGATGCTGGACAATATAGGGGATAAAAAGGCTTAGTTCTAGATTGGAAAAGGGGCAGTCACATCTTAGAGGGCTTCTTCTGATCATAAAAGGCCACTAGGCTTTTTATATCTATATATATGTATAATTCCTTGCTTTAGGACAACAGATCAAAGGGCACCCTTTGCTTCAGGACCCTAATCAGAAGGTATATCCAGAAGGGATGAGAGCTCATGAATGCCACGGTGTTGTGCTCTATGCATGAGACATAGCCTGAGGCACCACAGAGGCAGAGGCTGTTTTAAGAGTTTAGACTGAGATGTGGTACCTCTGTACCTCTAAACAACCAAAGGCTCCCTGGTACTAAGTTGAGAAATAAACCTTAATGGACAAAACAGTGAAAACCAAGCAAAGCTCTGTCGGGGGCTATGGATTACCACTAGAGGGTGTTCTTGCTCGCTGCAAAAATTTCCAGCTGAGATTATCCCATGTCACTGGCACAAGTCATAGGGCGATAAGGAAAAAACAGTGCAAAATAAAAGTTTTCTAAGTGTGGCTGCACTGGTGAAGTTGTTCTCATTGCACAGGTCTGAAAGGCTTCCGTGAGGCAGCTAAAACTGCACCTATTAAACCAGGGTCTGCTGTCCTTATTCAGGGGCACATTCTTGTTTCCAAAGCCCAGCTGGAATAGACAGGTGAAATAATGCTTCACGATTCATAAAATGTTAGAAGGAAAATGAGACTATTATTGTCATCTTGGTCTTCATGTAAGGATGGCCATTTGCACCTTCCTTGTAGTACAGTGTTCAGAATTAGTTGCAGATTTTTTGGTTTGATTTGGATTTTTTTGTTTGTTTGCCTGTTTTTCAAAGTCATCATCTTTTAATTTTTTGTTATTAATATAGACAGGAAGTGCTTGTGAAGCTATATGTTGAACAAACATTATAATTTTTACAGTTACCTATTTCAAATAACTTGTTCATTTTATGGAACTGTAACATGATTGTAACATGGCCGATGAAATAAGCATAAAAGCATGTTATTAGACAGAATTCTGTATTTAAGGATAGAAGTTATGTTTCAATATTAGAGCAGTGTTGGCATCTGACAACTTACATTGATACTTAATCTCTGATGTATGAAATGGCCACTAATTTCTGATTGTATAGCAATTGTAAAGTAATTCTTTAGTAGTAAATTTTGGATGAGATAGATAGAGCTGCTTCATTCTTCTGGGTTAAATTTTCCTACAAATGAGGGTATTTTGGAAGCCCTCTACTAGAATGACCTCAAGCTCATTAGTAGGATTGCTATCTTAAGTAAAGTGGACTGGATTTTGACCAACAAGAGGTAAAACACCTTTTTTCTTTGCTTTTATGGATAATAAGTGTAATTCATTTTCAAATACAAACAAAAAAAACCCCAGTAAAGGTTGTGATAAGATATTAATAAAAACTAGACTAAGATAGATAGACTAAAATTTTCAAAAATAATCATGAAACCTGTCTTGAGTAAAAAAAAGAAAATTGTGTTCATCCTAAGGGGGTCTAATCTAGATTGTGCTGGAAACAGAAGGTGGAGGGCAGCTGACTCATGATTTTTACATGCCAAAGAGAAGCAAGAGTAATTCACTCAAAATGACCAAAACCCAGAAAAATTGCCTATCCTCCCAGTATGCTGAAAACAAAAATTTCGTTCATTTCAGCTATGAAATGTTCAGTCTCTGATCAGATCCTTCCATCTAAAGGGTTGGGGAAAAATAAGGAGGAAATGGGAGGGGAACATTGCTCACCATAAACAGAAAATGCTGGAGATTTTAATGTTCTACCTTTGTATGAAGAAAAATAATGCATCAAGATGGCCTCTGGTGTCTATAGGAAATATAAAAGACAAAAGTAAAAAAAAAATTAAGAGTAACCTTTTTTTCCCATAAAAAACCCACATTCCTAATTGTGTTGCTAAATACATGTCTGATTGAAATATTTTGACATTTCACATGTGATACATTTGTGAACATTCTACTAATTCCCAATAAGTCAGCAGCTGTTCCTTAGACTGTATTTCCATTTTTAAACTTACTTCTCATATTTTTCTTCTTTCCTTTCACCAACTCTAACAATTTCTTCTATTCCTAACAAGTATTTCTAGCAATGAATCAATTTTTACAAACTGCTCCATGTGTTGGCATTTCCTAAGGTCAGAGAAAGCCTTGTGATAGTCTGGTTTCATCTGTGGGGTAAAAGAGGTTATCTGATTTCTACCAGTAAATTCGTATTCCAAATGAATGATTTCCAGAAAAAAAAAAAATCTACATTTAGTTTAAACATCTGTCCTGACTCTGAATGTACCACAACACCTTCTAGCTTGGCTCTTAAGCATTCTCACTGCTGGCATTCATGCCCTTGTTTGCATCAGAATTTATCCCATTTCATCTTAGTACTGAATGTTACTATAGTTTTGCAGTGTGTGGTCGAGAGCTCTTCATTAGCTGAATTCTGTCTCCCAATAAAGAGCCCCTGAACTGTGGTGAAACTGTCTTTGCTTTCTTTTGGTTAAACTAAACATACTGATTCATCCTTGTTAGTGAGTTTATTGAAACAAGAGTACTTGCAGTTAATAATAACACTTAGAAAGGACAGACCCCCATCTTCACTGGTGCCCTGGGAGACAGGGGGTCTGCTAAGAAGTATTAGCTGGGGAGAGGCAGAGTGGAAGAAGCTGGGCAATGCAGCCTCCTTCAAGCCTTTGATAGATTTTTGTCTTGTATAAACAGTATTAAGAGGTACACAAACACTCTCTTGTTTCTGAGGAGCTTGAAATCCTTTGTAATTCACAGTGTATTGAATCTTGCATCTTGCCTGGAAGCTAGACAAGCATTATCCCTGTTATAGACAGGGGGAAATGGAGGCAAAGGGTATTTATACGATTTGCCTCAGGAGCAGATTATCCTCCTGCCTTATTCACCAGCCTGAGCTTCAGCTTTTCAGTAGATAAAAACGTTTGTGTTTGAGTGGGATCTGAAAGGGGATAAACGTCAGGAAATTTCCTTCTAGTGCTACCTGTGGATCTGTCAGTCCCCAGAGATGAATATATTTAATATGCATGATAATCTTCCTCCCTATTGCATAACTTCAAATTTCCTTTATATTCAAAGAGGGCCTGATTCAAAGCCTATTGAAGAATGAAATTATTCTTAACAGCTTTGAATTATGTATAAGTGTGTCTTCCATCTTAAAATGTGATGCATACACTAACAGAGCACTATTATTTCATGGGGAGGCATTTTTTAAAAATTATTTTGGGCTCATCTACAGCTTCATGTAGGCAGAACAATTATCAAGTTACACATTTAAAATCCAAGTCAACAAGAAAAAAAGCTAGTGATGATTTAAAGTAAAGCTTTCTTTTCTCCATACAGTTTGCTGCTGGTGTGTTATCTACGTTAAAAATTAAAACAAAAGAGAAATTAGCAGATTCACAAATTCCCATTTAAATCAAGAAATCATGATTTTTTTTCTCCAAACCTGTTGCTGTTAAATTCAGTTTTGTGCTAGAGAACAGCCACTGGATGGCAGCCTTGCTCCTTACAAACTAGAGTAAGCTAAAAAACAAAGCTGGTTGAACCAGCTTTGTTACAAACCTGCAGCCCAAGTGTGTCCCTGGCCTGTGCCCTTGGTAACCGAGGTGCCTTTGCCTGATTGTTCAGAGGCACGGAGACTCTTCACATGCAGGTGCACTTAATCTTTTCAAGATGTAACAAAACCCTATGAAGTCACACTCTGTTGTGTTAAACGTAGTACGTCCGCTGATCTTTCATGTTTATTCAGCTTTTTTGGGGGAGGAAGGGGGTGCCAAAACAAAAGAGAGGTAGAGTCAAAAGTATCCAGCTTGCATGCTTAAGCAATAAGGAGATTGCTCCGTTGTCTACTGTAAACCCCGCCAGTGTGCAATTTCCTTTTTCCTGTTCTCCAAATTAGTTGGTAGGACCAAGTTCCCCCAGGTGGGAATAAGTTCTCCAGACTTCTTGGAAAAAGCTGTACAACACCACTTTCTTCTTGAAACAGCTGGGGAATTTTGCCAAGATGGCACACATCCTATTATTGTCTTTCCCATAAACCTGCTGATGTCAATGTGGAAATTTACCTTACTAAGTTTGATACTGAATCTTTGTACCAGAAAGATATATTTTGAAACAATGATCTATTGCTTCTACAAGTTAGATTCGTTCATGCTTCTGTGAGATTACTTTCTCCAGATGGATAAATGGAGGCAAAGCGTAGGTCAGAGCAGGCAGATTAACATATCACAAATGCAGATCTTTGTAGGACCAAGGTGCCTCAGTAATAAATGTGATCTTGGTACAGTTCTCAGCATGTCAGTGAGATTATAGCTCAAGAAATCTCATCTCCACTACATGGTGTATTCAGTTACCCCTCCCAAGCTGCTTTCCCCTGCCAAAGGCCAAGATATCCTTCCTTCATGACCTGCTTCTTCCAGCTGGCACAGAAGCTTTCCCTGTTGTGTCTGTCACCCTGTAAGTAGCAATATTATCACTCTGTGATTTCCATGCTGCTGTCTGCTGACCTTTTGGTGTTTGGCATTTCAGTCCCGGGGAAGCAGAGCCTGTTCCTAAATCTTCTCATCTCTCTGAACTACTAGAGCAAATCCAAAATCCATGGTCAGTAAAGGTTTCTGCATGTTCCTGTGTGGCCTCACATTGCTGTTTAGAACTTTTTCACAGAGCAAGGACACTGCTTAATCAGCAAGGATTAGTAAGGACACTGCTGCCCTGTCCCCTCATCCATTTCCCACTGAGGGAACAAGTAATCTGCTTGTGAATGAGCTCTTGACCCACCTTTGTTTGCGTGTGGCATGCAATGGAAATTCATTAGATGTTTTGGTACTGGTGGTAATTCCAGAGCTGATACGCACATAACAAGGCCAGTACACACAGAAAGGCAAGCTCATGAAAAATTCCAATCAAAACTGTTCCTGCCTGTTTATGAACCTCTGAAAAAGCCTTGGTCCAAAAACGTTGCTGTCTGCAGTTCCCAATAAATCTGCATCAAAGAATGAACTGACATGTGAGTGTCCAAGCCTTAATCTAGGTTATAATCTAGCCATACTTGTTGTACTTTATGGCAACCCCCTGCCAAAGAAGCATCATTCTTGGCAAAATAATGTTTTCGCAAAATAATTTTTCCACAAAATAAGGTGTGTGTGCTACACATGAGCATGTTCCTCCCTCATTTAAGTCTGTAAAATGAAATTTCTGTTACTGTGAAAGACACACTGCAATTTTAAAAACATTCAGTATCTGTATCTCATAGTTCTCAAATGGGGTGAAGGCCTGAGACAATGTAAGGAATTCACACCATTTCAGCTGAACTTTGCAGATGAGGTGCTTGAGGCAGTGAACTGGTGACCGGGAATTCTGCTGAGTGGAGAAGAGTGCCTAGGGTATCATTTAGTCCCCTAAATTAGATGTCTAAAGCCACAGTGTGAAGACTATTTCCTTTTTCATGTATTTTATGAAGATGTCAAGGTCTGAATGTTTCTATCCAAATCATACTGCATATTTCTGTGATACTCACTGATTTTCTGTTCCTGTGCGTTTGTTTTGCACATGGTAAAATGTTGTGCTGTGCTGCAGATGTAACATGTTCAAAACTTCAAGCCTGACCAGGTGGCTGCCTCTCAAGAGCTTTGGATTTGCCTGTAGAATATGCAGCTATCACTCCTGTTCCTCCGGAGGGAGCCTCAGCAGAAAGCACACTCAGATGAATATAAAATCCTCCACGAGTTACTACAACACTTCAGCACAGCTGAGACTGAGAGCAAACAATCCTCTCTCACTTTATCAATGCAATCTGAACACAAGCCACCCTGGAGCCTAACTCTGCATTAGTGAGTACAAAAATACACTTCTTAAAGAGCACCACATCTGAAATATAACCGCAGACAAGCAACAGCCATTCACTGAGACATGTCCAAAGCACATACCAACTTCTTTCCAAGTATTCAGCGCACCACAAAGTAAGGTGCACAAGAAGTGCTAAAGGAAATCTGAGCCACTGTCACTGTTTTAGGCTCATGCCTGCCGTGCCTGGTGAAAGAGGTCCACACCCTCAGCGACTTTGCTGATAGACTTCATCTGAAGAGGCAAATCTATCATCCACCCTGCACTCTGCCTGAGGCTAAAAAAAGCCCATCAGATCTTATGTTCCATTGCCTTGTAGTAAACCTTCTATTTATAAATGATAGGTGATAAACTCATATGGATATAACAAAAAAACTCTTCTTCCACCTTTAATATCCTAGATTACTGTAAACATCAGCTGGGCCAAGCTAAAGTAGAATGGAAGGTTTGGCAAGAGATAACTTTTTCAACAACATATTTACAAAAATAGTGAAAATGCTCTTTAAGTCATCAGTAACATACTCCTTCATGACAGTGATGATGGCTATAAAGGACACATAACTGAGTAAACCAAATATTTATAAAATAGATTTTATTAGTAGTATTTATAACTTTTGGTCTGTTTTTTCTTATCATGTAGTAAAATGTGTTTACAATACAATGACTATCCAGAATATAAAAATTTCCATTTTGGGAAATGCTACTTATTCAAATTTTGAGCCAGCTCTGTAGTGCCTGGGATCTGTGAAGGCAACTAACCACTTGCATCAAGGTTCAGCCTTTAGTTTTCTTTTTTTTTGTCGTTGGTCAGGCCTCTCAGTCTGCACTGCTGGAGTGGTCACCAGCTCAAGATCAGACCTCAAGCCTTAATTTCTCTTGAGTAGGGTGAAGCATCAATAATACTACTGATGTTTTCTTAAATTTTTTATTTTTCCCTTTTCTTTTCCTTTTCCTTTAATTTTTCTTTCTTTTTTCTTTCCTTTTCCTTTCTTTTTTTTTTCTGTGTCTTCAAATGTGATTATAATTTACAAAGAATATTCAAATCCTTGTTTTCCACAACAGGAGTTAAATAATTATAAACAACACCACATATAGCAGTGAAAGCAGTTAGTGTTTCTCATAAGATTTCCGAGTCACATTCCAAAAATTCATTTCTAAAATGTTTTTTCTTCTTTTACTTTTTCTGCTCTTCTATTTCTTTGATTTTTTGCAGATTCTTTCTCACAAACTTAAGTAAACCAGTGTCAAGAACATAAGATCTCATTAATATGCAACTGTTTTGGGCAAAGGCATGCACCTCCACTCTCTATGTGGTAGAATTTGAGATTATTTATACTGTCTAGCTAAGTGAACGAATTTACCTAATTTATTGTTATAATAAGGGAAAGGCAGTTACTATACTTATACTGTAACAAAATGTGGAAGTGAATAACTATTCTGAAACAGAAAATACCTTCTCACACATCTCTCTTTAGTCCTGTCAACACAAAGACAAGACCCTCATTGTTGGGGTGGGTGAGCTGGCAACGGTAGAAGCCGAGATGCCAGAAACCCCTGGTGCAGGAGACCCCCTGCGCTGGTGGGTCGACTCAGAAAGTAAATAGCTCCCCCAACTCTTGTTACAGGGAAAGACTACTTCTCCCATCAGGCAGTACCTGTCTGGTACCTGGTCCCCCACTCCGCCCCTTCCCTCTCCCCATTGGTTGTTGTATCCCTCTGCCTTCCCCCTGCCCCTTGCCCCCAGGTAATTAGTTACTGGTGCTCTGCCAGCCCCCTTTCTTTTACCATTTATAAGCTTGTACACGAGGCCTGCTCGCCCTCTTTCGCCTCTGATCCCTTCGGAATAAACCTTTCGGAACCCATGAGGAGAGCCCTCCACGCTCCCTGCTCCTGGTAACACCTGAGCTATCCTGGCCTGGGTGCGGGGCTGTGTCTCGGTGCCATCCATCGGCACGGGGGCTAGGAAATCGGCCTGCGAGGTGCCGAGCTGCACCCCCAGGGCATTCCTTGCAGGGGATGCTTTTGGGTTAAAGCGGCGATTTCAGCCACCCCACAGCACCCCACCTCACCTCATCAGCTCAGCTCTCTCCCTTACAGGGATCTGGTGGGCAATCTGTTCCACTTCAGCTCTCTTTTGGTTTGAGGTTGGGTGTATTCCTCCACCTGGTGCTGTACTTCCATTTGTGGCTATTTTGAACTGCTTAACAGCAGAATTACTCAACAACAGACACAGAGCAAATCCCATGCATGAGATAGAGCAGTATGTTTCGGATTCTTATGTCCTGGGTCTGCTCCCTCTTCTCCAAGTGTCACTGTCTGTGATTCCTTGTATCCCAGTTGATCTGAGATGTGGGTTGTCTGCTCCTCTTCCTTTCAAAGGGCAGTAATTCTGCAGGGATGTGGGTTTTCTTGTTGTATGTGAGAAAGGATTTTCACCGTTCCTCCTTTTAGCCAATTTTTACTGTGAAAAACCAGATGCAGATTTACCAAAGGATAAATCTGACAACACCAAAGCCTGCCAAATGGCCATGCTGCTTACTGAGGCTGTCTGAAAACTGCTGTGCATCTGTATAGTGTTCTTAGCATATTACCTCTATGAACCCCAAAAGTAGTAGTATTTACAATGCTCAATTAATGTAGTAACTTTAGTATTCATTGATCTTCACAAGTTGTTCCGAGTCTGCTGCATTGAGAATGAGAAATAACAGTAATAAAATGATCAAAGAAGGCTATATTATTTGTTCCAGGTTCTTTTTACTCTGACAATTCCCTTCAGTGGTTGCATTGTCTTTTGTGGAAACAATCCTCAGTTGAAGGTAGCTGAGGACATCATGGGGGGAAGGATAATTCAAAAAGAGAACAGGTGGAGGAAAACACCAAGAAAAACCTTCTTTTGGATCATAACCAAAGCTGAATCATATAAACAGAAAGAAAGGCAAGAGAGAATAAAACACAACTGACAAAGATCAAGCAACTCATGTGGATGAAAGTCATCACTCTGTGGGAAATGGAAAGCAGAAGGAAGTGACCATCAAGTATTCCCTTTATAATGGGCTGACATCACTCAGTTCTCTGCCAGACAAGGGTATCAAGTTGTTTGTGTTCCCATTTTAGGGCAGTGGAGAAAGTCATACCTGGTTGTAAATTTTACTACCATTATGTTTTTGTTCTCTGGAGGCTCTAGTCTGACAGCAGGAAGACAAATATTGATACATCAATGAATGAATATTCTTCTGGGTGGTGACCTTTGTGAATGCTCTCATTCTACCCTAATAAATATTAATTCAGAAAATTGTTGTCATTTAGTCTGCTTCTGACAAACAAAAGGGAAAAAACCCAGGCCTTGCTTCCTGAGTCACTGGATTATCAAGAGCAGTAGAAGATTAGTGTACTGGGAAAGGAAGGAATGGCTTTATGAGGATTTGGGAATCTCTGAGACCTCATCACCATCAGTGACCTTCAAGACCTTCCTATGTGAAAATCCAGCTGGACACCTGCTTCTCCCACTCTGTGGTTTGCAACTCTTTACCTGTTATAATTGTCTGAGTGTATTATGTTCTCCAAAGAAACACTAAACTCCCTTATGTGAAAACTAAGCCATATGGAAAAATCATATTTCCCAGATAGTTGATCAAATATATTTCATATGTTTGGAAGACACTGTGTAGTTTAAACAGAGCTGGCTTGAGGTCATACCACATGTAATTTTTGCTATGGAACAAGATATGTTTCAAAACGAGTGAGAATATGAAAGAAAAAAAAGATTGAAAGGTTATATTATATACCAAAAAAAAAAAAAAGTTAGTTTCATATCAAACAGAAATTGTGGTAAGGAATTTAGGTTATTTTGTAGGTGATTCGGTTATTTTGTGAATGATTCTGGGGTAGTGCAAACATGAAGCATGTGGAAATATATATTGCAAGCCCATTTACTAAAGAAGAGCGAACAGTTTTGTGGTTTCAGGCTTGGAAAAGCTGGGTTCATTTTCTGATTGAGGCATTCAGGCACTGTTACTCCTCCATTTGGGTTATCCTCGGCCTGAGTTCTCAGCTGTAGAGCAGAGAGAGCACTATTTCCTGCATGTGTCACAAGGAAGAAAGAAATCTGTTAATGAAGGCATGGCAAAATAGGGTATCTAAGTGCCTTTGTAGATCAAGTCCCATTCTGGTTTTACGTCTGAAAAATTTGCTATGATTGTTTATATTCAATAAAAATTAATTTTGTCTTTTCAGGATATGATAACTCTAAGCCCCAAACAGTTTGAGGAAAATAACACTTACTAAGAAGATTTCTAGCAGAAATTCAAGTTTTTTTAAGAAGTGATTTTTCAGTTGATTACCCTTTCCCTGGAAAGAGCTGTGCCATTTCTTGTGATATTAAAAGGAGCTCATGAGATGAAAGACCACTCATAAAAGAAGATTAAGAAAAGCATACATGCTTTTTAATAAAATATTGAAGGCATTTTGGCTGTCTAATATAAATTTAAAAGGCTAATGTTTGATAAGGATCTAATAAATAATCATTCAATTTATTTTAAAAAATTATTTGACTTTTTATGGAAGAGGTACTTTTAATCTACTAGTTACAAACAAATGCCAAGATAAATAATCACTGTGGTTTCAAATATGTACAGATGTCTTTCCTCTTTCAGTCATCTGTTATTCCATTCCAATCCCGAATTCTGATTGTGGGCAATGTGCTAAATGTTCACATATATACGCTGACATCCACAGCAACCTTCACCCCCATCATGGAAAACACACAAGCTCATACACAAAATAATGATTCCCTAAAGGTGTTTTAGGAGTTACATACGTAGGAAGAACAATGCATATAATAAACAACATAAAATAATCCTGATTTTTCCATTGATTTAAATCATACTCCCAGAAACAAAGTTACTACTTATATAGTTTTAATTTGATTATTCGCTGAATTCAGTTGTTTTTAAGGAGCTGTTAGAGTGAATTAGGAAGACACTAGGCTTCACTGTGCATGTAGGATCAAGTTTATTTTTCTTTCTAGTTATTCCTCATATGGGTAATCTGAAACAAGACATAATCAGTACAATTTTAAAGAAGGCTTATCACAGCTGTCATCATAATTGGTTTCCCATCATGCTTATAAAAATAAAATGGATAATGATAGAAGAAGTATAATCCTATTCTTTGCATTATTCTAGTTTCAGCTGTGCAATTGGTTTTTCTCAGAGTCTTCAGTGAAAATGTCTTTGTCATTTCATCAGACAATGCTCAGCAATAGCTCGTTAGCTGTTGTGAGAAAGCAATTATTAGACTAATCAGTCATATCTCAGTATTGTCTGGTGGTTCTTTCCAGCTGACTATTGTATTGACCTGCTCTTTCTTGCCTTAGCCTGTAATTACCATTTTGGTACAGGTCATCATCTTACTTATGTGTGATATGATTAAATATTGAAATTCTTTTTATGATCTTACAATATACATCAGTATATTAGTTATAGTTATAAAACTATATATTATATATTATTTATATATATATAAAGGTATATGTATAAGTTATATATATATTTACATTATATATATATAAATTAGTTATAAAAGCTAGCATTGAATGCTGCATAGGAGTTTAGAATATCTATTATCTCTTAATATTTGATAGTTATAGTTATCTATTTACCCCCAAAACACTTCTCAATGTGGTGTATAGAGTGTGCCTTGGGATCTTATATTTAAGAATCAGATTATTCAATTTGAAGCAGAACAGTTGTTAAACTACAACAATTATTATTAATGCTTAAACAAGAACCAAATTATCATTTAACCTAAGCAGAAACACATAGAGAATATCAGACAGACAGAGTGCAATTAGCAAACTTCAGAAGAAATTAGATTTCGGAACTACTTTTATGTGTGGTAGAAAACAATGCCTGAGTGAATCTTCTAATGCAATTATTTAAAGGAGGCAAACAGAGGATGACTTCAGATGGATTATTCAAGGACTGTCCCAGTAAAACCAAAGGGGTGGCATTATTAGGATTTATCTCAAACAGTTGAAAGCCAGGAGATTATTCTGGGGAATTATCACTGTATTTGTTTTTTTTTTTTTTTGTTATAGTCTTAGGTGCACATTAATTTTCAACCAGTGTTTCAGACAGGTTGTTGGGCAAGACAGACTTCTGGTCTGATCCAGCACACTTGTTCATTATGCTCTTATGTTATGAAGATACAAAAAGGATTAATTCTTGTGCCCTAATAGAGAAGGATTAAAAGTTAGAATTCAGAGAATTGTAGAATAATTTAAGTTGGAAAAAGTCTTTCGTGAAGTCCAACTGTAAACCAAACCCTGCCAAGTCCACTGTTAAGCCATGTCCTTAATCACCACATCTACAAGTCTTTTAAATAACTCCAGGGATGATGACTCAATCACATCCCTCTGGAGTCTGTTCTGAATCTTGACAACCCATTTGGTAAAGACATTTTTACTAATATACAACCTAAACCACCATTTATCTGATGAAACAGATAAACAAAGACACACATACTTCATAAAAATAATACAGAAATTTACCATGTTTTCCAGTAAGATATTCAGTCCAGCATGAGGAAACCTTAGTTTACAGTACCTTTATAATAACCCACAAGCTAATTAATGTTTTGCAGATTTATTTCAGCCTCTCAAAGCTCTAACGTGATTATGGCTAACTCTAATTGAATGAACAACCCTGAACATATCCAAGAAACCTACATTTCCACATTCCTCCAGAAAGAGAAGAGAAAACTGTCTTTGAAAACTTAAATCATAAGGCATCCTTGTGATGAGCACTGGGAACAAAGCTCCCCTGTGAGCAGGTTATCTCCTTACTACCCTTGTAGAACAGTTTACACTTTCCTCTGAGGCATCTGGTTCTTCTTTTCTGAAACATGGAACTGAATGATACATGTCAATTATTTAATACCACTATTGTACTTTTTATATTAATCCATTCTTATAAAGCATAATTTCTGGGAAGTTGCTGAAAAAAGAAAACCCAGACTTGAAACAGTTGGCTTAAAATTCAGTCTGAGCTCTTTTTATGATGTGAAAATGTCCTTCTTGGTAATATTAGAAGCTTATGCTCCCTAGAGGTGTTTATATGAAAAATTGACAGCTCTCCTTAGTTTTCTTCTCCAAGTCTATTTCAAACATCAAGATCTTCTGCAAAGATCTGGGGGGTCATTTTGTGGTGTTGAAAGTGTTGTTAGTCACCTTTCTGAGTGGACACAGGCTGACGCATAATTCCAGAGTGAGAAAAGAAATGTAAACTTTTATGTGAATCAAATAGGGAGTTCAAATAAACATTTCTTGCTGTTATATCTAAAATTCAAATGCAAAATCAGGGCTGAAACATGTCTTATCCATAGCAGCTTCATGTTATTAGAAATGTAGCAGTGCTTCTGCACCTACTTCTATTAATTCACTAAAAACAGGTTTCCACACAGACCCTGACGTTGAATGCCTCAAGCCATTGCTTTTAATGATTTTATTTTCATGGCAGGAAATGCAAATCCTGGCTTGATCCCATTCCATTAATGATAATGGTGGAATTTCCAAGACCTACGATGGAAGCAGATTTCACTCATTTCCGAGAACTTTTCCTGGTTTTTAGCAGTTCATTATGCCTGTAATACTCAAATGAACTGGAAGAGCTCAGTGCACGTGCATGTACTACTTTATCCTTCTAATAGAAAACTGTGTCTTTAGAGGTTACTAGTAATTGTAACCACTTATTATATTTATTATGGAAATATTTCATATTTTTAATTCTTTTAGCATTGTAGTTCTAATGCTATTTTGATGATTTGGATAAATCCTTTCGGAGATTTCTGGTGTTGCTGTAAGATGCTGGCTTGAAGGAGTGACAGAGGTAAAATATGGCAGGCTTTGTTCAGGATCATCTACTTGGTAGGAGACATTGGAATAAAGCACTAGGAATGCAATTTCTTGGCACTAGCAAATTAAGTTCCACTTTGGGAAGGCAGTTGAGGGGAGGAAATAGTAGTACGCTGCCTTGCCTTGAGAAAATGAGTAAGTATTCCTCAACTGATGACATCACCTCTGTGATATATCTGCTGGTTCTACCATATAAATCTAACTGACCAAACTGGTCTAAGAGCCAAGGTTTAACAGTTGAACAGTACATTTTATGGACTTGGTAAGAATTTCTTTTCTTAGTCGTGTTTATTTTTAACTGTCTTGCAAGAAACAAAAATGTTCAATGTTTGTAATAGAAGCAACATTGTGACAAAATAGAAAACAATATTTTTAATTTTAAAAATAAAATAAAATATAGAACATAGTGAGACTTTGAGCAGAGACTGTATTTTGTGTTCATGTTTTGTATTAATTTTAATTTTTAAAAACATTTTTCCTCCATAAAAATCATCGATATAGTATGTTGTGGTATTCTTCATTTACATCCACAGACCACCTCTAACCTTTTAATGGTCTTTGAAAGACTTGTCCTGATTTACATAGAGTTTATAAGCAGACTATAATTTGTGATGACACCATACCTGGAAGTATCCCTGGAGCTTTACTTAAGGTTTCAGCTTCTTCCAGATACAAGTGCTACAAAAAAGGATTTAGTGTTAACAACAGTTCCAAATATTTGCAGAAATACTTTTCTGTCAGGCAACAGTAGGTACAATTGCCAACATATTGTCAAAGCACAGTGGATGCCAAACAGGAGAATTTCTAGGAGACAAAGAAACATTATATGCCAAACGTGCCTGTCATCCACCCTGTGTCCAAAGAAGATTTTTTCAGCTGCATTATGTGTGCTATTTTGACATGCAACCGTGAACTTAACTATAAGTAGTTTAAATTTTTAAATTCAGCCATTTCTCTCTCTCCAGCTGGTGAAAATCACAGATACATATGTGAAACATTTATCATAGTTTGAAGCCCTGTTATATTCAATTGCTTTACACTGGCATCAAACTGTTTAGCTTTCATAAGGAACATTTTGAGCCACAGTGACTAGCACAAGTATTGAAGTTCATACATTTCAGTACCCTGACTGTTTGATGGATTCCAGTCAACAAAGATGGTGGTGGAGCACACAGCTTCATTTATTTGGATGAGGATCTAGCTAAGTATACTGGTTAGCATTAAAGACAAAAAATACAACTTGCTGATTTTCAGAAGCATTGGCATGTTTATGAGTGGTGTGTGCACATCTTTGATTAATAAAGGGAAATACAGTGAAAAATTCCACAGTGCCCTTACAGATACAGATCAGTTCCATCCTTTAAATTACAAATACCACAGAACAAAAAACATCACTTCTCCTTAACTATCTAGAATGCAAAACAGTCTTTTTCATCTGTACTGGACATCAGACAGCTGTTAAACTGGGGCAAGGGTTGAGCCTATATTATCTTCACATACAACAGCAACTAAAAATCAACTTAAAGGAAGAGAGACAGGCATGAAGCAAGAAAACATTCTACTCCAGGACATACCTTAGGAACAGCAACATGTGATAAGTCACAAATAACTAGAGAAGAATGTGTTTAAGCTGGTGTCTCATTCAAGACCTCTGGATAAGCATGCAGATATTCCAAAAACAAAGTCCAGCGAGGTGGGAAGCTTTTGATTATGCTGGCTGAGCTTTACCCCACTCATAATTTTTCAGCAGTGCAGTCACTGAAACAACTACCTGACGTGGCTAAAGCTGTAATCCTTTTTGGTTTGTTTTCAAAATGGAATTTTGATCACAGTCTAGCAATTTATTTTAAGGTACTTTAAAATTATTTGTTGATTGAAAGCTGATACTTAAAATCTTTAACCTGTAGACAAAATTATAAAGCCCTAAAAATAGAGCTTTAGAATAGAAGTGCTGACAAAACCCTTACGAAAAGTGCAGCAGTGGGCCTGCTATAATAATAAAATAACAAACTGAAGAGGTAAGTTAAGCCTTCTTCAGAGGTACTGGCACAGTCCATCTGTTTGTTCTGATTCATGGAGCTATTCAGTCTAAGTGTTCAGCAAAAGCAGTTTGTAGGAATGCATGCTTTCTATGCAGTGCTACAAGCCCAGAAAAAAGTGATGTGAAACTTAAGGGCTTAAGGAAATGATCATTGCACAACATAGCTGAAATATCTGTATTTCTTTTGTCTGCTTTTTTCCTCTTCTGCCCACAGCTATAGCAAGGAATGAGAAGTTCAAGTCAGATTTGATATTTACTTGATGTAGTAGATCTAACAGAATAATCACAGTCATTTTATTCTTTTTCCATGCAGAAACATGCATCTCCATTTGCCTCTGCATAAACAATCATAATTCATGTTAACATGCTTACAAGAAAAAATGACCATGAAACTCACAGAGAAATGGATACAATATATTTGGATAAGCATAAAAGTAATACAGGCTGTAGGGATACCCCATGATGAGAGGTGTAAAGAAGAGTTCTGTTCCCAGGGCAGACCATCAGATTAAATTTACACCAAGCTGTAAGGCGGAATGGCCTGAAAAACTGTTGGGCCTGTTCATGAAATCAGATTCATCCTTCAAAACCCATCCCAAGTGCCTCAGATGCAGCTCGGTGGAATGTGGCTGTGCACAGGCAGATCTGGCAGGCTCACATGTGGGGAGAAGGACAGATCTTTATGAGGTCTTCTCTGGTTAAAGAGCAAGTGTTTTTATACTGTGTACATTAATTCTTAGTAACTGTTTGGTGTATACTTTGTTACCTTTTTATTTCAATGTCAACTAAACTGGACCAATCAAACTGGAAGAAAGTTGTGCTGTTAAAGTAAGGTCGGTTTATCACAGGCTTTCAGAAGCCAGAGAACTGACTCTAAATGTGGAAGACAAGTGACCTCAGGTGATTAAAAGCAATTCGGGAAGGGTATTTGAGCTTCCTTGGCTTCAAACACCAAGGTCACCACGCTGCACTTGGGAGCTCTAATGACCCTGCCCACCCCAGGGCTCATCCCACCCTGCCCACAGCCCCTGGCACTCAGTGCCTGCCCCAGAGAGGCTGCAAGATTCCATCACCAGTCCCACACAACCGTGCCCATGGGCCATGCCAAGCCAGATCCACCTGTGTGCTGATGTTCAGGGGATGTGCCTGAAGCCCAGGGCTGGAGCTGTGCCAGCTGTTCCCTTGCCTGCCTTGTCCTGGATGTGGGGTTCAGGTTATGGCTGGCAGGTCCTGCCCTCAGAGACCCCTTACTGCCCCCAGACCAGAAATTTTCCATCCCTTAAAACTCCATGACAGGAATCTTCTTGCATGGTACCTCATAGTTCAACGAAGACATGCTTTTTGCTGCCCACCAAGGCCTGATTTATACCTGTGGATGAGAGCTGGACATTTTTATGCCTTGTACTAACAGATGTCACAAGAGTAGATGGCATGACAGTTTGACTGGAGCATCTGCACACAAAAACAGCTCAAGGAGGGCTGGTCATCAGAAATGGGATTCCCCAGGTGCATTGAAGAACAAGGACTGTAGAAACCATATAATGGCTTCTTTGCGTTAATATTCACTTGCAGAAAGTGGAAACCCATTTCCTGACGGGGTGAAATACTGTTCAGAGAGAAAGGGAGTTTGCTTTCTTAACCTAAGTGAAACTTTTTCACTTTGGATATTGCTTCGCTAGAGCTTTGGGATTTAGCTCAGATCATCCTGAAGTTCTCCAAAATGTCAACCTTTTATAAATTACAGGACAAAAAGGTCCCAAATAAGGCCTCTTATCCACAGTTTCTGTTTTTTCTATGAAGCTCCTCCAACATGAGTCACTAATACTCTGATCTGCGTGTATCCTGTTACTGAGCATTCTAGGGATAATAATCACTTTGTTTTATGCTTTGGGAAAAAAAATCATAACTTTGCCTGCCATTAAATGGATATTTGATGGGGAGCCCAGTGAATGTGACTTGCAAGGAGAAAGAATATTGTGTTTCAGTCTTTACAGAGGAACCATTTATAACAATTTATAGCTAAAGCCGCCAAATGTATTCAGACATGTACTAGAATTGCACCTAGAGCTTCAAATACTTCAGAGAAAAGAGTATTTCATCTCAGTGAAAGATGGCTATTTAAATGTATATCTACCTAGCTATGCATTTTATATAAGGAAAAACAACCATAAAATCCAAAATTATTCTTCTTTCTTTCCACTCATTGTCATTGAAGGTAGTCCCCAGGCATTGTATGTTCCTGAGTAGTAACAGAGGATGCTTATTTTAGCTGTGCTTCTGCAGGGGATTCCAGCAAAGGACACAGTGTGGCTGCATCCAGAAACAAGGGTCTTCCTATGTGAGTATTTATAAGCCATGCACTGGACAGAGAAATACAAAATTACTGCTTTTTCAGTTAGTGGATTCATGGCTTGCCATATTAATTTCATACTTTTTGTATTTGCAGCATCTTTTGTAACTCACTGAGTTGCTTGGCTGCGGCTGAGGGCTTATTGTCATTTTCAGGAAACAGAAGTAACCATAAAATATCCTTTTGAACCAGAGTCCTCTACCGCTGCTCTACAGGAAGAAGCACGAGCGAAGCTGAATGGATTAGTGATGGCTCAGTACTACTGGTTGTTTCTTCAATTCTGTATGTGCCAAATGGAAATAACGATACTTTCCTTCCTCCGCTTCTTGTCTGGTGTATTTAAACTTCATGCTTTCCAGGACAGCATTTGTCTTATTAGCTGTTTGCACAGTGCTTAGTGCCGTGGCATATTACTTTTAGATAGAGCCCCTAAGCACTTCCAAACAGCTGCTAAGTTTACCTAAGGATACAAGGGTATGTTGGTAACAGACAGAACTTGATTTATTCCACTTGCTTGCTGTGCAAGCCAGTTTCCAAAGGGAAGCAGCATAGCTGTCCTAAGCCATTAGCATTGCAGAGTGAAATTTCATCAAGTACAGCAACTTGCTGATATTCACATGGCTTCCAGGCTGATTTACAGTTTGGTTCATGGGCAGAGCAGAGAATGAGGGTGTGTATATGTGTGGCTTTATCTGCACAAGCTCAGCAGTTGTGCCAAAAGATAGGCTGAAGATAAGCTCATGCCTTTCATTTCAGGCTTATTAGTTTGTAGTCTTCAAAAAAGAAACAAAAAATGCCATTAATAAAAAAAGCAGTCCTTCTGGCCTAATAAACAGAGCTCATACACACTGATAGCATTATACTGGCAACAATGCACTCCATATGCTCATGAAGGTTACAGGGCACATTTCCGTGTAAACAGTCAAGACACTGAACTTCAAATATTTGGAAGAAATGTTTATTTAACAACTGAATACATGCTAAAAGAAATAATTTACAGCAGCAGCTTCATTACACTTTCTCTCCAGTTTTCTAGTTCCCATCTGAATTGAAGTGATAAATACAGAAGTGGAATTATTTACTACCCAGTGAGGAATGCGTTTAAAGAATAAGCGCACAACTCAGACACTGATATAGCAAATAAACCACCTTACCACCTGTGTGGCAAAATCTTGCATTTTAGTATTCTGCTGAACACACCGCAATGGAGTACCTCTAGATAACAGTACTTTACACTGTACCTCCTTATCTAGTCAAAAATATTTACATCTCTTTTGACTAATGTGTAGGTAGCAAAAACTGAACTATTAAACACATACCATTGATATTCACTAAATAATACATAAAAAGGAACAGTAAATGCGCATTCACATGCATTTAATTTAATTTTTTTACATAGTGACTTTATTGGGTCATGAAGATTTAACTTTGTTTTGCAAAGATGCACATTTTCTCAGTTTGATGTTATAGTTTAACATAACCATAGTTTTTAGGAGCCATTGAACAAATTTCCATTTCAGCGATCTGTGCAAGTGCAAAGTATAGATGAGCAAGAATAAGATTCAATATATTTTTGTTCCTTGCAGATGGATATCTTAAAACAAATGAAAATAGATCTTTCTGGTTATAAATGAAATCCTTTATTTCTCTCCAGCTTAAACACAACTTTTTACTTACTATTTCTAAAGTCTGTAACTAGAGGTTTAGAGGGTTTTATTGGCCATTTACAGAAATACCATTTAAATCTTTATTTTCCAACTTTATGTTGCTTTTACCAATAATAACATAAATGGGGGTATGAATCTTACTGAAGCTGCAGGGCATCTTTCTATACATGAATTAAGGCCTGTGCTCTGAAAAAAAGTTCATTTCACATCAGTATTAAATGTTGTTATAACTTGACCATAATATGAACCTAAAAATCAAAAATTTCCACTGTTGGCTTGATCTTTTGCCCTCTTCTTTATATAAACAAATACAAAGACTTAAACATGACTACTCATGTCAGTGAGGATGGGGATGAAGTTTGTGAGATACGATCACATCAATTGTTCAATGAGACTGCAAGCTCATGGTAAAAATATTGCAACTTCTGCAATTTTGTTCCCACAGACAATCTTTCTCAAGATAGAAAAACATATCTTAGAATTCTGACTTAGTTTGTTTCCTCTTCAGGAATTGTGAAAGAAGTTGGTTTTGGTTCGATTTTTTTGTAACAAGTTGCTATAGAACAAGTTGCTATGAACATGGAAGATAAAAAAAAGTTACACAGCAATTCCATGAATCTGTAGAAAAGGAGACAAAATTATTTGGGGTCTATTGAAATCAATCTGTATTTTTCCCACTGAATTCTCCGAGTTTCATTTTAAAACTGTTTCCTTTTGTCAGAAAGAGTATTGTAGTAACTAGACAATAGCCCTTTATAAAAGGCTAAAGAATGTTCTGTGATTAAAATTAAATAATTCATTTGACAACAGTGCTCAGAAATTAACCATAAGCTGGGCTGAAAAATTATTACTTCTGCACAGAAAAGCACATAGCTGAAAAGATGTTTTAATTCATCCATATTCAGCACATCATGAAATAACGGGAATTTAACAGCATACTGAAGTTCACAAGAGTCAGGTTAAACATAAGAGAGACTTAAAGCTGCTTTAAAAATAAATTCCCAAGTGCTTTCTTAAATCATGGCCCTACAGCCTTGTCCTAGTCTATTCAATGATTTTTTTTTTTTTTCTGAAGAACTAAAGGACAAAAAAAATCTTGCAAGTTCATCCCCCTCAAAGGATTCAAAGGGGACTGAAGTAACTTGGCTGTCAGTGAAAATCCAATTTCTACAGAGGCAAGAAGCCAAAGCTTCACTAAGCAGAAGGGTACTTGAATTAGTGAGTGGCAAGGAGACTGGGGCACATTGTGAGAGACGCTGTCACAGCAGTTGTGTTTTAGTGTATCTGATAAGGCTGATTGATAGCGTAGCAATAAATTGATAAATTAAATACCACAGAGTGAATAACAACAAAACAGATCAGTCATCAGTGCAGACACACTTTTATATAAAATCTCCTTTACCAAACTAAGGATTTTGTTCTAGTAATTTTCCCCACAATGACATTACTTGAAATTATGTCATTTACAGACTCTACCAAGGTAAAATATGGGAGGCTGGAGAAAGATGATCTCAAAAGAACTGGACACCATAGAACTGGGGACCAAAGGCACATCTGTGCTGAGGTGAATAAATCCACTACTTATAACCCTAAACTGACACTCATGATGCAAGTACATTGTCTGTTTTACCCTGTTGCTCTCCTGTATACAGAATAAGACAGAAGTGCAGGACCAAATTTTCTGTTAGTATAAACTAGTCTCAAGCTGAACTTCACCAATTTACTACTTCAGCAGGTTTCACCCACAGATAAAACTGTCCCTCAGATCTTAAAGTGGGGAGCTGGCTTTGAGGCTGCTATTTATGTGGCTTAGTGTTGTTTCTTTGCATTTCGGTGATCTGGCCCACAGAAAAAATGGAGCACTGAGAGTCAGTAGTGTGGACAAATCTCTACCACAGAGCTGGGAACACAGCTCTTTAAACCGAATGTGATAGATATATGACAGTCTATGAGCATCAGTATTTAAATATTAGCATTCACAAATACGAACCAAGAAAGCAAGAGTGTAATTAGCAGAGGGTATTTTAATGCTATTTGTTTTTTTAATTAAAAAAAATACACAACTGAAAATCAATGCTCTCCTCTTCACTGGTTCAATCTATAGGAAGGTATTATACAAGTTGAATAATTTCAAATACCATACTTAGAAAAACAGAATGCAGAATACTTCCATGCTACACAGTGACTTTCATGTTAAAATAGCTTAGTTTTAAAATTGTTTTGAAGTTACAATGCCATATAGATTACTGACAGGGGAGGAGGTTAACTGCAGTGTGACCAGCTCCCCTGGAATTTTTCCCAAACAAAAGAGTAAAGCAGCTCATAATTGGAAGTTGTCTTTTTTTCCTCTAAACCAATAATTAGAAAGTACAATATTTCTAAGACAAAATGTCTAATCTATTTTAGAAAGGAGCTAATGTTTGCTGCATATTTTTTCATGGTACATTTAAATTATACTTTTAATAAAATACAACTTTAGATCAAAGCTGAAAGAAGTCATCAGTAGTAGGCCAGTGTACTCCACTTTTTTTTTTTTCTTCCAGATGATGGATGGCTTATGTTGTTCAGATTTCCACAATCAATCTCATTCAGTACTGTTTTTCCTCTTCTAGCACATATAAACAGGAGAACTGGTAGACAAAACAAGAACAAAATCCTTGTGTCCAATCACGTGTTTAGACGTTCATCAGCTTAATGAATTCATGCAGTTTTATGTAAGTCTAGAAATGGTAGTGCTGCTGATGAAAAGTGGGGCTTGTTTTTCTTTTCTGTAAGATGACAGCATGAAATACAGCATTTTGTTTATATCTCCATCAAAAGAGAAAGCAAAACTTGCCTGCTGAATTCTTGCAGAAGTTTTTGAGCAGTAAGCTAGGTCCAGGTGAGTTATCATCCTTGAAACTCTGGTCTTTCTGGTCTTAGAGCACAGAGGAAGGACTTGCTAGGAAAGTTAGAAACAGATTTTATTTAAATCTAGTGGAAACTGTTTGAACTTTCCACTCTTGTAAACATCCACATAATGCCATGAAAAAGTTCATGAATATTGCATTTTTTTCCAGTTATCTGTCTATACAAGTTTCTACTTGGATGAGGTTCCTAGAGGTAATGTAGCTCAGACACTACGTGGTGCCCTCTCAAATTCATGGGTCCTCCTGTTTCTACCTTTTTTATTCTCTTGTAGGTGCTTCCACTTATTTGTGTTCACCTGCGCATTGGCAGGCCTTTGCCGGCGTTGTTTGCGGTCTCTTTTCCAAACCTGCTCACAGAACTCATCCATTGTGTTGAGATTGGGGTGGTTGATCAACTGCATGAAGTCTCTGTACCAGATCTTTTGGCTGGGGGTCATGCTGTTGGTCGCATCCTTGGTCTTGGAGCCATCACCCTCTTCTTCTTTATGGAGCAGCTCTTCCAGGTGGTCATTATCGATCACTTCAAGGGTCACCTTGAGCAAGGTTTGTATGAAGCCGTGCTCCACAGCATGACAAAAATAAACACCAGAGTCCCTCCGGTGAAGACTTCGTAGCAATAGGCCCTGTTCTGTCCGGATCATGTGATCATCCACTTTTATCTGTATTGGGAAAAAGCAGTAATTTCAACAGTTATTTCCATATTTGTGCCACATTATACTCTAACCATGCTACTTCTTTATTACTGCTCCTTTTAATGGGTAAAACTTGGCCAAGAATTCCCAAACCCACAAAAATGGAAAACCCTTTGCCAGTCATCTGTAATTATGAAAGGCTCAAATATTCTGGAAAAACTGATATACTACCAAGAGTTTGGGGGACTAGGAATTTACTCCTTAGTAATTACTGCTGCTGAACAAAGATCTGTTTCAACTGTGTCAGATGGAGTTACTGGAAAGATTACAGAAGATCTGAGCCTGTAATGAGCAGAGTCAACATGGATTCATTTGTATGTATTACTGAGGCCTGTATTACTGAGGCCACATTCACCATTATGTTTTAGTCAAACCTAGATCCATTTGCAGGAAAGGTTCTTTGTCTTCCTGTTGTGCCTTACTGCAAAAGCCTTTATGCATAGAAGTGGATTCTGCATAAGTGGAAAATTTACAAACAAGCAATTAAGGATTAAATCTCAAAATTTTAATGTTCGAAAAGCAGCTGTTCAAAATACTTTTTTCTGAATTAATTCTATCTAAAATGTAACTTCATTCTCTGAATGCACATGTTGTCGCAGACAGAAAGGGCACAAACCTGTTTGCTGCTCTCTCACTGAGAATAATTTCTTAATAATTTACTACTTATGCAAACAAAACAAAAATATTCAGAACATGCTTTAAATATATATATATATATATATAAAAATCGATGCAACAAACAAGTATTTGTTTCCTAGCTCGACCTCCCTACCTACCAGAGTAGATTATTCTCTTAAGATATGTGTGACCTGGCTTGATATGACTTGAAAACTTGGGCAATTAATAATGTAAGAATGCTGGTGACAAGAGAAGGAGAAAAATAAAGTATAAGCCTTATAACTCCTGTGTTTTTCCCCCTATGAATACTGCTTTTGATGAAAAAAAAGTGCAAGTTTTCATACTCTTGTGTCCACTACAGTTCTAAATTCTTCATTCTGACTGTGTTATCTGCAGTAAGCTCTCAGAGCATGCAGCACATGGGGTGCTCCTGCCAGACTGCACTTCAGTCAAACAGCATAATTGGGTGAATGAAGTTAAGCTTTTTCTGAAAGGCAATTTTAAGGCCTTTGTGATATTTAAGTTCGTACAAACTTTGCATGATGTTTCAGTTGACACTTAGACAGCACACTATCTTTTTCTGTTTCTGAGATCTCTGATGCAAACCAGTGTGTTTTGCAGGGAGTCTGAGCAAGGAGAGGATATGAATTTTTTCTGCTGTAAGAATCTGTAAAACCTATTAGGGAACTTACAGGACTTTAAGGTAGTAAGAGTGAGAATATGCTGAAGAACAATGGAAATTATTACAGAGAAATTCTGCTCAACTAAAATTATTCTGGGAAGGACTCAGACTGAAGTCTATCTTTATAGAGAAAATTAGTTGCATCTCTCTATTTTTTTTTCTGCTGTACCTCTTCTTTGCGATCATCATTTTGCTTCTGGAATTGCCAGTAGACTACAGCACGCTGAGATTTTGGACTGCACTCAAGGAAAGTGCTGCTATTCTCTACTCCATAAATAATCTTTTCCTCCAGGGTCTGACCACTTGGATTATCTGTAAAGCATGAAAAAAGAAAAAAAAGAAGAAAAAAAATTAAATTACCAGGAAACTAACACTTAATTGCTAAATAAATTTTTTTTGTTTAGAATTTGGTCTCCCTGAAAGCATTTAAAGATACAAACTTTTAAAAACTTTCCCCATATCAGTATACCATTTGAAAAATATCCATCTCCTCCATCATTGTAAGGACCCATGGTAGGTTTTTTTCTTTAGTGTTTTTTTTTTAATTGTATTTTAAATCCTAACAGCTGTTAACATCTCAATATGTGAAATTAATGAATTTAATTGTGAAATTTTGTGTAAGCATCATTATTATTCATCAAGGAAAACATCTAGGACACAACAAGAATTTTTAATAGCAAACTGTATGCAATGAGAAAACTCAGGGTATAGCTGCAGAATGTTTGTAATGATGCCTCCTAGGCTTTATGGTCATAATACTTTAGAGCAAAGTAATAAAACATGAGCTTATTGAAAAGTAGAATAATGTGTTTAGATTATATTGCATTGCAGTTTGCTGAAGCTGTTAATGACCAGGAATAATGTTTTTGAGGAAACAATCTTCAATTAATCATTTCCTCTCATACTGATATAATTTATGGAAATGTAATGAGGCTAATAAACCAGACATTATGGGAGGAGAAAAAGAAAGTTAAATAAATTACTTCCTTTTGTAACAACAATGTTTCAAGATATTCATCAACTTGCTGGAAATATCACATAGCTATAGGACTTATACGGCATTTGATTCTTCTCCAATACCACTGAGACTTTAAGGCATCGTGTTTCAACTCTCCACCTTAGCTCTTCAAAATGCTGGTATGGACTTAAGCAGCAACAATAATCCTGGGGAATAGATGAGGAGGAAGGAGCTGGTAGGCTATTTCACACTATGTTGATCTCATGGGGTTTCCGGACTCCTAGCCATTCTTTGCCTTTCTTTCCATTTTTCACATTTGATCTTTAACACTGGAAATCTTTAAGGAACTAGTTTTGATGTGTTTTAACAGGAAAATTATGTCTATTTAAAACCCACCAGAGAAATCCTTTGTCCAGTTTTGTCTGCTCCCAACTGTGCCTTTCTCATGCTGTCCATGTTGTTTAGCAAACACAGACTGTTAGATGACTGTGACATAGGTAAAATTGAGCTCCTGGCTTACACTGATACAGAATCAAATGCCTTTCAATAATGACTTTCATCCCTGAGAGGATGGCAGAAGGGATGTGGAGCAGAATAAGGACTGGTGCTTGCCCAGTTCTCAGGAAACTTCAAATGGCCTATTAACATTAAACAAATAGGGAATAGGTTTGCTTGCCTTCCTCTGCTGGATTATGGACCTTTTAAGCAAGTGAGTGGGGTGTTCTTTTAATAACCTAGTGAAACAACTGTTATGACATCTCTCAGAAACCACATTCCCATGAAGAATGTCAGTATAGCTTCTGTCAGGAAGATAAGGAGCAGTGGAGGAAAGAATTAGAAATCAAAGAAGCAAGAGAAGGGCAAGACAGCTGGAATAGAGTATAGCCAAGGTGGTGAGGTCTGAGATGGAGCATAGGTGAATTAGTGTCATTGAAACAGAGGAACTGAAAGTATGTGAAGAGATTAACTGAATATAATTAGAAGTGGTAAGATAAAGATTGGAAATGGGAATGGGTGTCTGATGGGTCCAGATTTAACACTGTGAATGGCTGACTGATGAACTGAACTCTCCTGTTCCAAGTTAGATGCTCTAATTAAGGAACAAAATTCACATGGCTGAGCATGCAGTCAGACATCCTCACAGAGAGAAGCTGTTTGATATCTGAACTGGGATCCACAACAGACAGCACATACAGGCCTGCAGCATAAGACACTTATTAGAAAATATCCCCTTTTATAGCCTGGGACACACTTGTTACTGCTCCAACCATGTGTTTCTGTGAAACACTGATTTACCAGCTTCCATATTAAAGGATGGAAACATAGAGATTTCACCCTAGGATGCATGCTCTGTCTCGATTCCTCTCCCAGGCTCCCTGAACCATGATTGCAGAATGGCCCAACTTCAACAACAGCAATCCGACAGTTTGGGTGTTTGTACTGGAAATAGGAATATCAAGTCAAATTTCTAAGCCTAAGTGAACTTTGGGTCCTCATCTCCAGCATCTTAAAAAGAGGATTTAACCAGCAGATTAGGGGGCTTGCAGCACCACTTCATTATATTTTCCTGGATATGGCTTAGTTCAAGTGAATAACACAGGGGCAGAGCATGTTACACTGCTATCATTAGATCCAAGGCAAGCAGTTTTCTAAATCTTAGATATCAGTATAAAGGACAAAAACAGGCATTTCTTTGGTAAAAGTCCTACGGCATATTAGTAGGACTATAGAGAAGTTTCTGCTGGAAAACTTAGGTACCTAGGATGTTCTTACTATCTAAGAAGATAGTCATGAGCTTTTCGAAAAACTGTGCACTCTGACACCATTTCAAACTTCTGTTTCTTTGGATCTGGTCTATGACATTCTAGTGTGTTAGAGAACACCACGGAAAGTGGGTGAAGTCCTCTTTAAATTTCTTCACAGCTGCAGAAAATACGATATGGGTGACAGACACGCAATGAGAGAGGAAGCATTTTAGAGATCCTTCAATTTCCATTTCCATGATTTGAAGGAGCAGAAGGCAGGTCTAGAAATGTTTATAAAGTTCATGTAATATTGAGCACGTGGAGTGCAAGAAAGTAAGCAGCGATGGAATAATCACAGGATAAGAGTGCAGCTTTGGGACTGAGAAGCTGAAGAGACTGGAAGAATGAAGAATGAAAGTCTAAGAAGTTCAGAAAAGCAGCTGGAGGAATTAGAAAACTATAGAAGTCATGAAGTTAGTAGTGAAATTCAGCCCAAAATCCTGTCTGAGAGCAGTAATTCCCAAAATGAACCCAACAGCCGTATCAGTTTACTACCCTGATAAATACCCTTTAAGTACATAATTTCTGACATAACCGAAGAAGTATGAAAGGCTAAGTACTTATACCAAGATTGCTTTGCAGATGAATGAATCTCACAATACAGTTTAATTCAGAGTGATTCTTTGAACTTCCCCTGGGATAAATCATGTGAAAAAGAAGTGCCTCTTCTTTAACAAATTCTTCTTCAGAAAACCCTGAACTTGATTATTTCTTGATAGCACTAGTATGTTACACTTAAACAAAAACTGTCCTTTAGCTGCCACAAAGATAACCATGCTTTTAGATTTAAACATTAATGTCTTGGCAAACAGATGTACAGTGAAGGATCCTCAGCTCTCTCTGATGTTGCTGTAGAGTCATTTTATACTTCTTTTACATTTGCACCAAAGAGCAACTGAAAAATCTACGTAAACCTAATTAAAATATTATTGCTTTAGACTGATTGCAAATTTAGTTTTTGCAATGTCTTTAAAAGTGAGATATACATTAAGAGATTATTCTTTATTCATGATTTGTTGGTTCACATGGAGAATAAATTGGCACTTCCTGCAAATGAATATGCAGACAAGTAGTAAATGATTTCTGAACTTTTTTTTTTGGCTTTAGACAAACCCAATTCTTCATCAGTTGTCCAGGGAACTACTTATTACAAACAAGGAAAATGCTCAGCATAAGTTGGCATATGAAGTTTATAGGCCATGCAGTCATCTGTACTATGTATGATCATGTGTAAATCACAAGTAAATATAGGAAAATATATTAGATTTACAACTCAAGTGATTTAGAGAAAATTTCTCTCACAACCAATCTAAACCATTTGTTAAGTATTCTGACAGTCAATCCTTCAAGTCTAGGATCCAGAACTGCATTCCCTCAGTGTTTTTTGTAACTTACTGATGCTTCTAATGCTGTCTTCTTTTCCCCGATAAGTAATATATTCAGTATCACGTTTTTACTTGCTCTGCCCATTTTGGCAAAGCTGTATTAAAGGTCATTGTGATCAGGTCTGCCATATAATAGCTTTGTACAGACCTTGAGTTCTCATAATTGTTGTAATGAAAAAACTGCATTTCTGGATTACTGCAAAACTGGATTACTCTCTTCGCTTTGGACAGAACATGTCTTTTTCAGACAAATATGCTTACAGAATACAGGAACATATAAAAACCAGAATTCTTTTGAAATACTTTTTTTATCTATGAAAATAAAGAACAGACCTACAGTTGTACAAAGCACAGCTAGCAAAGGCCAGAGAACATTAAAATGGACAGACGTGGTAGACCAGTCCAAAGTTGTGCTCAGGAGTAAAACGCTCAGAGAGTAAAAAGGTAAAGCTAAGAAATGCTTCTGCTGGCATTAAAATCAATGTTTAGTGATGAAATTTTCCTATTGTGGAACTGAAAATCTCAGTCTCAGTATAAGGATGGTCTTATCTTCACT
This sequence comes from Oreocharis arfaki, assembly GCA_013398015.1. NCBI lineage: Eukaryota > Metazoa > Chordata > Aves > Passeriformes > Paramythiidae > Oreocharis > Oreocharis arfaki. Next base: position 595,802 of record VZRR01009787.1, read on the forward strand.
GTGCAATATTACTTGATATCATGCAATGGGAAATTTGCGAGCATTCTACTAGTGACAATTGACTAGTTCAAAACTAATAGTTGAACATTCATGAGTTCTCAAAATGTGACAACTACATACTGACCACAGTCAATTCATGCACTTTTAAAACCCCTTTTTCCCTCTGAGTAACGGCCTGAGTCTGACAATCCGAAGTAAAAAGAAAAACTATATTAATGTTAGCTATGAGTTTCAAATGATTGAAATGAAGATAGAGAAAGCAATTAGTGAAACATATTGGTAGTGAATTATAGCTAACACAAAAGTAAAATTTTGGACTATTTATAATTTTTGCTACTACATGGACTGGAAGGACAAGAGGGTTTTGAGGTATCTCTATTTTCAGTCACCTCTTTTTCCCAGTGGTTTAACCCTGAGATTAGCTCAGTTGGTTAGAGCACGGTGCTAATAACACCACGGTTGAGGGGTTTAGGATCCTTGTATGGGCCATTCAGCTGAGGGCTGGACTCGATGATCCTTGTGGGTCCCTTCAAACTCAGAATATGTATGAAACGTGTGAATTCTGTATGAAACGTTCCTGTTGATGTGCCACAATCATGAGGAATCACTTTTTTCCAGCAGAGGGAAGTATTGCCTAAGTATTCCTGTCCCTTACATCAAAATGGACATTTTCAATTTTCTGAGTGAAAGTCTTCTGAAAAGTTTGGCAACGAATTAGTACCTGTGAGAAGTTTGTCAGTCAAACAAGTCAAGAAAGGAATCTGATCAATACACTGTGAAAATGAAACAGCTGACAAAAAAGCAAACCAAAATATGTCTAAGAAAACCCATACTGAAAGCACATGGGACATGCCTGCTGCAAGAACATCCTGATCTTCAGAGCTTTTAGTGCGACACCTACAACAAAGGTCATTCCATATTTTGCCAAGATAGTGACAAACACATTTGGTTATCATCGTATGCAAACTATGTAAAGCAACATGTACATATTTCTTGATGTCACGATTCTGATATACTTAATGTGATGGTATGGTATTATCAGGGAAGAGAAGCAGGAAAATTAGAATGCTTAAACAGTTTATCTGAGGAAAACAAAACCAAAAAAAACCCAAACAGACATTAGTGTCTGATCCAGGCCATTGTAAGCTGTCTAAGTCGGGATAATGATGTATTATATCCATCTTTCACAGATGTTCGAGACAATTTCACCAACAAATCATTCACATGCTTCCTACTCTACTTGTGCACAGTCTGTGAATTAATTACAAACAAATTAGCTGCCCTTCAGTGGTGCCCATAACTCACCGTGATGCTGCAGGTCTGAGCAGTGGGTGAGTGGGTCCCCATTTCGGATGTCTTGTCTTCTGGTGCGTCTGCAAAGATCACATTTGAAATCCGTTAGTGCCCTTCTTGGTGTCAATAGCAACGAATGGAGCATTTACATAATTACAGAGGTCACAAGTGCACCTAAACAACACTAAGAAGGAATCATATTGTTACTACGATATTCTGTGCATTATCATTTTGTAGAATCGGGCTTTACTCTTACAGGTGAAATCTTCGAAAACTGGTAAATACATTCCTCTTGCACTGAGATACTAAATAAATAAATAATATTTAATGCTAATTATTAGTATTAAATAACTACCAAATAAAATAAACGATGAAGTTTATTTTAACTGCGTGGGCAATACTGGTCACAGATAAATTCATTACTTGATTCACAGATACAGGGACTGCTGAAGGATTAGAATATATACTGTAGAGTTTAACATGCACCGAAAGTACACATCTGTGCAAAACCAGAATACTTTGAGTATTGCAGCATCTTTTAGATAGAAAAAATGCTAGGATGGGTAGCTTTGAAAGACAGCTGAAGTGGTGTATTTTCTACAAAATCTAAATTAAAAAGCATAGATCATTTCAGTCACCACGGGTTTCACCAAAACATTTCTGATAAAACCTTTTACAAAACTGTTGCAAATGGTTTTGTCTTTAGAATAAGCATAATAAAAAATTGAAAAGGAAGGTTTTGAAATGTCATTTAGTCAATTTTTTGTAGCTTAAGTCTGAATTCCACCTTTGATTGCATGTCTTTTTAACACAGTATATTCTTCTCAGTTTGAATTCTACTGGGTCTTTTGAAAAACATATTGATCTGTGCTAAAAAAAATGTTGTATTTCATAGAAGAGAGCTTTTTAATACAGTTTTGTTTTGCATGTGTTGTTCTCTCTTTGTCTGCTCCTAGTTTTATTTAAATAGCTGTGACACAAAATTCAACTGAGCCAGAGAAAAGCGTTTCATATGAAAAAGAAAGAGAAAAAGAACAAGGCAAACAAAGATATGTTTCAAGTGTGAGCACTTTACTTTAGGAATTGGAGAAAGCCCGAGGGCTTGCAAAATTAGAGGAGAACAAAGAGGATTAGGCTGTTGAACAATGCTGCGATTTCAGATTATGGTATCCAGCAACGGATATGCAAAAGTCAAGTAGCCTTGTAAAAAGCCCCGTTGGTCACTCCCTTGTGACAACAGCCCACATTTTTAAAAGCCATTGTTCTGCAGCACAGACCATCTCTTTTCTCCCCACCAGCCCTATTTACAGGCTCTCACTAACAGCCCAGCATCAGCACATACCAAGAGTTCTCAGAGGCACAACTGCATAGCTGAGTCCTCTTGCCTGAAAGATTTTAACCATATTTTTTTCCACTGAAAGCTACCGAAATGTTAAACCTAAAATTAGTTATGTGAAGTACAGCAAAAGCTTTCTTTCTTAAAAAAAGTTAGATGAGCATTTTAATATATTTTTCTGAATAAAATATACTTAAAATTATGAGATAGGACATCTTAGCACACTTTAGTAAGAATAAATCTTCTGCTGATATATGATTAAAAAACCGTACGAATCATAATTTCCAATATCTTCATATTACTCATTACCAATGACAAAACCACACCCAAGATATAAGGAACCATAAAATTTTGCTACCCCTTCCTGAATTTTGAAACACAGTATATTTCTAGGATACAATTTGTAGAAAAGAAGTCTGTGGGAAGACTCATATTACTGTCAATGAAGTTTGAATGAAATGTTTAGTTGGAATCTCAGGAAAATGTCGCACATATCACCATTGTATCAACACGATGATTTATGAAATATGAACCAGAACACATCTGCTCGGGGAATAGTGAAGTGGTCACACTACAGGAGCTTTGAACTGTCATTTAGACTTGTAAAATACACAAAGAAAGGAAATTAAATAAAATCGTGGCTTATAAAATCTCATTTAAAAAAAAAAAAAAAAAGAAGAAACAAAAAGAAACAAAACCCAGACTCTAAACCCAACTATTAGCAAAGCATCTGCACAATTGCCTCAGGAATCCACTTTCCCAGTATTTCTGGAGCCTAAAATTACAAGAATTCATTATTAGTAAAATGTTGACATTTAAGCTGTTTCCATCAATGCTGATTTTGCCATTGATGCATTCTGAGCTGGCTTGAGGCAGTGGGTACAGCAGGTACCAGGTGAACAGAAGATCCTCTCTCCCAGTAACACAGACTCTACTCTGCTGCTGCTGCTGCTGCCAAGGGAAAACGGGGGAAAGTGCAGAGACAGCAACTTTTTCTCATGCATTTTTCGGATCCCAGCTTCCCAGGACTTTTTCTTTCAGAGTGGCCTCCAGAAGAGTAAGTTCTGCACCCCAAGGTTCTCCTGTAGCTGTGCAACCCAGTGCAGCCCCAGTAACCCCCGCCCCATAGTCCCTGTAAGAAGTCCCAGTCCCTTTACCCCTGATGGCAACGTGAGCGCTGTCTGCAGCAGTAAGTTGGAGAGATAAGGGAAAGGCAAAGAGCCCTATTTCTTCCATCAGTGTAAGCAGAGCAATGACAGGCTCTATGGATCTTCAGATGGGCTGGCAGTAGGAATGGGTGCCAGTGAATGCTGAGAAAGCATTAGGTTCAGGGATAAAGAGTAGCAGGGAAGTAGCAGGAAACAGTGATTCAGAGACTCCTGATCTTACTGTCTCCTTGAACTCAGAGGCAGTACTCAACCACATTGATTTCTAATCCTAAAAACTTTTCAGAACAAATAAATCTTTTAGAGTCTCCTTGAAAACTGCACTGTTCCCTCTCCTTTTCTTCTTCCTCCAGAGAAACCACCATGCTACCAGCAAAAATAAGAATTTAGCCCATGTAGCTGAGAAAATTTGACTGGCTCTTCTTTTGGGATGGGTTCAATTTCCACTCTTTAATTATTTTCTAATTAATTAAAGAATTTCACAAAAAGCTTTTCTCAGATTAACTGTTTTCTGGTGCAAAAATAGAATCCGATGCTCCATGAGCAGCTTTTATTTTTGTCATAAGTATTTGTTTAGGATACATTGTAATGCAACACTTAAAATTTTAATCCCCTCCATCTGAAACATCTGTGACACTAATTCAACTTCTCACCCTTTACCACATTTCATGTCCCTCAACAACCAGTCTAAACCTGGAATTTGGAGTTCTGACACTCTCAATGAAGTATTTGCTACAACTAATTTCATGTCTATAAAAACCTTTTGCATATAAACCCTTGGATTCCTTGTTTCATCATACATACAAGACGTCTGGCATATTCAATTTAATGTGAGCACTTTTTTTATCATTTTGCTCAATTTATCAAGGGAATCTCAAACTACACTAATGACTGCTTCTATTTGCAAATGTTTATCTATTCAGTTATTCCTAATTTCTACTTCAATAGCCAGCAGCTCTTCAGCAACTAGCTTGTATACTTTTAGAGAAAGAGTTTCAAAGATACAGGGATGCAAAGAAATTAATACTCTAAACCTTCAGATCAGGCAACTAGACTTGTAATTTTTTAATAAAATTGATATTTTTGACTTGTGGAGTCAGCTTTCTACCAACTCTCGCATTGCAAAGCTTTTAGCATCAGTGCAGAGGGACTGTAAAACAGTGGTAGTTCTGATCAAGCAGAACAGCTTGGACACACATCAACACATACAAGTTATACTTTCGAATAATAACAATAATGTTATATATCACTAAAAAAGTTACGTTTCTATCGATGTCCAAATATTTTAGAAATATTTCTTTTGAATCAGAATTAACAAAAATGCAGGATAATTTACTTGGGCAACAAGTGATTTCATTTTCGTTTTGAGCCACCTCCTCATGATAGAGAAAAGGAAATATTTTTCTTTTTGCTGTTTATATGAATATAAAGCTAGGAGGTAATTTCAGAGACAACTCTTGTCTCAATGTTTTCTTACAGGAGCTTTTTAAGCCAGCCCAAGAAGTAGCAGTGGCCACTTTAAATCAACCAAGACTTCATCTTGCATGTAGCTCTCACAATGATGTTTTCTTTGGAAGAGAAAGTGCTCCAGTTAACCATCTCATGAAAAATCTCCAAAGCCCTCTGGTCATATTGAGACCATCAGTTAAAACAAATAGCAAACCATGCAGACATCCAGACCTGTCCCTACCTCTTAGCAGTGGGGAAGTAACGTGAGCACGATGAGCCATCCCAGGCACAGTAAGGGTCCCTTGCAAGGCAACACTCAGCACAAGCTTTTCCATACACATCACAGCGGTGTAAAGGAAGCTGTGAAACTCCAGTGGCTGAGCCAATGTAGAGCTGTTGCTATAGTAAACGTTAAAAAAAAAAAAAACCAAAAACCAAACAGTTAAAAAATATTGCAAATTACAATTCCTTTTTTTTTACAGGAAAGCATAAGGATGGTATATAATCATCTGTTAGGATCACTTCGAATACAATAAAGGATCATGATCCTGATGTATGCTAAAGGAATGAGAACAGAATTGTCCCCAGGGTAAAAAAAAAATCAAATGAAGCTCTTGGTAGCTTCCCTAAACAGTAAGAAAACTAAACTACTCTTAAATTTTTCCTTTTGTATTCAGATCCCCGCACTGGGAAAACACTATGGTCAGTGACCAAACACAATGGAGAACATGCTTTTGAATTTGAACAAAAAGAAAAACTTCAACATACATTTCCTAAGCATTACCTCAATTTATGTATGTGAGGGGGAAGCCTGAAGTAAATTATTTCAGACTGATGCTACAATATTTCAGTTTGGAAGTGCTGCTATGCATGCACTTCCCTGCATGTCCAGTAATTCCAATGTACTCTTTTCTGTAGTCACATGATTCAACTGGAACATATCTTTAATGAGGGGAGAGGTTTTATTTTATTTTGGATAAAAACCAGTGTTGAGTAGAAGATGCAGTTCAAATGCAGAAGTAAATAAAAAAAGCATGCATACAAAATGAAATACAGCCTTGCATGGCATTGCAACAGAATATCTTGTCTCTCTCAATTTCCCCTCTGATATCAGATTCATGTGGTCCACTAGGGAAGTTGGCCTCCAAAGGGATATGAGAAAACTGAACTTCTGATCCCATGTGAAAGTCCAAACAGAGAGATTTCAGATTAGCAATAATTCACAAAGAAAACAAGTATGAGTGGGATGCAAAATGAGGGGAACACTAAGTAAACAGATACACAAAAATTCAAGGGCATAATACTTCTGGTTTGGAAACACTGACACTATGCTATCAAATCTTAAACCATGTCACTCAGCACCCACGGTGGAGTGATGAATACCTTTTTTGAAGGTCCCATTTCAAGCAGTCCCATCAAGAAAATACAAATTTGTACTATTTTTTCTTTCTTGGAAAACATAAAGCTGGTGTAAAAAATAGAATTTCAAGAAACGTTATTAAAATTCTTCATCTCCTGCACTGCAGTGTCCCAGAGGTACCATTCCTAGGGATTTGGGGATGGAAGATGGCCGAGGTCACCTACCTACTAGAAATAATGAGCACTGGATACCAAGAGATAGCAACACCAAAAACACTCATAAAAGGTGTTGTGTTAACTTCTTTCAGAGACAGCAGCTTGGCAGTTTATACAGACATATTAATTGTAACAGAAACATCCCGTGCATTTATATAAACACCAGTATTTTCTCAAGGAAAATATGACAAGGAAAGCCCCCAAAGGAAAATTCACTGGCAAATTGAAAACTAAACCGTTTCTAAGCAGCTGCTTCCATCTATTATAGTTTCATAGCTGGATTGTAAACCCACACTCTCCAGACAAAAATCTCTGACCACACAGGGCTCCACACAAAGCCTGAACTGTGCAAACCAGTCCCAGTCAGTGTTGTAGCCTTGAGAAGAGATGACAGGCAACAGATACGATGAGCTGCTTCTCTCTAACTTAAGTCACTTAATCAAGTACCCACCTTAGGGGTACATCCTGCAATAAAAAGAGCAGCAACTCAAATCTTAGGTGACCTAACTGCTTCTCAAGGGATGCCTCTTCCCTTTACTGATTATGGAGGCAGCATAGGTCAAATTAGAGTTTCAGTTAAGTATCTTAAATGTCCAGATGGTATTGATCTGAGTCCTGTGTAATTGGGGCATTAATATCTGAATAAGCATGTAGGAACGTGTGGTGCAACTAATATAAAAATCAACCCAGAGAATGCACATGGGAAAATAAAGAATGGTGTAATGGTTTCCTATGTACCTCTGTAACCAATTTCATTTTGCAAAAATCCCCTCCCTAATTTCCAATAAATGTCTTTAGAATTAAAGAATGACCAGAAACATAAGAAAAAAAAATGAGGCTAAAATAGGGTTACTTAAAAACTATATTCCTTGCAGATAAGTTCATAGTTCAGTCAGTGAACTGCAACATGTGTTTCAGGTGCTGCACAGCCTGAAGGCTGCTGCCCTGTTTGTTGCTCTTCTGATCATGGTTTTAGACTCCAGCTGGTGATCATTATTCTGGACACTAACAATATAAAAATCCACACAGTATGAAATTCAGAAAATAGAATTATTTGCATCAATGGTCTGACCTTTCTTTGCCATACCATAGTCAAACTTCCTTTTGGGCAGAGTCTCTCCCAAGACATTATTAATTGTTAATTTAATGAATGAGATGATTATCAGATCAAATCAGAGAGGGAAAAAAAAAATTGTCCTCTAAAAATTCTTGCAGAAGTATTAGAACACAAGAAAAACTGAGGAGACTAATATCTAAGTGATCCAGTGGTTTCTGTTTGCCCCACAGTGCTGCCCAAAAAGCAGACAAAGAGATAACAGAATGTGAAAAATGTAATGCTCAAGAAGAAGAACTTAAGCAGCATTTTTAAAGGAACTTTAGGGAGCACGAGATTCAAATATCATTTGATTCAATTTAATGTCTTGAGAAGTAATGCAGAATAGTTGCTGTTTAAGTGATATATTCATTTTGAGCTGGTCCTTTCTCTATGCCCACTATGGACAGAAATGTTGATCTCCAAATAAAATTCAGTACTTGGTGAAATATACTATAAAAGTAGTCACTAAGGTATTTCTGAAGGTGTCTGGCTTGCCTTTGCTTGAAAATCTTACACAAGAGAAACAAAAGCTCTTTGTAGCAGTTCACCAGACAAGGACTTGGCCTGTATCAGCTAAGGATCTCCTTGTCCTTTTCCCATGTGACCAGAAATCCAATGGCTTTTTGACGGAGCATCACAAACCTGACCCTGAGAAAAAGGTGAGAAGTTGCTCTGCAAAAATTCACCTTTGATTGAAACCTAGGCTGGACTTTTTGGCCTCCTTCCATGTTTGTAAATCAAGGGAAAAATTACAGAGCTTCACCTGACAGGCTCAAAGCCAAGTGGTACCATGTCCACCACAGAACTGGGAGTTTAGGCAGCTGCAGGGTGTTGAAGAGGCTCAAGGATGCTCTGAAGGTTTGTGTCTATTGCTAAGGAAGCATAAACTGTTTAAGTGATAAGGTTACACAAGCCTAGGGCTCTGAACACAATTAGGAGGAATGTGTAGCTTCAGTGAGAAAATATAGACATAATTCCTGTGAGTTAAAGACAGCAGAATGGAGAAAAAACATATGAAAGCTTAGTCTTGCACATAAAAGCTAAATTTCCTAACTTAAAGCCACTCTTGCTCAAGGGCCAAATGCATACTCTGAGAGAGAGAGAGAGAGAGAGAGAGATGGGAGCTTTAGAGCTTTATATAATTTAAAACTTAAGCTAAGTTCTGCTTCTGAAGAATTTGTAGATTTTGGTCTTTAGGAAGAGTAATTTGTAACATAACATATTGGCATGACGGCAAAAGAGGTAGCTTTGAACAACCAGAGCAGTAAAACATTTAGAAATAAGGAGAAACTCCTTCTACCATGTTTTTATAATTGGATGAAAGATTTGTTAGTGAAAAAAACAAAATGAAGTGATTATTTTTAAGGCATTCAATAGAACATGCTGGTTCTACTATTTACATTTCATGCTCTGGCTTTCCACAATGCATAGAATTATCGTGCTGTTTATACGAAAACCACCATGCTTATCAGAACACAATGACTAAAGTGTTTGAGTTATAGAACTACAGTATTTTTAAATCATAAATGTAAAATGGAAACATGTTGCCATATCCTTATTTCATACATACTGCCAAAAGCTTGTCATAGTGTATCATGATTCTGTCATTTTTAGCCTGAGGGTGGTTGATTTTTCATGAGTTTTACTCTGCCTGAATAACTTGTGGTTTATGCTCTTTTTTAGCTTTAGACAATTTTAGCAGTGTAAATTTGTTTTCAGAAAACTCAGAGAAAATTGTAATCTCTCCTGAATAACTAAAGATGCTTTGGAGAAAAAGCTGTATGAAAACGTATGGTCAATTTTCAAATATGATTGGCTGCTTAAGGGAATGTACTTATAAAAATAATCCAAAGCAGAGCATTTTGGTATGATGTGAACATATATACAACTTGACAGGTCTGTTTTTAACTATCCCAGTATTCAATATTACCTTTTTCTTTGTCCTGCCATTTTTGCTGCTTTAGGTGGTAAAGTGTTAGAACAGTGTCCCTCCCCCAAACATTTTCTGTCAAATACATGAATGCTTTCAGACAACTTTCCTAAAGACAGTGAATTCAGAGTTGAATATGCAGCATTTCAAATATAATATTGGGCTCTGTCCATTACGGAATGAATTCAACTTCTGTTTAATAATATATAGAATGAGGTAGACGAATTAACTAAATTTTACTTATAACATGCAAAATTTTTAATGCACCTAGTCCTGGAAGTAATACCAAATCTCATCTTTCCTGACAATGGCATTAACGAAAACAAGTTCCTTGTATTTACCAAATTAGCCTTCAGATCAGCACATATACAAAAAAGAAAAAAAAAATGTTAAATTTGACACTAAATTTTATGTCTCAGACTCCTGAGACAGGAAATGACAGTGGCTGGGATCCATCCACCTAATTCCAGGCAAAACTAGAAGATAGGCCCCTAATACCCACTTCATTCCTGGACTGCAAACCAATGTTCTTCTCACAACCACATAATTCATCAACTGCATCATAGATTTGCTTAGAAATGCAGGAATCACCTTTACTGAAGTCAGACAAAACTTCACCTCTATCCATCAAGAGGTTCAGCTCATTTTAGTTATGGTCTGGTTTTATAATACATATCTTTTCTATAAGCAGTTAGCTATTAGTGTACTCAACAGAAAGTAGGAAATATAAATTTTGGAGTCTGGAACCTTTATCCTAACCACATCACTGAACCAGAAGGCCGTGGAAAATTTGGGTTGTGTCAGATCTGTTGATCTTTTGTTAAAGCTGAATGACACGCATCCGGGAATGGAACGGGCATAGGACAGAAAGACAGGAGGACGTCTCATTTCCATCCTTTGCTTCCACCATCTGCATTTTGTACCAGACTATTCCTACAGAGACTGGAACTAGTCCCATTAAAAAAAAGGACCAAGTTTGGCCACTCGTTTTGAACAGTCTGTCTGTCATGGAAACATTCTGTAATGTGGATTTTAAATTTCCCTTTTTCTAGAGAGCCACCAGACAGCTGGCTAGCCTGTATTTAGTTTCCACCTTACCAGTAAGTAACACAAACTAGGCTTTTCCTTTCCCTGTTGCACGTCACATTTTCCTGAGAAACTACTGCTGTTTATGCAAAGAGATGGGATGCTGCTGCTGCAATTAATATGTCTCTGCTGACTGCCAAGTTACTGTCTCTAGAAGACAGAGACCAATAAATATTTGAAAGTGATTTAACATTTGTGCACATAGTACCTGCTTTGTGGAAATCTTCATTGCTGAAATAACAGTGGGTTCCTAGGGAAAAACAGAGTTAAAATATAAAGTGAGCTGTAAACATAAAAATGGCATTACAATGCTATTTGCACGAGGTAGAAAACCCTGAAATTAAACTAGATACTCCCTAGCAATAGTCCTTCTTGTTGTCTTTTGCAGTAGAATAATTTTTAGCTGTAAATTAATTAGAATGCATGTACATATTTGGGTGCATCTTTGATTGCCATGTTGACTGTAGATATTTCATTTCCCATTATTAATATCGTTTAATTGTGATCACTTTGTCACTAGATTCACATCTTGAAATTGCTATCTACACTTAATACCAAAACTACATTTAAAGAACCTTCCAGGTAATATGTAAATAATAATGGCTATATGAAAATCCATAGATACTATCTACTAAAGGTAATAACACTGAAATAAGCAACTCATTTTAGTATATCAAGGTGAAAATGCCATTCCTGTGAAATTTTCTTCATAAGAACAAGTATAATCTTTTTAATTGCATCACTCTATTCACTTACAAAGAAGTTACATGCATTTTCAGAACATGCAGCTAAAATGAGCAAGAGGTTGTTTGCACTCTGGAATATCCATTATTTGATCAACTGCTACAACTTTTCAGTCCAGCTTCTTGGATGGATTTTCATCTTAAAAGTGGCATAATAAAAAGTGTGCAAGTCAATTCTGTATGAACTTTATTCCATCTAGAAATCTGTTATTTATCCCACACATCATACTTTTGGTTATGTACATTAATAAGGTTCTTACTAAGCTTTTACACTTTTATAGCTTTCAACTTGCTTATCTTGAGAGAATTTAGTATGGGTCAGTGGATGGTAAGTATGGACTTGCCTTTACAGAGAGGTTAACAAACCTTATATTAGAAAGCATCAATTAAATATAACATTTTAATGAAAATTGAACTCATTAGTTTGTTTGCTCAGCTGTTCAGAGACATATTGCACAAATGGGGTTTAAAGAGGCATTTGTTATCAATGTAACAGATATGAAAGACTTTCAGCTTTGTGGAATTATAAATGAAAAGCATTGTACTCAGCACATTGCAGCTTAAGCATCAAAATACATTGTTCATGATGCATGTATACTCTTTACAACTAAGGAAAACATATCTGAAAGATTCATATCTTATGCACACAAATTCTGCTTATTCCACTGAAGTACATTAATGCCCTCTGTAAGGCTTAAATACACATCTAAAGAGATAAATGAACTTTCAAGTAAATCAGAGCACCAAAATACTTTCATGCAATGAAAAAATACACGTCAAATAAAATTCCAAATTTGAAGTTGCCAGTAACTATTCTAATTTTGTAAAACCTTTCTGAAATAAAATTCACTCCATTTATTTTCCTTCTTTCACTTTTATATTTTTTTCATCTCCTTTAGCTTAGCACTTTTACTTGTTTCAGGGAGGAGGCTCATATACTATCAACAATTGCCAAATTACCCTGCACTCATGTAATGACTTCTGTGTGTATAAAAAAGAAAAAAAATGTTGGAAGACACAAATTACTTGTCTCATTTTCTTCTCATAGTTTCTACTTCATTTTAATGTAAAAAAAGAGGAAAAAGTGCCCTAGATTTCTGTCCTCAAAAAACCCCATGGATTGCAAGAGCATTGTTCATAGGTATCTTGCACTCAAAACAGAGGTTTCTGAGCAAGACTGGTACCAGTAAAGGCAGGAATGACCATAAGAAGCTCTGTTTAGCTGTCTTGTCTCTGTTCAGAAAAAAACAGATGAAGGGATGGGAACGGAGTTTGATGAGGACATGGCGGCTGGGCCCTTCTGGCAGGTCCAGGGCACGGTCCCTGTCAGCACATCTGGAGTGAGACCATGCAACAAGAGGCTCCCAGAGCGTGCCAGCAGCGTCTTCACACTGTGACATCAACCTCATGCTCCCAGCCAGGTATCAACCCCCCCAGCAGCCTGGAGACGGGGAAATGGTGCCATAAAACGGCACAGACAGAAAGAATAACGTTGGGAATGTAAATGATTCGTTGTTGTGTACAAAACACAAGACATCCCTGGGTTCTGTCTGGGAAGTGTTTGAAAGGTTTACTCAGCCCTGCCTTGCAGGAGTGCCTACGGGGTGCCGTATTTTTTAGGTGGCTCAAACAGGAAAAATGGAAGAGATTGATTTCACCAAAAAGTACTAAAGTTATGGGGTGTTTACAGTGCCTTGTGTCGAACCATGAAAATGAGACCCTAAAGCGACCTTTGAAAATATAAACACTTTGTTCCCCACATCATTCAGCCTAAGAAATCTGGGCAGATCACTGTTTTACCTAAAGTATCTTCCTAGCTACAACATGCTGATAGTCTGAATAGTGTTAAGGGTTGATGCAATTATAAATTCGTATATTGCATATCTCTGTGGGAGAAAACAGACAGGCATTGTTCCCAGACCTGCACAGGTAGATATTTAACTCCAGCACGCAACAGCTCTAAGATTCAGAAATACTAATTTGCTTTTTAAACCACTGAACAAGAGCCCAGAATGCCATTTCTTTTATCATTAACCTTCAGCTCGCACTGAAAGTTTCAAGGTTTATTTTGACTAGTGTCTGGGTCTCTAAATGACAAGCTAATTAGAGGGCTATGCCAGGCTATTCCTTGGCTAGACTGCAAGAAGTTGAGTTTGCAGCTGTCCACAGAGAAATCTACAACCTGACACTTGAAATTTAGCTGTACTTACCCGAAAGACTGTCATTTCTTCCAGCAAGACTTCCTCTAATTCGTGCCAAGTCTCCTTAGGAATTGAAACCACTTTAAGAACTGTTCCAATATCTTGAAAATGAAAAAAAAAAAAAAAAAAACAAAGAGTTTTCAGGTGCTCAAGATGAATACTTCAGCTGTGTAGCAGCCAGAATTTCCTGTAGTATATAATTATTTCACATATAAAGACTGTGAAGCTACATATCTCTCAGCACTCATTCAAAATAACAGCTATTTAAAATAACCTCAGAAAACACTGAATTTCAGTAGGACATTTAAGTATTTCAATTACCAAAATGCAACAAAGAAAAAAACATACTATTATAGTTATTAAAGAATAGACAGAACTGAAATACTACTTAAGTGACAGCATAAAATGACAGATTCATGACTGAGGAAGGAAATGCACTAAATTTAGCCAGGTGTTTTATTGTCCATCTTGAATATGATGTTTGTCTTTCTTAAAATGCATGTGAAGATGCAGCATAGATATAAAACCATCTGGACAAACGTCAGACAAATGAAGCTGTTAGGTCTCTTAAGCACATGAGATCTTCCCCGTGTCAACCAAAGCACCTAAAATGTGTAACCCCCTTAAAGCATCTATATTTCTCTGAGTGCAAGATGCTGGTCTTCACTGAGGGGAGAAAAGCATACAATTTGTGCCTTTGGTTTAGAAATAGGTGTGTGCCAGCATTTTATTATTATATCAAATTGGAGTTTTGCAACTGGTTTTAAAATGAACAAGGCCAGCACTTGAAATTCCAGAGCCACAAGCCTTTGGTTTTGTGAACGTGGTTGAGACTAAAGACCATCTCTGTTATTCAGCTGCTGCATCTGTGATTTATTTCTTTGTTTCTACGAACACAATTTTCAGGAAACAACAAAAACAAAAAGAACCATTTCTAGGTTGGCACACATCACTGCAGACTCTCTGAAATGGAAACAATCTGTATGCAACTTTTCTTTTTAACCAGCCAAGTGTAGTGCCATGTAAATGTATCACAGGTAGAATAACTACGTCCCCAAGGACTTTTCTAGTTGCACATCCTACAGCTTTAATGGTTTAGGAAAATACAAGGCAATTTAAGTGAATAAAATTCTCAAATAACTATAAAGATCGACATTCTTAAGACAAGAATTTAACCATCAATTACACAAAATCAAATATATATGTATTTTATAAGTATATATAATTTGTGTGTGTTAGTTGAAATTTCCAAATAAAAAGATGACAACTCTCTACTTCTATATTAAAATACACATAAAATTGAGACAAAGAGATCACACACATTAAAAATGTTTTTATAAGGCAACTAACTTAAAAGCTATTGATTTAATTAGAAAATTCTGGTACTTAACTTCTTTACATGATTTTGTATTTAAATATTCTAGAAAACCTGGAATATCCTGTAGAGCTGAGATTTTTCATTTTTCCATCTGCTTCCCTTTAAGCAGACATTGGTTTCTAGATACATATTTTTGGAATTTGAGAAAGAAGCAATTTTTTTCCTCCCAGAATACACACCTCACTGTTTTCTTTCATTAGCCACAAATTCATGTATTTTTTTTAAAAACCCCAAAACAAGTTATTTCTTTAAGCAACAACAAAGCAAAGCACATCTTTCTTTTTATTTAGGCATCTACAAGTACAAATTAAGCTAGTAAAATATACTAGATAAGTGGGTTTGGAGTGGTTTTCATTATGGTCACTGCTACTAATTGAATATATTTAATTCAAGAAATATTGAGAATGGTACAGTACAAATGCAATACAAACTTTAAAATAATAAGAAAGAATTCCACTTTTCTACAACAGAGTAATTCAGAAGAACAAGTAATCTAACAGTAGTTATATTTGTAATTTAATTGATGAGTTAGTTTCCTTAATCATCCTGATTATATGATGACTGTGGTTTTGAGGAAAATACGTTTTATGGGTGGAAAAAAGGGAACTCTGATCTAATAAATAAAACAGTGTAGCAAAACATCACAACTCTATTCTGTGTTGGACTAAGACTCTCCTCATTCACAGTCCACCAAATGCCGTATCTTAGAAATAAAGGGAGATTTTTCATAAAACAGACTGAGTGGGCACTGAGCAGACACAAGTTTCCCATAATGTTGTTTCAACAAAAGGTCAGACTTTTAAGTGGCTCCTGCAACAATTACAGTTGCCTGATCTCAAGAAAGCCTCTGAGGTCAAAGATACACTGAGTTAATCGCTGCAGAGACTCTGGTCAGGCCACAGGTACCAAAGTGGGGCTTTATCTGAGTTCTAGATCAAGTTTTACAGAGTAGTATTTCAAACAATTTCACACAAACAATTTCACACAGGAATCAGGCGACTCCTTTAGGATCAATAGGCTCTGCTTAGTAAGATAAGATTACTGTTATTAATTTGCTTTACTGACAGAGGTACTTTAACTGTGCCAAAGGATCCCAAACATTAGACACTCAGGCTTTGCATGAAGTGTGTATCTTAAATCCTGTTTTTTCTGATTACTTTCAAGGATGCCGATAGGATTTTATTTTCATTGTGAAACACTGGTTGCAATCACAGTGGGAAAGAAATTGCTCAGCTCAAGATTTCACCCACAGGAAAGGAAAATGTGACCACACTGGGTGGCTATTAATTATGTTGTGTTCAATTATCATCAGTTATTCAATGAAAAGGAAAAAAAAAAGTATTTCTTCAACATACTGCAGTCCAGCAGCACATGGGAATAATGTAGATTGCTCTAACAGTAATGGGAAAATACAGAGAAATATCTAATCTGATGGGACAGACCTGCACAGAAAAACCCAGCCATACCCCAGAGACCATAATTCTGGCTTTGTCATAGGTTCAGATCACCAAGTGGGAAAATGGACTGTGACTAGAGTCCCTAATCTGCTTCCCAGTTAGTTCTTTGCTTGGGAAGAAGTAATACATGCTGATTGTGTATCTGTTTCTGATTGCTCTGACTTTGTGCAGCTGGCTCAGTGCAGCTCCCTGGTAGAAGGCAGGCAGGGCCTCGGTTCTGCCTCTTTACCTTTCTCCCCACATGGAGGACACCTTTACTCGTTCTGAAAACCACAATAAGGCCAGTGAGCTCAGAGGAGCATGTAGCACCTTTTGTGCTCCAGCTCCAGGCATGGGTGTTGTAATGCCTGTTCTTGCCCCATGAAGGCATGACCTCCTGCTGGAAAAAGAATGGTTTCTATGAACAAAAGCAGTATTTAAAAAAATAATAATACTCTGCACTTAGAAAGACGGGATTTTGGTGATGAAATATCTTTTGGCAAGTGCAAATAACAATGTTTCAATACTTTTCTTATAGTTTGTGCGCATGGCTATCGCCAGCATAGGATGTAATCCTGAGCATTTACCTCACACCTGAATATTAGTGGTTTAGGAAAACCCTAAACTCCCAACTCAGAGGTAAAAATTATCATTGAGGTTCTTTTAGAGGGAGATCTTGCCTGACTGATTTACATAAGAACTGCTATACATAATAATAACTAAAGAACCAGTATATGCAATGGTAACTCTCTAAAATCTGTAACTCAGGTTTAGGCTAATCTTCCTGCACTGTCTGAAACAGACAGAAACTTCTGTCTTACTTTTCATCTTACTCTAACAGAAGTCTTGAAGAAAGTACAGTGAATCTCTGGAAAAACTTTTTGCTTTCCCTTGCAGAAACCAATTAATCTTTCTTAGCCAAGCTTTGGAGAGTTAAATGCCACCTCTTTTGCTCAAGAGATACACTTAAATAAGTTCCTTGTCTTTGCTCAGCATCATACCCTGGATACCACGAATTTGGTTTTTTTTCTGGGCTGAATCAAGTCATAGAAGACTTGCTGAAAGGCACCAAACACTGAATTGTGGATGACACTTAAGTCTCTAATGTGTGATGGAAAATATATATGTTGTACATAATCGCATGAAAATACTTTTTCAATGTTTTATGCAAGAACATACTGTGGCACTGGTATCTAATAACTCAGTTCATAGCTTTGAAGTACTTTAACCCTTCCCGCAGAGCTGTGTTTTCTGCAGTGAATGTTCTGAATTGTTATGCTTGCACTGTGTTTGGTACACAAAGTTTCACCAGCTCTCAGTTTACTCCAAATACATTTCAGGCACCAACATGAAAGAGACCTTACATTTATTGCTTTGGAAATCTGATCCCAGGTCTAGAATACCAGAATTGTATTTAAAGCATGCAAAAAGTTGGACTGTAATAAGACAGACATACAGGTATTTTTTTGGTCCAACACTGAAAAGAAGCAGTAGGGCTTTGGCTTGATTTCGTTTGGCTTCATGATGCCAATGTCTAATTACTAGCAATTATGTTCAGTAGAAATTTAAAATACTTTTATTCAACGTTGACTGAAACATCAGCCAACTAATCTAAAACTTTCACAGATGAAGAAATAGATCCACCAATTGCTACTCAGCACAGCTTTGAAACCACTGAATTTACGAAAATGCATATCAGATAATTTCTGGACACCCTTTCTCATTATTACCTTTCTGGAAAAAAAATGTCTTTTCTGAGTGCATATTTCCACTTCTTTAAGATGCTCAAGCTGTACGATTCTGCAAACACTTTGGAAAGGATATCAGGTTTCTATTTGAATACCAGCTCTTCTAAAAACACTCCATTTGTGCCAGATATCTTCATCTTAAGTAAAATGATGCACCCTCTTGGCTGAAGAGCTGAGCATCTTAAGGCAATACTTGAAAGGCACATGACATTTCCCATACCTGGATACTTGCCTCATTCACGTTAACACTTCTTGTGCTGCACTTCAAAATGGGTACCTCAAACCCCTAATTTTAATACTAAATTATAATTAATAAGGCAAGATATTTCTAATAAAAATCCCTAATAGCAGTAGTTGGAAAGAGAGTGGATTGATCTTAATCCAGTTGGCAAAGCTCCTAAAGAATTAAGCTGTGCAGGCCATGGCCTGAACCTGTAACAGTGAATGTTTGTAACAAAGACCTCCCCCATGCACAGTTTTGGGTCCTGCCCCAAATTTTCACAGGTTTACGCTGTTCTTCAGTCAGTGTTCTGTCTTTCAGAGTATGAAATTTCATCTGGTCTATGTTTCCATGAGGTCTGGAGGAGCATTCAGTGTAGATTCAAGACTTCTCACCTGTGCCGATGAACATCACATCATATTGGCCATCTTCTGCGTCTACTCGATCTACCACGATCTGTGTGAACTGGTAATCCACGTCGGTCTTAATCATGATTGGACGGTTGTTGATGGGGAATACTGGATTGTACATGGCTGGATGACTTCTGGCAAATGTGATAACTTCATCAGGAAGGTCCTTGGTGGAATCAAAACCTCCAAACGTCTTACTGGGACACTAAAAATAAAAAAAGGAAATGTTTTACATTTTATTATTTATCATCCCATCTATGACAGTCTATAATTAAATATGTCAGGGAATCTAAGTGTTTTATGACAGACAGCAAAATTTAATTCTGTCAGTCATAGTCTCTATTTTTTAACTTATTTTGGATTTAAACCAATGTGGTTAACAGAATGCAAATGATCCTCATACATCACTTTCTTATTCCTATTCAGTGGAAAAGGCTTTTAAGTCCACTACTGATTAGCATTAGTCTTTAACTGGCAGAAGAAAGAAATCCTGAAATATTTAAATAATTCAATACGAAGCAAGCAATTCAGTATTTCGTTATGTATACAACACAAAAATAATTAATTATGCCATCATGTTTATTTTGAAGTATTGTGTTCAGAAGTTGACTGGAAGTCCAAATTACTATGTGAGGAACCAAATCCTTAACTCCTTGGACAATGCCCTGTTCTACTGACTTTTCAAACCCCTGCTTGTCTCAACAAGTCTGTGTCCTCCATGTAGTCCCAAAACAGTGGATCCTGTTACACTAAATCAAATCCAGTGATTCATGTCTCAAATGTATCTTTTTTTCTCCTCTCTGATTCTAAAGAAAGCCTTCTGTGAGTGTTGCTCATCATATTGTCCATGTGAACTCTTAGGTGAGACAAATTTCATTAAGAAACTGCAACAACTCCTCACTGTTCTGCACAGTGACAGAATAGTTGGTGTTCCATTGGGAATAATCTGGTCCCATGAAGTAAGACAGAAAAGAGTCACTTTTCCCCTGTAAATACCCAGGAGTGGGCCAGACAGTTTTCCTCTCATCTGTGAAAACCACGCCACTTTTCACATTTAGCTCATGTTCTCCCAATATAAGCAAAATACAGAGGCGGGAAAGGGAAGGGAAGGGAAGGGAAGGGAAGGGAAGACCATAGTATAGGTAGCCACAAAAGTATTCCTCCACTTTCAGCTACCACATATACCTATCAGGAGACTCAAGAACTGTGGCTGATCACCACCATTTGCCCTCATCTCTTCTGCAGAATCTGTAAGTATCTTTTGAACAGTTAGTTGTAACATTAACATAAGCATTAGCAGCGGATTAGTATTGTCGAATGGGTGAAGAAAATGAGCCACAATGACACCAGGCCAAAGATACTTGTCAAAGATCTTGGTGACCCCTACTGCTGATCTGCTCAGATAACTCTTGAAGACTTATAAAACACTGAATCCCAGCTGAAAATAATTATTTTGCAGTATTTGAACTTCAAATATAAACAACTGGTGTTATAATGTCCTAAATAATTTGTCCTTTATATCCAGGTATAAAATACCTTCTGATTAAATTAAAAACCTAGAGGACAAAATCTTATTAAGCAAGAATCCAGACATTGCAGGATGCTCAACAGAAGAAATCAATTGTCTTTGCTATCACCTTGATCCAAATTATTAATAATTCAACAGAAATGAAATTTAAAAATCAATGTAGTCAAAAGGAGTAGTTGCTATACTCAGCAAAGGGACGTTTCCAGCATGGACATAAAAAGTGCAAATTGTCCCTTGTTGCCACATTTGTTAGTAGGCAAATTCCTGCATGCTGTTTGTATGGAAGGGAAGAATGGAGGGAAGAAGAATATTTGATTAGGGCCTATGGAGGAGACAAAGCAGAAAGCAAGTTAGCTATATATTTTATTTTGTTAAGATTTTTTAACCTTTTTCTTCTTATTCTATGTTCTTGCTCTTTCGTA
Organism: Oreocharis arfaki; assembly: GCA_013398015.1. Classification (NCBI taxonomy): domain Eukaryota; kingdom Metazoa; phylum Chordata; class Aves; order Passeriformes; family Paramythiidae; genus Oreocharis; species Oreocharis arfaki. Next base: position 616,819 of record VZRR01009787.1, read on the forward strand.
CAAAAATATTACAAAGAAAATCAGATGGACTTTTCAGAATTATTGGCCAAACCATTTTCTGTCTCAAAAATAGTGTTTCAAATGCCACACTTAAATTTTAAGTTTGCTTTACATCTCAATTAATATTCTAACTACAGTTCAATACTAATTACTTAGATTAATTAGATAACAATTAATTAGATAATAGATGTAAAGTACTCTATGTATAAAAATCACTATGCAAGAACTAAGTATTGCTAATTGCAGCTGGGCAAACACTGAAAAAATACTAAATGAACATTCATTCCAATTTTAAGCAAATGAATTTCAGCTGTGTTTCAACCCCTTGAATATTTACTTTCTGGCTCATTTTCTAACAAAGGATTTTACTTGCAGCAATATGAAACAGGCTCCCGAGGGAAGTGGTCACAGCATCAAGAGTGCCAGAGCTCAGGAAGCATTTGGACAATGCTCTCGGGCACATGGTGCAATTCTTGGGGCTGTTCTGTTCAGAGCCAGGAGTTGGACTCAGTGACCCTTGTTGTTCTCCTTCCAACTCAGGAGATTCTACCATTCTATGGACCAAGATATACTTTCTGCAGAAAAGTCATAAAACTAGAATAAGAGTCATCATTCCGTGTGTTTGAATAAGATTCTCAGTTGAGACCCTGATTACTCCTTGGATCTCATGCTTTTCTGAGAATAAAAAAATTACTGTAACTTTGTGTCTTTTCATGTAAAGTTTAAAGTGCATTACCTGGACTAGGCTGTAACTCAGAGCCATCTCATCTAACTTTAGAAAACTGGGATGAAATCAAACTGCCATTGCTGTAAATCCTTCCCTTTTCAATGAACAAAATGGGCACCATCAGTAGGTGATATCTAGCCCATCCACAGTCCAAATTGTTTGCACAGGAATCTCAACTCAGTAACAGAATAGAATAGAATAGAATAGAATAGAATAGAACAATTGTCCTGAGGAGGAAAGCCCTGTCATGACATTATCCTTGGTGCTAATGACAGGGCTGCTTTTGACATTAGTGATTCCAGGTCAAGCTAATTGCCAAGGCACTTAATCAGAACTTGAGCTTATAAATCAAATCAACCCCACTGATAGCATAGAACTAGGTTTTCATGTGCCAAAATATAGGCATGAATACAAATATCCTGGAAAAACTGGAGAAATGAGTTTCATCTTGGATTCAAGTAGTGTGTAAGAAGAACTCTTGCATTTTACATTCACTTCCAATTTTGTGTCCCCACTATGAAATACCAGGGGGTTTGATCAGTCAGGAGGAGGGAACCAGACTATCCCCTAACTGGCCTAGCAGGGAATCCAACAGAACAAATCAGTATCTACATTTTGGTAGGAAGAAGAAGCGCTTTGGTCCTAACTCTTGGTGCCACGAAGCAGAGAAAACCTGAGCTCTGTAGTGCAATTCACAGAAGGTCAGATAGGAATTCAGGATGAGGTATGTCAGTTAAGATGAGGTATACACAAAAATCCTCCCTCCTCTCCCAAATACTGTTACAAAGTTTAAAAATGAAAGAAATATAGAAAAGAAAAAAGAGAAAGAAAGAAAACCAAGTCCTTTAGATCAAAATTCTGGCAACTTCTTTGTTACATATGAAGCTGATGTAGAATTGTTTACAAAGCTTTCTGTTTTTAAAAAAAAAACATTTACTTTCCTTTTCTTTTACTCATACCGGGCAAGTCACCAGATGCTCAAGAAGTTTACTGGCACCTCACCTATTAAATTCCTGAGATAATTCAGCATTGTTTAACTGCAGTGCAGTCTAGAAATGAATTACTGTAAGAAGATCAGGTTTTTTTTCTCCCATCTCTTTCTGCATTTCTTGGAAAAGGAGTCCAAAGGTCTGACAACTAAAGAACTTAAAAAACCTTTTTCTTCTTTATTCTCAACAGATCTTCAAACCATTGAAAACACACACAACTTTTTCACCTTATAAACAAAAAGCTTCTTTTTAGCCAGAAATGTACCTCATTTAAAAATTCAGCTTTATCCTACTAATACAACAGAATGATTTTAGTAACTGTGAGGGCACTCCTGTTTGTTTTCAAAGTGGCAGAACCCAGGATTAGAGTCACTGGCATTGGGCTAGGACAAACTGCTGGCCTCAGCCACTAACAGCATTTACAGTGGCACAGCCTCCTGCGCTACATCTGCAGGGCTGACCTGTAAAATTTGGGATCACATTTGCCTTTAGGCATGAAAACAGCTTATGGGGGAATCTGAACATCTTTGCACTTTGTGAATCTTAATAAAATCATTTTATAATGAAATTCTAAAGATAAACTCCATTCTGATAGGGTAGCCAGAAACAAAAGTATCTGTGACCTAACTGCATTTCCTTACTTTGACAAAGGCTCTGGTGTCTTAGTTCACTTTGCCACTTAAGGGCTGGGTTCTGGCCCTTGTTTTTCTCCTTATTCTGGGGCAGCTGATAAATGTATTCTTTTCCCACATGCATCTCAGATCAAAACCCTCAGAGAAGTCTTGGCATAACCCCCAGGCAGGACTGAGCCATAACTGTGCTTCAAGACACAGAACTTCCAATCTCAAGAGCAAGTATCTGAACTGTGCATTCAGAATCCCAGTAGAGCTGCATCTGATCTCTGCAGAGGAATGAATGCAACAGAGCCTGTGTGCAGTAGTCAGTTCTTTGTCTCAGTCTATTTCTGTGATAGTCCATGTCACAGAAATTTCTTTGTCCATTGTTCTACATAATATCTAGTATCTGGTTTTGTTGAAAAAGGTTAATCGATACTGGAATCAAAGAGGAATATAAGGAAACAGAACAATGAAGTCTGTTAGACTGAAAAGGTGACAATAGCTATACAAGAATTACTAAAAATATCGACTCACTCACATTTTCTACAGAGTTGTAAAACAATAGAACTTCAAAAAAACCTCAACCCCTGATATATAAGAAGTAACTGTAGTAATTGAAAAAAAAAAGGTTCACCATCAGATGAGAAATGAAATATCTTTTGTGCTTCAGAGCCTGTATTTTAACTCTGGAAAAAATTAGAAATTCCGTTAGTTGCAGCGAAGAAGTGAGAAGTGCTGAGGAATTCGGCTGTCAGGGAGCCACTGTTATTTTTTTTTACTAAGGAAGTAATTTTCATTAGCTGAGCATATATATCAGTTGAAAGATCAGATTTGAAAGGACAGTTTCAAACATACCAGAGAAAACTAGAAAATACGATGAATTAAAAAAGCAAAGTTATTCCTGCTTTCTTTTGTGCCTTATATTTATGAAGACTTAAAAAAGAATGTTATAGACATATATATTATTTACATATATACATTTATATGTATATAGGTGTACATATATATTTAATCTTCTGAAAAGACTGTTCACAACATAAATGGGCCAAGCTGACTTTTACAACCTAAAGAGCAGCTGCAATGTATACAATTAATGCTTGTTTCAGAAATGTCCCATCTTCTTACACTACTGAAAATTTCAGAGGCAGTTAAATATTTCTAAAATGTGATGATATCAGTTGAAATATGGATGTCTTATATAGGTTGATATTTTAGTCATTTATACACTAGAAACAGAGAATCAGGTAAAAGCAGACACTTTTAAAAATGGCCAATGGAAGTTAGAAACTAGTGTAGTCATTCTATATCTGTCGCAGAAATATTTGTTTCACTGTCCTAGATTTAATGTTGACTGAAAGTTCCTCACAGTCAGGCAAATCCTCTGTTTTCCATTCATTCTCACTAAGAATGGTTCAGCCAATATTTGGAAAAAAAACAAATTCCAAGGAAAGGATAATGCAATATAATTTATGAAACACTTCACTTTCAGTAAAATTCTTCAGCCATTACCAAAACTTCTTTTGAAGTTCTTAATATGAATGCCAAAATTAAAATCCAAGTGTAGTTGTTATTGCAGTTTCATATGTGACAAGAAAATCAGTACATTCTGGACCTGGAGGAACTGTTTTCCCTTCCGCCACAGAGTTTCCCCAGTCTATCCATTTCTTTATCTGTGTCAGTTTCTTTCCTGGATCCCAGCTCAAGGACCATGTAATGCGTGAAAATATTTTCCACAGTTTTCCCAGTTTAGATTGCTGTATTTCTTAGGGTACTTACAGTTCCTGGACGTGGATATGGCACTCGCCCTTGGTAGGGAACCCACTGGTAGTTCGGGCCATCTCGGTGGGCATAGGGACCAAGAAATACCCTCCTCACATCAGTCATGCTGTACATACACACTGCTGATCCCTTGAAGATATTACTGAAAATGAGGGGAGAAAAAATCAAATCAGGTTCTTTAAATTATCAGCCGATTTAATCAAGTGGTAGAGCTATGGGAATAGCAGCTTGGTGCTTTCTAATTTATTGCATGTGCTGATTATCAAACCCCTGACATGCTCTCAGAACAATCCTCACTCACCTCCTGTGAAAGTTCAGCAAAACTGATACGATCTCCCAGACATTTTCCTAAGCAGATGGCTGCTATTTCACTATTTAAAACATCTTGTCCCCAGAAGGCCAAAGCCCAAATGTGAGTAAATTTCAGTAAGGCTGTCCCTAGACAACTATTAATTCTTTCCTACACTTCACATTTTTCTACTTTTTTTTAGCAGTCTCTTCCGTCATTTGGGCAGCACAAGTGCAAACTTCAGCGTTGTTTCTTACCCTGACATTTTTTATAGAAGACAGTAAGGACTTGTAAATCTCCCCCTTCTGTGCCTGGTATCACTAGAAACATTCTTCCCGTTTAGAAACTAAAACCTGTTTCCTTCACCAATAAATGTGGCAATACAATCAGTACTGCAAACCTTTCTCCAGCCAAAGCTACAAGTATATTTTGTTCTTGGTGAAAGCACGATGAAACAAAAACATTCAAGTCACAGTTATATGACTTGACACAGTCAATAACAGAACTTTTGAAAGATCATTAGACCTTCCAGATTTCAGCAATATTTTTTTCTAGTATCTCCTTGAGTAACCAATTTCTCACTCCACAGATTTTCTGTTTTACACTGCCCCCAAACAAGTTTATTTATGCTTGCATTCTTTTTCCAGATCTGTGAGGAAAGGGCTACAAATGCTGATCCCCACTATAAAAAGCCAATTCAATGGCAAGAACAGCCTGAGAAACTGACAGTCTTTGTGTTTGCTAGCTTCAGAGTGATGATGTACATTGCTCATAAGAAAGAAACCCAATTCATTACTTCTGGCTGCCATTGACTTCTCAGTTCAAAGGTTAAGAAAATTTCATGGTTTTTAAAAACACTTTTAACAAAGAGACCTCTTTAAAACAAGCAGCCACCCACGTTTCCAAGCAAGTAAAATGATATGCTCTGTACCTGGAAGTTGTAAACACTCCATAGACAATTGGATTTTTAGGGTCTTTTGAGTTCATTAGGAACACATCCTCTGTAACAATAACAAGAGAAAGAAAAGAAAATTAGGTCAAATTCATGCAGATAATACCTGAAGACATTTCTATATTCTGGCCATTTCTGCCACTTACGCAGCTCATCAAAGTGTGTGTCGATGCCATTGGGTCCTGGTACAGAACAAATCAGACGTGCTTTGAGGAAAGTTGTCCATTTGTTAACAAGGCTCCTGTGTCCACCAAAGTCATTCTAATAACAGAAGTATTTTTCATTAATATTTAGCAACAGTCTTTGTTTGACGTATCAACAGAGTACAAAGAAAATACAGTAAATAAGATGATATTTAGAGAAAACAGAGAAGAACTCACCCTCTACATACAGCAGCAGTATTATGTTGCAAAGACACAAACTCTGAATTATTTTTATTTTACATTGTATTGTGTCATATTTCATACTAACACATAATTTAAAAACCAAAAACCTCAAATCTCTTTATATACCTTTATATACCTTTATACATATATAACACTGGAAAAAGAGAAATAGGCAGAATATTTTGCTCCAAAGCTCCTAGTCTGCCATGTCCTGGAAAAGCTGAGGGTGTTTAATATGCTTAGTTGGGTAGCAACAAAGTAGAAAAGCAAGTTGCAATGGAACAAAGTAGACAAAAATGCCAAAACAGTGGGATCAGTTGTACAGCTGCAAAACGTAGAAACAAAGTGCTTCAAGGACGTCATACTTGTGGGGTAATTGGTTTTAAAGTAGCGACTTCTTAATTCAAGGAAGTAAATTGAAATTGTGCTTATGGATTAACAGAAAATTTTACTGTAAACATCACAGTTGCCAAAGCTACAACATTTTTTAATATAATTTCATTAGCAGAAATATTTTTGAAAGTCTGTCAGGAAACCATCTGGACATTTATCAGTGTGGACAAATGATTCATCTTGCAGTCACTAAGGGTCTTTGGAATGGTTGCCCATTTCTACAGCAACCTGAAACAATTATTTGTTTTATCTTCTTTTGCCTCTGTTTTAAAGTTTTTCACTAATGTGGGAATGGAAAGGTATTAACATTTAGAAAGCAAATTCTTCAAATGTTTTTGGCCTACCTGGAAGTATAACACTTCCTGTGAAAGACTTTCTTTTGCAGACACTTTCTAAGCCTCGGAAGATACCTATGACTTTTTAAACCAAATATTGTAGTTTATGAAGTTTTGAATAGTGTTCTTTTCTGTGTGTCACCCCCAAATTATTTTTCTCTTGGGATGCCGCCTGCTTTAGTACAATGCCAACATAAATACTGAATAGTTCACAGGCCAGAAAACAGTTTCTAAAATTGCTTGCAAGTGCATCCAGTATCGCACCAAGAAGTCATCATCTTACCTTGCAGATCTGCCCTATTCTGGCATGGGTGGCTTTTCCAGTGTGCTCTCCATCAATTGCATTTTCACGGAAGAAGAAATAGATTTTGTCATCTTCTGGATTGTCGCTCTCTGGTATCAGGTGAGCACTGACAAATCTGGGATCTGAGAAGACAATGCCGTCTGCATGTTACTACGCCACAAACCGGACCACTTGTCTTCCTTACATAAATGAACTGTCGTTTTTCTTCCCTAGATCCAATTATTGCATCCCATGGCAAATATTTCTATATTAGGTACATCATCACCTGTTCACATGTGATATGTATTTACATTCCTCTTGTCTTTAATACAGAGAGGTGTTTTCTACAGGTATTTAATGAACAAATCTCAACTTTATTATTGGAGAAATTTAATGTCTATGAAATCTCTTTACAAATGTTTGTATAACATTACAGCATGGTTTCATAATTCCGTGTATTGATTACTGACATTTTTCTTGTTCTTTGGACTTCAGTTAATAATCTTTCTGTATAAGTCACAATTAATTCAAAATAATTATGGAGACTAATGTAAAGTTCTCATTTTATCAATTTTAAACAGTATTTTACACCTAGAAAATTGTTGAAAAATACATTTTGAATGATACTACTTCTACGCGTAGCCCAAGTCTCGAAATTTTTGTCTTCTTTCCAGAAGAGAAATGTATTTTAGAATTTCTACTCAAGTTGTTGAAATACTTTGTCTTGCCATTTTTATAAAGTTTTTTTTTATATACATAAACTTTATTTCTAAACAATTAGAGTGACAACTTTATTTGGTGGTAAAAAAGATACATCAACAAATGAAAATCCATATAATGTGGACATACTGATCAGTTACATAAAATATACTCTAAAGAAGTTTTGGGAGAGAGAATTTTATAGAATTCAGATCAATAAATTCATACCAGTGGTGCATCTGGCTCATCGCTGTATTTTACAGAGATACTTCAGCTGGTATCTTTCACTATATTTGGAAAAAGAAGGCATATCCAACAGATTTACCAATCTGTTTTATAACCATTCTACATCCTGCTGGGATAATTAACTGTGAACTATATTTAACTACTGAGAGTCCTGTTCCTATGTAAAATAGTAAGCTATTTTAGTGTCTGTATTAACATCTTTTCAGTGTATGTTTATGGCTATATAGTCATGGAAATAATGAACTTTGCTATATTTTGCTAGTTTGCACTAGCTGGCCTGTGCAACCCATTGCCTTATTAAGGATGGCAGTGTTTTTAAGCAACATATTTTGATATATTATGTATATAGAAGTTTAGATGTTTCTATTACATGAGTACATACTGCATAATTTTGTGTGTGTGTATATTATCACGTACTCTGTGTGTATATATATATGTATATATTCTCATGTACTTGTGTGTGTACGTGTGTGCATACATCTATATACATATATATGAGTACAGAAGGATGACCCTACTGGGTTAAACCAAAGTTTACTTAGATCAATACAAAAACTCAAATATTGACCAGAAGTAATTATTCAAGAAAGAATATGGTGAGTACAAATAATAGTGTCCAAGAATAAAGTCCTTTCCTTCAATTATTTTCAGGGTAGCTGACTTCCCTGAGCTTTTTTGTTTCCTGTGTGCTTACTGACTCTAAATAGTGTTTTCATCCAGTTATCTGTCTAGTTTTGTCTTGAACCCATGAAAATTTCCAGCATTCATCACGTCCTTTTGGAACTTGTTCCTCACCTACACAATGTAATGAACTAAAATTTACTTCTGATTTTGTGTTTTGAACACTGATCTTAATAACTTCATTTGGTTCCTCTCAATTCCTGTATTGGAAAAATGCTCAGTGATCAAGATGTGGATGAACTGTGCTCCTTAATAAGGCCTGTAGCAATTCTCTTCTTTGAATTCTCTGATGTTTTGCTGCTTTTTTTGGTTTTTTTTTTTTCTATTAATTCCTAACATTTAATATGGATTTGAGAGCTCCTAAGAAGTAATCTGAAATTGCCATGGAACTTACATGCCATAACCCCAGAACCTCACTCTTCATTGGTGGTGCTCTGTCCACAGCCCATTCTTTTGTATGTGAAGACAGGCATGTTTTCCTCATGGTTTTTCCCCATGGTTTATCACTACATCATTCACCAAGAATAATTTAATTTGTCATTTGATTGCTTAGCTACCCAGTTGCATAAGATCCTTTTGTGATCCTTCACAGTCTTCCTTTGTCTCACTATGCTGAATAACTTAGATTCATGTGAAAAAAAATCCCAACCTCTCATCCAGCCTCTTTTTCAGATTATTTATGAACATGTTGAACAACACAGGCCACACAACAGATCTCTGTGAAACCGTGTCTTTGCCTATCGTCTGTTAAAATAAACATTTTTAGACATCTGAAAACATGAGAAGTCTGAGATCCTAAGCTCTCCACCCTAAACCCCAGTAATGTAGGCTATTAAATGTACTTCCTTTCTTTCTAGCATGTATTTAATAGCCTTCAAGTTACACTGACATGTGACCCAAGATAAATAATATCTAGACCATTTTTTATTATTATTATATACTAGGGCTTTCCATGCAATGTGAATCTCAAGAAACAAGGGTTACAGCTTGAAAACGTCTGCACCGAAGCATGGGGAAGGATCCATCAGAGAAAGAGGATAGAAGACACTGTTCTTGGCTACTGGATCTGGAGAACCTCTTTTCTGAGTATGTTGTTTTTATATCCCTAGGGTCTTAATGAAAAAGAGTAAAAAATAATATTCAACCAAAACCTAAACACATTCCCAAATGGTTGAATGATTTGTTTCTAGTGCAATGGGTTTTGTAAATCACAAGATATCGAGTTCTAAAATAAATCACTGTATTATCAGGCATCAAAAATCTAACTTTACATTGGCCTATGAAGATGCTGTGGGGAGTCCCATTTGAGTCAAAAATATTGCTGATATAGCACTGGTTAAATAAACTTGCCCTCGGTTAGCATATTATTATTATTTTCTTTCCCTCTCATAATTTTGCAAGTGAACCTAGAAATAGTAAGACAGTTTAGTATTAGAGTAGGACTGACACAACAATGATAGAAAAATAGTTGAATAAATTGAAAATATGTATTTGAAATGATTCCGTCAGAGTGATAGCAGAGAAGAGGGTTGTGAGGCAGACAGATAAAATTAAGGCCACAGCTAGAGCACATGTAAGTATGTTTTGCATAGATTTCTTACCAGAGCTCATCTGAGATTGATTCAGATTTTCAATTAGTGATTAATAATCCTAACTACATCCCTGAAAATGAAGTAGTCACGCAGCTTCATATTAGAAACACATCCATTGTACATGATGGAACAGTTATTTTTGAACAACACTGACGTTTCTTACTGAGCACACCTAAGATTGTTTTGCCATCTAGTTAAATCAATACATTTTAGTCAATAAAAAAGTGGTTCTTCATGTTATAGGGCCCTTGCTCTTGTTACCTGGTGGTGGTTGGTTTCTTCCCCTCTTCCATCTAAGAGATCTATATCTATGCAGCAAACCAAATAAATGAAGAGCAGGCTACATGAGTTCTGCTGCATACAGAAACAGATTAATTTCTGTTCAGAATGAATGTAATGGTTACAGAAACAACATCATGATACCATGTGTGGAGAGAGGGAGAGAAAACTGGTTGATAATTTCATGGGTTATAAAGCTCAGAAGTGGGTGATGTGAACCAGTGGTCTGCAGTGTGTTCTTTATTGTTTCTCCAGCTCACGTTTGACTTGCCCGAGGCTTGATGCACACTTGCATTTAACCTCAGGGCTTCAGACCATGCTCACTACTGGCTGTTGAGGGTCCTGATGAATCAATCAGCCAGATGGCCGGCAGTCACGCAACACAGCTCTCTCCATGGACTGCACAGCACTTTTTTATTGCTCTTTGAGGATTGGAAGGGAGATATCCACAGATGAGGGAATTAGGGACTTCTCCTTGCCTCTCCTAATTGCTCACCCATGCAGCAGAAGAAAGAATGTCATCCATGAATGTGTATGTTCAAGTATCAAGACTGCCCTGCCTTACCCTGCAAAATTAAACAGGTTTGGTATCAAAGGGTGCCCATGGGAAATTTAAAATAATTCAGTCAGGGTTGACCTATTTCATACATTCAACACAGCCACAAAACAAATGCTGGAATGAATTTCAAGCAAGTTTTACTGAATGGGAAGTGGGACTTTGATCCAAACCCACCAATAACAACAGTAAAACTCAGTGCACTGCACCTATTGGGGGTAGATGAAATGACTTCAAATTTCTAAGTATGATTTATGGAGTATTCTGCAACCCTAACACTGCCTCCAATTCATGAAGCCCTCAGAAATGTTGTTACAACAGTTCAACACTTTCTTGTTTGAAAGCTGTCTCCCATTGGCTGAAAGTCCAGAAAGCTTGTTTCAGGAAAATTGACTTAAGAAATAATTTGACAGCAAATATTTTGCAATTATTCATTGCTTTTAAAAAACACAAGCAGACAATGTGGAAGAGTGCTTTAAAAAACAGCACACATCAAACAAACGTTTCTGAAACGTGTTTAAGCATGATCAAAGGAGAAACAAAGCCACAGCATAAACATGATCAAAATAAAATAACAGCTAAAAACACTTCTCTGATCTTGCAGCCAAAATGAATAAGCTAAAAATAAAAACTTAGATTTTTATTTAAAACAATCAGCCTTTAAGAAGCAAATTATTAAAACCCACACCTTTTTCAGTCTCCTTTTTCCACTTGTCTTGGCTGTGGTGCTATTTCTCAGATCTCACACGACACCTTTGTACACCACTTTGTGTGCCCTCCTGCAATTACCAGCTCTGCAGACGTTTCACTGGCAGCCGCCCATTAAACTGTCCTTCCTGAGAGACCTGGCTCTTTATGAAAACGACACCTTGGTCCAGCTGCCTCTATGATTTATATGCCATTGTTTGCTTATTTAGGTAATGGAAACATGTTTTGCCTGTCTCAGCATTTCAGGTTGAGGAAAAGCAAAGGTAAATCGATCTGCATTGGTTCTTTAACAAATGTTACTCTTTAGCAGCAGCAACTGCACAAATACACACGCCCCTAAGAGCAAGAAACAATAACAGTCAGAAATTGGCTTTCTAAATGAATTGTATTAGCATTTTAATGAAGATCTATAAACTTGAAGGCACAGAAATTACCTTTTGCCGTCAAGATTGAGTAAGCTGAAGGAACAGAAGCTGGGGTCATCTCTTCATCACTTGACAGGAGCCAAAGGGCAGTTCTCTTAGGAAATGTTTTGTAAAGAGTTTGAACTGGATGCCCCTATTATTGTATATTTACGGTCAAAATGACTAATTTATCAGTTCACAGCAAGAAAATTCTAGGAAACTAGGGAAATTTTACACTCAGTAAAACTGCAATTGCTATAATTTAATGAAAAGTACTGGAGGGTGACTGGGACCCTGAGGAGAAAAAGACTAGAGAAGCTGAAATTAAAAATTTAACAACAACAAAAATAGACAGCTACTCAAGACTTCATAACCACATACAGCATCTGTCCACTGAGACCCAGCACAGAGAGCAAAACACTGTCCTCAGAAAATCTGGACTTCTCACAGTGAGCCCTACTACCCACAAAAAGGAGCCCTGCAGCTCACAAGTGTGCAGAGCAGAGCCTCTGCCTCGGCAAGGTCACCAGAGGACAAAGCTGTTAATATGCGGTGATGAGAGAGCTAAGACGGATTGTAGTTTACACACTCAAATGTAGTTTACAAAACAGCAAAGCTTTTAGTGATGGTCTTTCAAAGTCCTTTCATTTAAATTCCTCAACTTTCACATTCCTCTTGCTGCCATTGACTCAGGCAAATGCAGCAGAGCTCTCATGGATTCACTGCTTCCAGTGAAGCTTCTCAATAACATGGATGGCATCAGACCACATCCTCAAAGTGGGAATGCTCTTTGCACAAGGGATAACTTGTGGCTATTATGGAGCTAATATGAGGGTTTTGTGGCAACTTATTGTCAGATGCTAACATAGAAAGGACAGACCACAGAGTAGAGACGTCATTTAAAGATGCTGTTTACAAAGTCGGGAGGACGTGTGGCATGCAGGCCATGCATGAGCAAGCTGTCAGCAGCTATTACAAGGTAAGAAGCCGTATGGTCCCTCATTGATTTTGCAATGGAAATTTCCATCAAAAAAGAGTTTTAAAGACTGATGATATTCATCAAGCGGTTTATCTTTGAGCCAAAATGATCTTAAAGTAGTGTGTTAGTTAGGTCAGCTAGTTTCTCCTTCTTAGAAGTGGTTTCCTGTTTTTTATTAATTTTTCAAAGATTAGAAAAGGCAATTTTTGTGACACATAAAACAGGCTAAGAAGTATAAAGTTTAACGAGGGCTTCTTTTAATTTCAATAGTACTTTTTAAAAAATTTAATTTTATTATGTTTTATTTTATTCAAAATTCTTTTCATAATTAAAAAAAACCCAAACAAACCAACAAAACCTTCCTCTGCAGAATCCAACTGCTATGCTTCAGTGGTGACTTGTGTGACATAACGAGATTACAGATTTTCAAGGATGAAAGGTATTAAAAGTAGCAACAACATATCACTCTTCTGTCATTTCAATACATGGGTGCAGCAGCAATGTAACACGCAAAGAGATGTGCATTAAAAAAGACACACTATTTTTTTACACGTGCAAATTCTTCATCTCAGTGGTACACTCACACATGCAGCAACAGGAGTCTAGTCCTTGTGGCTTTTACAGTGGCTTGACCATAAGTGTTATCTATGCATCATTCTCATTGTGAAAGGTGTTAAAACTGAATTAAAATGATTGCGGTTTTTGAAGGAATGACTGATTTGTATTTGAGGCAAAAGCAAAGGGCAAGTATGTTGTAACATCCTAAACCACTCAGGCTCCATGCTGGCTGGGCAGCTAGCAGAAGTGAAAACTTGGCAAGGCCAGGTTGGGGACTGAGCCATGGATGCTCTCCCGGGGGCTGGCAGTGATGCAGAGCCAAATGACAGTAAGAGGAGCACAACCTCAATTTGGGGTGCTCAGCACCTCTAGAGTAGTGTGATGAGGCCCTTAGTACCTGCCAATACAATGCCACCACCCAAAGATCCCTCACCTCCTCTGCCTTAAAGGCATAATTCAGCATAAACATACCTTGGGAACAACATTTCAGCTCCCACAAGAAAGAGAAGGGAGAAAATGCTGATCTCTGATGCAATTATCAGTTTCTGAAGCCTTTGTTCTAAAGAGACAACAGTAGTTTTGATTCCCTGTTAAAGACTAATTATATGGTGAAGAAAAGTGAACACAAAAGTTCAGTAAAATTATAGCTTAATGCTCAACATAAATTAGATTTCTTACAAAACAATGCTTATGATCTATCCACCCTATTTAATTTAAAAGAGGTGATTATTATCTCCTTACAGAAAAACAAGCAAAATTAACACCTCTTTTCCATTATTGACTATGTTTTAAGGTTATTGTATATCTATCAACACAATTAATTTTAAACTTATTTACTTGTCCCTCAGACAAAGTAATTGGGCAACTGAGAAAACTAGTGTCCATCACAGTGCAGAAAGTGAGGCTTGCAGCACCTTATCTCCATTTAGGAATACTTTAATCTCAATTTTCTGTATTTCTTAAAGCTAATGAGAGTTCTAGCTAAGAGCTGTTTCTTCCTCTCTCAGTCATTTATCTGAAGTTTTTGACATTGATGTTTGGAAATAAAAACACTAGAAAGCCTGTGCCTTAACTGTGTAACCTACATCTTTAGAGCTCTGGATGAGTGACAAGAACTAAACACCAGAGTCTTTATGCTAAGAAGTGATGTATTAAGGGAGGAAGTGGAGCATGGAGGCACTGAAGACAAAAGATGTTTCTGATTTAGGGTGTTACAGACTTTTGGCATATACAGCCATGCTACACGCCTGCTTTTTGTAAGCTCTGAAGATTCACAGGTGAAGAAAAAGTCCCTGGAGATGCCGAAGCAGTTGATGGCAGTTGATCCTAAAAGTCAAAAACCAAACCTGTTCCTCTCCACTAATGTGATTTTCCCAGGCCTTTCTGAATGCTGAGAGATGTGTGTTTATGTCTTGGTGGAATATTCTTCCTCTTTGCCACCTGGAAATTAAGGGTGGAAGAAGGTGTCCTGAAGGCAGAGGGAACATGCTGCAGCAACACCATCAGCCAAACTCCTGACACAGCACTTTGTAAGAGGCAAATACCTGGCTGACCGTGAGGAATAGCTGGGGATTAACATGGCAAACATATTCCAGCATAGGGAAAACGGGACAGCCCTCAGCAGTATGACTGGCAAAAGCTGAACTGCACTGGCTTGACAAGCAAATCTTCAGCCTGTGTCTCCTGAAAGCTAAATTCCTAACATTTCTCTGTCAGCTAAGTGCAGTGCATAACCCTATGTCCAGAACCATTTGTCCACAGAAATATTACTTTTTTCTACCTTAAAAGGGAATATATATGTCCTTTGTGACAAAAATAATCTATTCTGAAAACAGGAAGAAAACCTCCAAATTTTGTACTGCCAAGTTCAATTTGAAGTGTGTGGAAGAGGTTGTGTAGCTGTAGAAATATCTCCTCCCTGATGTCACATCAAAAACTGACAGGACTCTACCATAGTCTCAGCTCTCAGTGAGGGATATTCATTCATTTGGAAATGATCATCAGCCCACGCCAGTTCCCAAGATGTCATCCAGTAGAGCCTGTAGCAGTTTCCTAACCTTTCCCATCTCCTGTAATTTAATTTCTTTGTTAAATCCTTTAGATTTGGTTAAAGAACGGAGGTAATTTTGTCAAATTACGAGAAACATTTTGTTGGTATAATGAACTTTTACAGCTAGTGTAAAGCAACTTGACACAAAATCCATTAAAGTAGGATTAATGAGGAATGGCAGCAAAGACTGAGGAAAGGGCTGGGTGAATGAGTAGTTTTAGCTCACATGTCAGTGTAGCACAGCAACACAAAATGCAGTAAGGCATCTGTAACAGGAAGCAAAACCCCTCAGCAGAACCTGAGGTATTCAGTGTGATAGCATCAGTTATGACAACCTCTTTCAGTAGTCATGTGAGCACAGTATGTGTTTCCAACTTAATCTAGCTTCAGTCAACATAAGGTATTAGCAGGGTTTTACACAACTGAAATAATGAAATAATGTACTCATTTATTATTGATGTGAAACTTAGTTCTGTTCATTAAAAAAGAAAAAAAAAAGTATTTGATAGCACAGGTGAGATGAAAACTGTGAAGTTGCTTCAGATAGAAATGTTTTGCAATAGTACCCACACTGTCAGAAAGTTGCTCTTCTCAAACTTTGTTTACTTGGTTTATACTTTAATTCTGTACAAGCAAACACTTCTCTTTTTTTATTTATTCACTGACAGCACTTCAGACATATTTGATGTAATTTCTGTGACTTTTTAGAATGAAAATTTTATTGTATCAGACTCAAAATTTTTGTGTTTTTTAAAAGCAATGAGGTAGGACTTTGCAGCACACTTGCTTGTGATACATAAACCACAGGGAGAGGAATTGGCAGAAAGTTTAACAGAAGTATTTAAAAAGTAATAAAAGAAAGAAATGCAGTAAAAAATACACGTCCTGTAATAAACGGGAAACTGGAATTTTTTTTAAAAGAATGCTTTCTGCCAACAGGTTTGGCAAAAAATACTAAAGCTGCCAGTATGTCAAACATGGAACAGAACTGAGTATTGATAATGACAACCCATTTACACAATCTTGTGAAAAAGCTGATGACTCACAAGTCCAGGTAAAATACCACATAGAAAGGCTTTGCACCTTCTCTCATGGAGCATTTTCCTGTCCTTACTGGAAATTGCTTTAGAGAAACAGGAGAACAGGACACAGAGACTGGAGGAATGGGTAACTGAAGAGAGCTGTGCCCCATGACTACCAAATTTTACAGTCTGACAAATGTTATTATAGAGCCCAGGAAATATGAATAATCTCGCTGACATCAGTGGAACACTTCTTACTTACAAGGATATTGAATTTTGCTCAGACAGCAGTAAAAGAATCAATAAACACCAATCCTCAGATACATAGCAATATTCACAGATAATGTATTATCATTGAATGCTTGCAACTGTTTCATAAGAGCTGTGCATTGAACTGGAAAAATAGGTAATCCAGTCATTAAAGTAACTTTTTTTCTGCTTTTTCTGAATGATCATCTGTAAAAAAGCTGTCACTGTAAGGTTATCTTGTTTCTGCTTATACCAACTTCTCTAACAAAATCTTCCTACAAATCTCGCTGTACTTACCTGAACAGAAGTCTTTAAAGCCTACCAAGAGGGAATTAAATTTATACATATATAAAGATATGTTAAGAATACTCTTTTTCATAATCCAGGAACCTAACAACAACACAAGCCAGCTTATCACTTTAAAAGGTAAATCAGAAATGGAACTATTTTGTCTTCATTTACTCAGTGTGTTTGTGGCAGCTCGAAGTGCTCTGGAACATCAAATTCTGCTGCATGTTGTACAATAAATGGTAGTCTCAAAGATTTACAGTTTAACCCTTGCCTTTGAAAGAGATAATTTCCCTGGTAACACTACAAGGCAGCTCACCTTACCAACAGAAACATTTAGCCTACAGACACCAGTGATACAGTGATCTCAGAACAGAGCGAATACAGCTAAAAAAGGCTTATCAGCCTCAGTCTTGGTGGGTCACTCTCAGCAGTCTTTTGTATATCACTGCTATTACATTTCAGACTGATATTGAGATTCTTAAAAGCAATGTTACCACATTTCAAGAATACTTTATGTTATCTGTACACCAGCACAACATCTGAGGCATTCACTGCTTCTGACTGCCAACTATTAGCTGGTGATCACCTGCATACTTTGACATCTTAGATGTTACTATAAACTTCACCAATTTTTTTTTTTTTACTTCTATGTAAAAGCACTTAGCTACATGTTTTAAAAAATCAAATTTAACAGCCACCTTTGAAAAAGAGTGAGTTTATACAAGCCCATGGAATCCAATGGAATAGCAAGGGATGGGATATTTCTGACACCGCTTTGATAACAAAGAGCTGGATGTTGAAGCCTGGAATAAGTAGTACAGGGCACTCTAAGGATCAAGCGGAAAAAGAAGCATCACTCTAGCAATGCAGCAAAATAGGAAGTTCAGGATCTACTGCACTGTCAAAACTTAAAGGCATCAAATGAGGAACCATTTATCAAACATTTTGTGTCTGTGATCTGTCCATCATATCCGATAAGTGAAATTGTGTAAATTCTTCTTTGTCTATTTTCTATTATTTAGTCCATCATGATGCCTTTACAAGTGAAAAGTAAGTATCCATTTGTCTCTCCCATTTGTCCTTTTCTCTTCCTGTTCCCCCTTCCTTACAGTACAGTCATGAATGAGGCTCTGTGGCCTAAATGTTGCTGTTGGTGACATCAGTTTCACCCTTTTGTTTCACAGTGTTGCCTGACAGAGCCTGGGGAGGGACATGGCAAAGCTGCTCAAGTGGGACTGGAACAGTTTCTGTCCTGGAAACATGGATTTGCAGAACTAAATGGAGAAAAATGACTAAATGTTTTTGCATCAATTAAACCCCTGCAAATAATGAAATGTAATCTGATGGGAAATTACACGTCATATTACATACAGAATTTTCTAATTAGGTGTTTCCTCTGCTCCTCTTCAAAGGCTACAGAAATATTAAGATGTCCACAGTTACAGCAAAAAAGGTCTTCAAGATGTAACATTTGATATATCACAGTATTTCAGAAATAATGAAACTTCCGCAAGGAATTAACAAATTCGAATTTAACTGCAACAGATGCTCCATCTGCACTTCTTGATCCTACACACTCTTTGTGTCTACCTCATCACAAAGCACTGTGTTAGGCTCAGTCCTGCTCTAGTGAAGTCCACAGCCACAACTCTGCTAAATACAGGAGTTGAAACAATATTCTTGATAACGGAGTTTAATATTAGCTTTGCCATTCTTTGCTAGTGTAACTTTTGAATTGTGTTCTTGAACTACCTGAATGTGCTATCAACGTTTTAAATACATTGACGTCTCCACTTTGTTGTAAAAATAGGCTTTTAATACTACACAGTATTTAGCAATCTAGTACCAGCCATCAGTTTGATATCAGCCGTGACATTATTTAATTTTCAGAATCACAGAGGTTAAAGCTCACTGAACTATAAACAGTTGAAAACATGGAGTGTAATCCCAAGGCACAGCTCTGCACAAGCTGTAATTTAAATCATATTGCATGCTAAGCTGAAAAGGCAGTGCAGGTCCCACAGGGCATGAATAAATCTGCAGTCACTGATTTGCCACACACATTTGTGTTGGGATTCTGTAACTGTGCAAATGTGATGTCTTCCTTTAGAGCAGAGGACCTGTCATCTACTGAGATTTGTAATTAAATAACCCAAAGAACAAAAGCAATTACTCAGACATTGGAATATTCAGGCTGAAATGTGTGCGATTTCATGAACAAAGAGAAGGGGAAGTTCCGGAGACAGAGAGAAAGGGAGGCTTTGAGTCTGCGATAATTCATCTGTGTCTAGCGCTAGTGGAGACTTTAATGTATAGAACAGGTATTCACATACCTGGCTTACTTTGAACTAATAACTCCGTCATCACAGACTCCACTGTGAAGTGGATGTTTCTCCAGCTAAGGAGCCAATTATGCTTCCAGCTGGCTCCATGCCACCTCAGGTGCCGGCTTTGAGCAATCAGTTGTGTTAATTGCAAGCAACACTAAATGCCTTTTGGGACAAGCAATTCACGGTTCAGGAATGTTAGTGTGAAGGGGGTAGGTTCAGCCCCATTACCGAGAACAAATCACAGAGTTCGCAGGCTAAGAATTGGAATTTTGTGGAATGGGGGAAAGAGGTGGGAACAGACTAAGGGGCTGTATCCTCACATCATTAACTCTGCTGGGCATCTCAGTTAATTGATGGGGTGGGGGCTATGTGGTGGGCTGTGTGGAGCCCTTCATATTTGGAGTTCAGCAGCTCTGCCCTCCTACTCCCCTGGGTCTTCAAGGCATTCTGATCCAGGCCAACAGGGCTAAAGACATTGGTCCAGGAGAAGATACCTCAACTGCCAATGAACATGGGCTCCTTCACAATAGTTGGTATTTTCTTTCTTTCTATTTGTCATAGTGAGAAATCAATAGTTTCTAAAATGCATAGGGACTGTTTGATACAAAGAAAATATTACAGGAATGATAATAACAGTGAATGACAGAAATGGATGATGGAGGGCAAATATACATAAAAAAATAGCCATTGAAGGAATGAAGAGTAATAATGAAATGAGCACAGTAATGAGTAGAAGTCAGATCCTGGCTGTGTAGGGGTCATTGTCATGTATTGTCAGGTACAGATCTGGCCTGCTGTACTTTCTAGTATCTATCTTTTGACTCACTACCTAGATAACAAGCTTTAGACAGTCATTTATTCACTAGCATGGATTTCTAATATATTTGTCCATGAGCCCCCACACCAGCACTATTTAAAAGAAGAACCCTGCCCAAATGTTGGAGGTGATGAATGAAAAGCTTGGATTGAATCATTAGAGATAAAGAGAGTTAGTGTGCGGTGGGGAGTGGGAGGAACTGGTACAAACCTCAGTCTGCAGGTGCTTAGAAACAGCGTGGAGGCTCAGGAAGTGTCTCTAATACTCTTTAGGGGCTCAGTCCCTGGTGTTCCACATGGATGTACAAAGAAAACTTCTTAAAACAAAGCCATCTTATTTCTCCCTTTAACAGAGACTAAAACATTGCCAAACACTTTGGCGTCTGAAGCTGTGAATTTCATTAAATTCAATGCAACTCGCTTAGCACTCTCTATTTTTGTGTGGCTGAAACCTTTAATTCTCTCCCCACCGCCCCACGGCCAGCGTGCTCCAGTCACATCACACTTAACCTTTGCCTTGGCTTCTCAGAAAAGAATTTGTTTCACTCTATTCACAGCTTCAACAGTTTGGCAAACTGCACTCGAGCGCCGCGCTGGGCCTTTATATTGAACACACTAATCTGATTGTTTTTCCACTCTACAAACTTTGGGTCAACAATCAAGCTGCTGCCAGAAACTAATTAATTTGCAAACAGGCCCCATTTTCACAGGGGGAGAGCTTTTGAAACCTATGTCAGCAGAGCTGGTCACACCACGGTGACATGCATTGTCATGGCATCCACTTTTCTGGGTAATTCTCCTCACTAATTTTTCACCACACACATGAACTCAAATTACCCAGTCAACAGTAAATCTCTATTGAATGCCCACCAAACTCTGAACGTGGTGGCCCGAGAAGAGGAAATTGGTATTGACAGGGTCAACACTCATTAAATTGATGGCTAGAGCAGAAGGAAAAAAAAACAAGAACACAAAAAGAAAATTCGGATGTATGTCATATCCCAATAAAGGGGGCTGTAACAGACCCACTCCTCCTTTGTTTAAATCAATTAGTATTCTGCTGTGTGACTCCAACAAGCAGATTTCTGCTTAACTTTTCTGAAAAACTGGTTAGTGACTTTTGTGAACAAGAAAGGAGGCACAATTTGGTAGTTAAAAGTCACTGTTTTTCAAGCATCAGAACTGTGATGAGCTCTCACAGAGATCATGGGAAACCTACTTGAATTTGCAAGGCCTATAACACAGAGGCTTTGTCTTTGGAATCCTGCCACCTAATCTGAACTTTCCTTTTGCTTAAGCTGATTTGGATCTCCACAAAAATGATAATTACAGAGAAACTGGTGTAGTGTAACTTAAAGTGGGTTCTATACCAAAAGCAAAGCAAAACGCAAACTTAAAACCTGAACACTACACCTGTTCTGGACAAATGTCTCTCTTTTTCCTTCTGAGATTTATCTCCAGGGAAAAGTGAGAGTCTTCCTATAAACTGATGCATGTGGGTAACAGACAGATAGATAGGTGGATAGATAGATAATATATAGATAGAAATGATCTTTTTAATCATACATTAACTGATAGTAGTACACAGAGCTTTGTAGTAGAGGTTATTGCCACTGCTTGAATAATATACTAAAAGTTTGTCACCTTAAGTGGACAGACCATCACTTTACAAAGCCATCCATTGCCAACTCTATAAGTTATGCATTGAAACAAATCCACAGAAAAAAACAATCCATCAATCCATCTTAGGTTAAAAAAACAAAACAAGCAAACAAAAAAAAAAAAAAAAAAAAAACCAAAAAAACCCCTGCTTTTTGACGGAAATAAAATATCACTGGGAGTATTGATAATCAGAAATTTGCAGGTGTTTTCTGTCAGTGTGAGGAGGGCACAGAGCTGTAGTACCTACTGAAGGTATTCCTGGAGTGTGCTCATGCAGGTGGATTTTTACACAGCTCCTGCTGCTGAAAGAGAGAGAAGAGACCCAGATTTGTTTTTCTAAAGGATGACTATAGAAAGCAACTCACCTGCATCATCAAATTTGAATCTGAACACCTAAATGAGATCACCAGTTTTGCCTGGTACAGAGATACATTGATTATCCACATCCAGCATCTACCCAGACCTTGTTCTGGCTCTTTCATCCAACTGCCTTCCAGAGAAGGTGATGGCAAGGCTGCACTCTCAGATCTCCCCCCAGTGTGAGACTCATCAGAATTTACTGAGCTATTAACCTGATATATGTTGATATGTTGACCTTTCAATTCACAATTGAAATAAAAACCTTAAAATTTAGCAATTTTAAGGCACATCACCAATAGACTAGTTCAGTGCACAAGAGTGAGTGCAGATCTCAAACTGGCCATCACTGACAAGCCTCTTTTTAGAAAGACTATGCTGCAGTGATCTGGTTGGGACTGGCGTCATATCTCACCCTGCTTGTTTTGAGAGCCATGAACTTCTTTCCTAAAACTGTACTATATGCAGAAGAGCAACTTCTCTGGTCTCCAGTGGAAACAGTGAACAAAGAACTCTGAGCTCTCCCATTATTTTTGCTCTTACATGCACTACAGTCACAGAATGAACAAACTACAGCAAAGCATGGCTTCTAATCTACACTCCCGGCTATTACATTTTTTTGGTGTGGATAGTAAGGCTGACCAAGTTAAAACTCATAAATGAGCCCATGGTTAACCATGTAATACACACATATCCTAAGCCAGGTTCCTGGACTAACTTATATCCTGACTTCCTGAAGCATACTGTGGCTATAGCTCAGACCAACATGTTTACTGATGCAAGTCTTCCTGCTCCAGGTCATATTCTCTACAGTGTCAGGAAGCCTCCAAAATGTGCAGTCAGGCCAGAAGAATGTTCTCTGCTGCTTCATCTTTCCTACCTGCTTTTTCCACTCCAACCTTGAAACTTGTCCTTTGGCTACTTTTACCATCTTTTCAACCGAAACAGAAAAAAATCTCATCCACAGCACTGATATTAAATGAAGACAATTACCTAATCCTAGGGGGCATGGGAGGGAGAAAGAATGAGATCTATTTCCTAAAATTATTTCAAATAATTTAATTAAGGCCACTTGATGAGAAGATTATATTATTTCTCGTCTCCACCCACCATCTTCATGACCTTTCTCACATCCAGAGAAACTGTTAAGCACATTCTCTATTGCTACTTGGTCTTTGATTTCTGAACCAAATGCTTCTCTTACTCTGTACAAAGATACAGGGAACAGTTATCAGACAGGTTCAACTGAATCAACTGGTTCAAATACATTAATATCTTCTGGTCAAGTATTCAGTGGGGCCTTTAGTGTCCTGACCTGTAACCATTTCAGATTAGTGACAGGATAAAAGTCAAGTAATAACAATAAGAAAGAAGCATTTATTTTGTGATTTCAGAAATTCTATGTTTCTTCCAAGAAAAAAAAAAGAACAGTTTGTAATAAAAAATGTATAGAGCAAAAGCTTGTTAGATTGCAATGAGAAAAACAACTTAAAATTCATACTCAATCTCTCAAATATGGATCTACAGACTTAAGGGAGAAAAAAAAACCTTGTAAATTGAGTTTGTGTGCCATTCTGTTCACAGTATTATGCCACCGTCGCCATAGTTTCTGAGCACTTCCTAGCACTGTGTTAGGTGACATTAGCATTTGTCACACATGGAATTTATCACTGTGAAATTATTTATTCCTATTCTTAGCAATGAAGATAATGGGAATGGAGGCAGGAGGACGTATTGAGTGAGAAATGAGACTTGCATATATGGACATGTTTTGTTCCTGCAAGGGTCAGAGCTGTTCATGCCTCTGTAAGCCGTGGTGGGAAAACGTGGCACTCAGTCCACACTACAGCCTGCATGATAGGACATATCAGCTGGTTAATGTGGTTCAAATATAGAAATGCATATTGTAAATGTAAGAGATCCTTTCACAGGACAAAAAAAACTACCAAAAGAACAACAAGAAAAATTACATACACAAAAAAATCCCCTCACTGTTTTTACTCATAAGGTTGATTAAATATGACCTTGTAAATTCATGGGACTGCAGACCTGGAAGAGACATCTTAATCTACTCATTGTAGTCTCTTGCAATGTCAGGCTATATAACAACAAATAAAATGTTACCTGAGTTCCTCTTAAAACCATCTAGGCTGCCTCACTGACTAATTCTATTGGGCAGCTTTTTCTAATTTCATTCCCACCATAGTTTAAGAAGTCTAATTTGAAGACTAAATATATTCATATGCAGTTCACACATTTTTTTAAAAAAAACTTCTTTGTTTAAATAGCTCTTTTCTTAATGGAGATTTATGGTATTTGTAGCATCCATCACCTCCTTTCTCCAGTAAGATCTTAGATGTATTTAATGAAACATCCCCAGGTGCAAGGATGGTTGGGTTCTGTCAGCCTGTTTCCACATCTGCTTACCTGAATTTTACTACATGCTGTATATCTGGATTAAGAATATGTAGGAGGTGAACTGGAAAATGGGAAACTGGGAAGGCATTTAGGGACAAGAGAGTGGCACATCACAGGGGGCCATCGGTGGCTATGTAGAGGTAGGAAAGGTTTGGTGTGGTTGACCAAAGACTAATTATACGTTCAAGGATCAGAATACGTACACACCCAATTCTCAGCAAGAGTAATTAATTTCTAGCATTTTGACACATTCAACACATTTTATTAGAGGTAAAATCCCATAAACTATCTGTAATCTTATCTTTCCTTTGCCATACGTTATTCTATTGTGCAATACATATACATTCACAATCATGTGTGTAATGCCAGTGATGGGACATTCTACAAAGTGCAGTAAGTGGAAACAAAGTGATGGCTACAGTTCTGTTTCAATACCAGGAGAGTATCAAGTCCATGTTTCCTGTCTTGAACCCTGTTAAATTTAAGAGGACATTTTTTTCTATTGAACAGTCGCTCAGCTTCTATAATTCTCAGCCGTTTATGTAACCATAAAGTAAAGATTACCAAGGACAATAACCTCAGGGGACTAAGCACAGTTACTACTCTACTTTAAAAATTAAGCCATGGAAAGTATGCTACAATAATATCATAGAGTGGTTTAAAACCATAAAAAGCAAGGAAATTCCAAGCCAAGTCTGGAAATCCAGACTGACAGTCTCTCTTAACCCCAGGTCTAGTAAAGAGGGTGGGTGATGCCAGTATTTCTGGGGTGCAAACCAGATTCATAATACTATCTTAATGCAGCTTGTGTGATTTCATTTCCTTTCAGATCTTTCTCAGCCCAACCCTGCTTTGCTTTTAAAATAAATGTTTATGGTTATTCATTTTACAAAATGTTAACAATTTAAGGCCAGATCCCCTGTGCTCAAGTCAGAGGAGATGAGAGCATCTTTAAGCTCTCTACTTCCACTCCTCTAATCTTCAGCTTGAAAACTGCCTTGGGTGCATTGCTTTTGCATTGCTCAGCATTTGCTCTAGTAGACTGCACTGCCAGTTCTGCCTCCTTGCCTCCAGCCATGCCCTCAGCCCTTGCATGAACGCTGTGGGGATGGTGTACAGCAAACGCTGCCTGCTGTGAAGAAGGGAACTCCCTGGCACCAGGAGAAGCTGCTCCCACCTGCTTAGGCCTCTTTTCTTTTAAAATGCTGCAGCAGTGCATGGAAGCAGGACATGACCCATGCTTCTTCAAAATAACTTTATGGCTCTGAACTATGAGAGGCAATGGCACATTTAAAGGGGAACTTGCCCATAGGCAAGACTTTGTAAGATACATGTGTAACATCAAGGCCGTTGCTCCTTACAGTAGAGCTGGACAGGAGATGTTTTTTCAACTCCAGACTTTTTTTTCTGAATGTTCAAAACTACTCTTGACCCTCACTGGGACCAAGTAATATTGCCAAAGCTTCTTTTTGTGCAGAGAAACTCCATGCACATACCGGAGGAGCCAGTAATGTCTGGTGTGTGCATGAACATGGCTTATAACAAAGTACATGATTCAGTCTGGGGCACTGAACTGCAGCTTTTCATAACCAAGATGACTTCCCTGAGCACCAGATTATTTCACTGTGTTTTTGCAAATGCTTCCTTGTCACATCTGGCCAACTCTGTATCAATAATTAAATATACACTGCTACAATGACTGATGTATGGTTCCCTAACTTCTAGATGAATGCCCTGACTACATGGCTATAAAATCAGTCTCCTTTGTATTATTTGGCTTGGTGACTGTTTAACTATTTATACAAAATGAAAGCTCTAGAAGCCTGTGAGTATTTAATATCTCTAAAAGACTTAAGAAGTCTTTCAGAGCTGCTGGTCAGCACCTTCCCTTGGGCTGGGCACAGTTCTCTTCCCCAAAACATACAACTTCTATAAGAAGGTTGAACATCTCCAGAATGTAACTATGTGGACTCTGTAGGAACTCTGTTCCTGCTTAAATCCCACAAACTTAATCACTCTGTGTATTGCTGTCCTACTTCTATGCCACTTCAGGGCAAAACTTAATTTCTGGGAAAAGTTTGCAAGCTCTTCATGTGCAACTGTCTTTTCCTCTCCATTTTTGGTACCAAACAGCTGTGTTTTCTGCACTCTGTCAGCTCTGACCTTAGCCTTAGTACGGAAAAAGCAGCTTAGTTCCTGCTCTGACTGAAGTAAACATTAGCAAGGTCTTAGAACTGGATGCCTCACCACCTAGCTATTAAACTCTGGGAGGATGAGAATTTGTCTCCAAGTTTGATCAGAACTGCTGGTCTGCAGCCTTCAGTATATGACCATTAGAATACTTGTTTTTCACCGGAGGTAAAGGACACTGTAAAAAGCAACTAGGAAAGCAAACCCACCACTGCATAGCGATCCATGACTTTACTAAAATCTTACTGAGGTCTGCAAACTAAAGGTTCAAAAACAGTTTATATAGATCTTTAAGAAAACAGTGTATACCTCATTCTTCAAGGAGATCTTGTTTCATTAAAAGTATATCCACTTTAAATATGCGCAAACACTGAGCTTCTTTTATTATTATTTAAAAAAAAAAAGAAAAGACAAATTAAAAAAATAATCAAAGGACTGGCATGCCTGCAGAGTTTCAAACCCGAACTATTATCATTTTTGGACTTCCATGTTAGATGCTGAAATTAGGAGAGCTGCGTGGAAAGGCTGCCAGGATCTTATCACTGGGAAATTAACAGTAAAGCCTCAGAGCCTTTAACAGGAATGTTGTAGTGCAGATTTTAGGCCAATCTTTCCATATTAGGAGAATAAATGTAATCAGTTGCAGTGGAAAGAGAGATTTCAAAAATGTGCGTAAGGATCATTCTCTATTAAATTATGGACAGTTATGAGAATAATTTCTAAAGATTTCAATTTGATTCTTATCTTGTTTAAAATTAAGTTTGAAACTTTCCATATAGGAATATAGTGCAAGAACTTTACTTAAGAGACAGAAATCACCTTCACCCTGTGAAGGTTCATCAGCTCTTTACGTGTGGCTGTCTTCTCCTCCCCACCTTGAGCACAAAGCAGTTGTGGTTTCTGCACCCTGTCAGATGTAACCTTAGTGCTAATTTGGGAAAAGCAGTTCTCACATTTAGTGCTGAAAGACTGATAACCGAATCCACAAAAGAATGGTACATTTTCAGCAATGAAGTACAGGGGCTGTGGACAATGGCTGCGCTTTCCCACTGCATAAATCTCCTGACTCAGCTGTCATTGTGTAAACCTGCTGCACAAAAGCAGATTTTGCTTGCATGATTGGCTTTATGTCATCATGACTATCATAACAAAAGCTGACGTTGGTTATCTTTAACACATTGTTATTCTACCAGGTATCAAGATAGATGGGTATGTCTATAACCCTTGTACTTTACTGTTTCCCGAAGTCCAGAAATCTTGTTTATTGTCATAATAGAACAACCCAGTGAATAAAATTTTTGGGTTACTGGGCAAGTACAGACTGTAGAACTCAAATGTGGAAGACCTGAATCTACTCTCCAGACAGACAGCAGTCCACATTAATTACGGCAAACCTAAATTAAAGATAAACCTAATCTGATATACATCAGATTAATAAACTTATCATATAAAAATACAGATCCATACTTGTCATATACACACTTACATGATACGTGTATCCAATGTATGTTATATATAGAGCTGTTAATCCAACTTGCAATAGCATCTTGTGGTTTTAATTATGCATCAGGGACTGGTGTTATTATGGATTGTATATACAGCTAATGTGATATCCAGTTTGATACCAGAAGGTCTTGACTAGCTAATAACTAACTGCGTTTTAAAACAAACTCTGCTCTTACACATTAAAATTTGTGTGTACAGTTTGCACTAAATTGCAAAACCACACAAGAAAGCCTGAACCTCAGCAGAGACATAAATAATATGGCTAGGAGAAAAAAATATCTAAGAATAAAATAATTTGTGAATTCAAAGACAAGAGTGCACATGGAAGCAGTATGTACAGCAAAAGTACAGCTAGTTAACTCTTAGAATATTGAAATTTAAATTAACTCAGCAACTACAGCTAGTATTACGTAATTCAAATGTCAGATTTTTCAGACAATGAATTCTCATTTCCAAAATGCTCATATCCTCGTATAGCTAAAGCCAAGTGTAATTCCATTTGAGCTATTGGAAATTTGACTTCAGTAGAACTTGGATAGAGCATTCAGATGCATTCTAAAGTGTTTTGATACACGAAGCCAAAATCAGATTTTCTCTGAAACAATGTTTTTCTCCTCAGACACGCAAATAAACAACCACAGGCTTCATTAGTAATATCCATACAATAACATACACTATTGTGCCTTGCTGAACTATTGGATATTTTGAAACCAAATCGCTTGGAATGCCCAGGACCCTATTCTCTTTTTCCAAACTCTTGACAACTTTGGCTTGCTCAAGACGTTCTGCTGATTGACTTTCTGCTGGATGTGGCCAGTGTCCCCTTCAATCCAGCAAAAATTAAACCTTGTACAAGGCATAATCCTGC
Source organism: Oreocharis arfaki (assembly GCA_013398015.1). Taxonomy (NCBI): domain Eukaryota; kingdom Metazoa; phylum Chordata; class Aves; order Passeriformes; family Paramythiidae; genus Oreocharis; species Oreocharis arfaki. The sequence continues at coordinate 646,030 of VZRR01009787.1, forward strand.
CCAAGACTCTGCAGCTACTTTGTGTTGATGTGTGGCTGATGCCTCCACAAGCCTTGAGCTTCTGTCCAACTTGCATGACTGCGCTGCTTGTAGTGTCTGTGTGTGGTTTAAATTTAATCACACTCCACAAATCTCAGTGTAATTAAACCAAAAATGCTTCTTTATAAACCACTTTTGATTAGTTTAACTGGTTTAAGACAAAATTCTGCTCCAAATAAAAGAAGAGTGTATATGTCACAGATGTTGCTGGAACGAAGCTGTGTGCTAGTCTTTAATGGCTGGATGAGTGCAACCAGAGAAATGTACATTTTACATACCATTTAGCCACCGGGAGTCGTGCTGCTCTGTTCTGATGGGATGGTGATGCCCCAGAGTTCGGAAAATGGCAAAGTCCCTGCCCATAAAGTCTGCTGCTGTGCCAGAGTACAGTTCTCCATCTGTGGGAGGACATAATTGTAAGCAACATTCCTCAATTTTCCAGTCATGGTAAGTCAGAGAAAGCTGTCATATGTTCATATTTCGCTAATGGGGATAATGAGTAAATTACAAAACAACAAGCCATATGCAACGTATTGTCATTGAAAATAGATGATTAGACCCAATTTCTCACTGCAGAGCTTAATTGTAACCTCTTGCAAATGAGCTGTATCTGCTGACTGCTGGGGCACTTTGCAAAAATATGTTTGAATTCTTAGGCTGGAACAATGGCAGCCAGCACACCTACCCTGGCAGGCAGGAGTATGCAGCCTCAGACAACCTACCTAACTCCTGCTTAGAACAGGAGCTTGGTCTGGAGGTTCCTTCCAACCTACTGGGCTTATGTAACTGTGGGAACTGAAGAGTCCAGCTCAGTCATTTTTGGTCCAGAAAGTCCCTTCAATTTTTCCTATAGAAACTATATGCTTTTTTCTTTGGTTGATTTAAGGATTTTTTTTTTGTTTTGTTTTGGGGTTTTGGTGTTGCTCTTTTGTTTTGGTTTGTTTTTTTCCTCTTTTTTTTTCTGATCAAGCAGATTCTCAGAAAACAGTGTATTTCACAGGGAAGACAGAACATGCCTTTCTCCTTTAGCCACCTTTGTAACTGTGGTACTGACAAAGGGCAACAGCTAAGGGAGAGGAAAAACAAGATCATTCCCTGCTACCTTGACCCCCATGCATTTCACAGTGAGCAAATGAACTACGAATTGTCCTATGATACTTCAGCCCCTAAATGGCACATACACAGCCTAGCTGGAGATGAAATTCGTCCCAGGGTGTCTCCTCCTTAGCCAGCTAGAAGTGCCACAGAGGAGACAAAGAGAGGGAGAGAGAGAGATTGTCTAAATTCCAAGGAGCAGGTCAAGTTAAATACCTGCCAACTGGTAGAGACAGTAATAATAGTAAGGGCATTGTAATGAGACCCACAGAAGACAACCAGGGATCAAAATACAACACATATCTTTCTGACATTAATTTAGAGCTTGTCCATGAAATCACTCTGAATCAAAAATGCTAAAAACGCATTTTAAGGTCTGTGTTCTCCATCTATATGTGAAATGAGATAACCTACCTTATATTCTTAATATGGAATTAAAAAACATTATTCCTTCCAACTACTGCTTTCAAGCTACCCGTATTACATGGGTCCCTTGTGAAAAAGACAAGTTTGAAAATAAAATAACTCTTTCTTTAGCTAAGGTAATATATTTTTCATGGTCATGATGAACTCTACCATATCCTCATTTTAAAACACCCTTTTAGGAAAAAGTTTATCATTTTCATGGCAATTCTAGGTATTTCCATGGTGGGATAACCAGATCCAAGCATGCTTATTGGATATCCCTGGCATCTTTTCCCCTGAACACTGACACCATGAAATCACCAATTGAACCTACAGTGGCTCTGTACCATATGGTAGTCATGAAAGTCAGGAAGGGTGAAAACATGATAGTGGAAAGGCGTGGAATTGAACGAATTCACAGCAGAGATTCGAAGCAAATAGACCAGTCATGCCCAGCAGGAGGTATAATCAGAAGGGAAACAGAACAGCATATCATTAATTAACGATTTATCATTCTTCTATGTAATTTTCAACTTTTTTTGAAGGGGAGACAATCACTTAATTATAGTGATTATTATGTACAGAGTATGCAGCCGAGATTTTAAAGATCATAAAACCTTTTTGCCTGTGAAAAGGGCTTTGATGCTATGCTTAACCTTTCTTTAACCTTATCTTCATTTTCTTGTCTTTCAATCCCTAGTGAGTTCTGATAAATCAATAAAAATCAAAGGGGAGAGAAAAAACCAACAAGGCCTATTTTTCTTCTTAGTTATCAACAGATCTAAAGGTCAATCAGTCAAGAAAAAAAATCTATATTTAATACTATATTGTCAAAATTAAACCAAATACAGTTCAAAAATTAATTAAAATTATATATTTGAAATATTTAGAATTGTAAGGTTTTTTGACACCTCTGTTTCTAACTTGATATACAAACACCACTGAAATGAACATATTTTCCAGGCTGGACTAAGCTCAACCCAAGAGGACACTACAAGGCTCTTGTGGCGGATAGTTTTTCGTCAGTGGTGACAGGGTAAAAGTTTCGCCAATAACTGGCTTCAGCAGGTTTCAAATGAGGAAGGGTCTGTAGAAAACTGTCTGACCTTTCTATCCTCCAAGTTTCAATATACCTAGACCAGTGCCTGCAGTTTGAACTGATCTGCTGTAGTCATGCAAAAAGGGGATTTTGACTTCTTCCAGACAGAAATACCAAGGAATACCATTTATTTTTGTAAGGCTTTAGATAATTTTTGTAAAATTCAGGGTGAGCCTCAAGTCATGTCCCAGATGTGCACATCCTTTGAGTTAGTACAAGGCAAAAGCTATATGAGGATTTTGCGTCCTGTCTAGATAGAAGTACATTAATCTTTGTTTCCCTGTGCATACCTCCTTTTGGACTGAAATTTACTCATTGCTTGTCTGGAAAATGATTCCTTAATGCCATGGATAGTCTTCACTGTGCTATTTCTATTGTCAGCAGTTTTAAAAGTTTTATTAACTTTAAGGAGAAAGTGGAAATTATTAGTTTGAAAGCGGACAAATATTTATCAAAGGGAAAGAATAAAGGAGAAAAAAAAAGGAAAAAAACCTTGTCACTTTCTATTTCCAGGCCAGCAGCACACAGGAACAAGTGTCCAGAACTGATGGATGGCTCTCAGTTATTTGCATAGGAAAAACTCTATGTTTTGCACAAAAAACACCTATTGTAAAGGAGTAGCATGCTGACACATGAATACATAATAAAAACAGAAATACACATATTGACTTTACTCAATGAAGAGGCAACAATTAAAGTCCACAGTAATGCTGATTTTTGGAGAGGAGGAACCATTTTTGCCTGTACTGTACAAAAACAGCACAGAACTGAGTAACTCCCCAAGGTCATGAGATACGAAGATGTTACAAACAAAGCAATATGCATCTATTTAATAAATTGTTTCTATTCAGCTTTTAAATAAGATTGCATTCTTAAAGAAAATAATTTGTGGAGAGTATGGAACTGTAAACTTTCCTTTGGAAGTAATAAGGAAGTTGAACGAATGAGGAATATAGGCAAAACCAAGCCTTGAATGTCACAATTGCTCTCAATGATAAAAGGGTTCACAAAGGAAATCTATCATTGGCTGAAAGGTTTATTCACTGAAGTTAAGATTTTCATACATAGGTGTGGCTTGACTTCACTTCTTTTGAAGTCAGTAACTAAAACGTCCCAGAAAGTAGAGTAATTTTAAAACCTTGAAACTCATATGTACTTAGTAGCTAATTTCTAAGAAACAGAATTCTAAAGTTCTTAACTGGTCAAAAGCCACTGTCTTTCAGATCACATTAGTACGTATTTGGGAGCACTAAGGCACTTTAAATGACATTTTAAAATGAAAAATTAATTAATTGTTAAGTTGTAAAAGAAAATGTGAATTGCAAATGACAAAAAAAAAAATTAATGAGACACAGGAACATAAACAGCTTTAAGGATTCCAGATAACCAAAGCTTTTGAAAATCCCAAATGGCTGTTTCCTAAAACAAACTGATATTGGCACAATGCCTCCAAGGTCTCCTTCTCTGAAGGGTTTGGTTGTTTTTTTTTTTTCAACTACCCCAATACAATTCCTTTAGTCTAACACACTCAGTGATATTTTCTCCTGTGATTATATTCCTTGGAAACCATGCTGCTTCTCGTTTTTCTCCTGCACTGGAATACTCACGAGCGGTGCCCAGGGATTTCTTAGTCTCTACATTTCATGCATTAGCCCACTCAAATGGAGAGTGCTTAGTTAGCAGCACAGAGATGGGAATAGCTGTAAAGTGTCTTACATTACTAGGAACCAGTTATATCATGTTCCCAGCTGGCATTTACTTTAGAGTAGGGTAGAAATAACTAACTTTAATGAACAACTGTTAAAAAAATAATGAAAAATGTTTGCAGGTGGATGGAACAAGGAATACATACTGGAAAAATATTGGAACAATTTAATAATGATTAACTGTTTATTTTGGTTTTGCTTTAGTGTGGTTTTGGATTTTTTTAAACACTATTGATTTTTTTTAGGAGAGAGGGAAAACTAAAGATCCTCTTTACATTGGTAAGAGTTTATTTCAGCTGAAATATAGAATAGGCCTCCTGGGTACTAATGGCTATTAAAGACCTGAAGTTACTTTTTGCAAATTAACCTTTATGTTTTGCCCAAATTCCTACATTTCACTTACCTAAAATTTACTTTCTAGTTATGGTGTCAAAAGCATAATCTCCTTCCCCACTTTGCAAAATATCTGTTTAGTGTTTCTGATGAAGAAGAGAGAAAATGTTTCCCTCCTGGACTTAACCATCTAAAATACTCTTCTCAGCCTTTTTTTACCTTCCTGATAGTTACTTTGCAATACTAATTATAACACTGCATTTTAATGAGTGGTGGGTAATGCTTTTACATAGTTGCCCTCTTAAATCTCAGATAAACCACGGTCACTTCCAAGGACAAACCTTCTGGCACAGGAGGGGCCGGGAGTAGCTGAGTTCCAGCTCAGCCCAGGAGAAGGGAAGAAGCAGTGTATCCATGTCCTTCTTGCTGTGACACCTTTGTGGTCAAGAGAGTCCTCTGGCCTTCATGCCCACAATCACTGCTTCACTCCCGTGCTCTGTAGCTGGAGAGCAGTTGAACCAAACCTCTCCATGAAGTCATTGCATGGCCAGTTCATCCCGTTACTCAACTGTTTTGGGGGGAGGAAATTATTTTGCCTTGGGTCATCATTTTACCATAAAATGCAAGGGTTTTTTGGGAAAGAGGAGTTATTTTTTGTCAAAGAACCAGTGCTGAATTTGGCATACACTCTATGAAATACATACTCTGCAGAAAAGGGTCGCAGTAAATGCAGCATCATAATCAGTAATGCAGTGTGGCTGTGAGGCAACTATAAGGAGACAGAAGAAAGGCTGCTTGTGTTCAGGATGCAGGAGCGCTAATTTTAGCTTCGCCCTGACTTTTGTATAAGTGATTGAAGTAGAAATTAGTCACTGGCTTTGAATGCTCAATTTGCACCATTTTCTATTGTGTTAATACACCCAGTGGCTCTAACTGAGGCCTGGTTCAAAACAAAAGATCATGCTCAGTCTACTCTTCATTAGAAGGAAATATACATGGAGTGAAAATTATAGTGACAGGAAGTGGGCTCAAGAAAGCAAAGATGTTTTAAAGAGATGAAATCTAAGCCAAGGGAAATAAGATAATCATATTTTTGCCAGACTGAGTGGAAAAAAAAAAAAGGAATGTGAAAAGTAAGAAGCTGTTGACTTTGTGCAGTTGCATACCGGGTATACCATGTAATACTGGCTTGTCATCATTCTCTTCTTTATTGTATATTAAAGTAAATAGTAAAGCTATTTGCTTGAGGGTAGCTCTGCCACAAATTCAAGTTGCTCCAGGCATTAATTTATACACTGGCCTTTTACATACACTTTTTTTCCCTTTCTGTTTGTATAGGGTACAAGTTGGAGCAAGATATGGATGTCTTTCCTGTTTTTCCTGTTAAAATGTGTGTGTCCCCAGGATAGCTCATCACCTGAGATCATTATGGGCTTCTAAGATCAGGAAATGAGGCACACTAAATTTTTGTTGCCGTCTATTTTGAATAGCTTAATTTTTAAATGCAGTGTAAATAAAATAAAGGTAGCCAGTAGGCAAGGCCCTAGGCTGACAATATGGATAAAGGCCTGGAGAAGCCAACGTATCTCGTTATGTGTCATTTCCTGAAAACTTCTGAGATAAGAGAATCTCCAATTTTCTGAAACTATTGTTGGATTTGAAGTTGTAATAAATTGCCAGAAAGTTGCATGTAAGGATGTTAAAGATAAGGTGGCTATACCTAGGCAGAGTTGTTAGGGAAAGAAATATCTGTATCCTCTCAATTTAGTATCACCAAATATCTTTTTGCCTTTTTTGTAAAGGTGAAGCAATAACAATGAACATATTTAATTCAATTAGATAAGTCAAATCAATTAGATAAATTCAATCAATTGCATTAGTTCAATTAGATTGACACAGTCCAGTTGCTCCATATTTACATATTCCATGAAATGAAGTATTACCAATTCAGAACAATTTATTTAAATCTTTTTGCTCTGGCTAGGAATTTAATTATATTTATTGTCAGACAGATCTCTTCAGCTGAAACATCATCTTAGGGCCTAGACCTGTGGCTGTTCATTGATCTCTAGCTCACATGCAAGGTAAAGTTGGGTGACAGACACTCCTTGGCAGAAAAGCTGATGTAAGGAATTATTTATTTCTGTTCTCACTCAGCTCTCAGCTGTGCTTGTGTGACCACAAGTGTGGCCAGCCTGTAAAGTGGGTGATTAAAATGCCTCCACCTAGATGTGAGGAGGAAGAACACTTTGCAGAATCAAGGTCTTGCAGGGGTATAAAGCAGCTCTTGTGATATCTGAATCTTGGTTTACACCTCAGGACACCTTAGTCAACTGTATTAAAAGTAAGTCTAAATTCTTTTAACCAGGAAACAAATTGCATAAAACAAAAGCCTTTCATAGGTGCTGCAAGGAGGAAAAAAAAAGCAGAAAACTGGAAAATTATTTGCAGTGAATGCACATCTCATTGACCTTGTTATGTGGCACCTACCTACTAAAAGTGAAGCTGTCAGCAGTTTGGGATCATAAGGGCTTTTCCCCCGCCCATTTTCAAAATGTGACTCTTCCATCTTAAAAATGTTGTCCTGTGAAATAAAAAAAAAAAAAAAGAAAGGAAAAAGCAATATTATTTGATGAAAGAATACTAAAAAGTAATTTCAGCTAAACAGAGTGTAGTGTATGTGAGTCATAGTGGGGTTTGTGGTTTCAGGGAAGTCAAACTACGCTGGGTGAGGATCTGGTAAAAGCGCCCACCTCCTAATCAGTATGTGCTGAAGGCTAGGCAAAGGCAAAAATACACATAAATAGCCTGTGTTGCTTCTGTTCTACTTCGCATACAATTTATTTTCATATTGGTTTTCATGGGTTTATTGAATTCTTTTTGCTTTCACTGAGAATACATCTGAGTAACAGTAACTGAAGAAGCAGGAATTTGAAACTTTCATCTGAAAAAAAGATAAAACCTATTTTTCACTGACTCTAATTTTCTGAGATGTCCCTCCACTGTGGATTAGTACATGACATGATGCTAAATCCTGTTTTTCCTAGTCTGAGTATTAGTGACTTACTATTTTACATACATCCTCAAATTCACTTTCAACTGCATTAGGAGAGCATTATTATTATTATTATTATTATTACTATTATTATTATTACTATTATTATTATTATTACTATTCAGTACCTTGCAATGAAACTTTTAAGATATACAGGCTGAAGGCACATGATAGGGGAATATAAACCAAGATTAAAAAGGGCCTCAGTCAACACCAAGTGAAATGAAGGTAAATAAGTCCAAAGCAATGGGCTTTTCAGTACATTTAATTACTTTGATTTTAACTGGGGGACCAAGACTGCCAATCAAATAGAATAGTATGTTTATCTTATGTTTTGCGCTGAGGATTAAACCAGAAGAATAGATGCTTTTTGCACAGAAGTCTTCTGCATCCACAGAAGACTTGTGAAGACCTCACCAAAACCTAGAATTTCCATTTCCCACCTGCACCGTGGTTAATTTGCACTGACATCTAATTAAGTCAAGGAGCCCCAAAGAGAAGAGATCAACTTCCACCTTGGAAGCAGCATCCTCCCTGGCACCCTGCCTTCCCTATATTGCTCATCCATACTGAACCCAGGCATGGACCAGGCTAGTGATCAAACATAATTCCAAATGGTGTTATTTGGAGACATAACCTACAGAGTGCATGATTCTGTAAGTCACAGGCTACAGATTTTATTACTGTCTTGTTCAATTAAATCACACAAGCACATATCTCTGTGCATTTATCACACATTTTCAAAGGGATATGAGAGGGATTTCACATTTCCCTCCATTCACTGAAGAAAAAGATGAAGGGAAAATGAAGTGTTAGCAGGAGAGTCATCTATGGCTTACTGCACTGCAAGATAAAAAGGTTGGACACAGCTTCGTGAAGTTTGATCCCAGAATCCAAGGTCAATCTCCTAAGGCATGTTCTTGTACGCGTAGCCTGCCTGGTTGTGTTTATACAGTCATCCTGTATCTGTAATACCTTACACAGTATTACATTTCTTTCTTTCCCGTTGTCTTTCTTTCTGGTTCTTAATAATCCAGACACATTCTTTGCTTCTCTCCAGTTTTCTGACTTTGCTCCTTCTAACCAGAGATGAATAAATAATCAAAAAGAAAAACATATCTGGGATTCTACTTTAAGGTCCATATCTAGATCTTGCATAATAAATAAAAGTAGTAAATTGAGGAGAATGCTAAACCTCAATTGCAATAACAGAAAATGGCACTAATGCTACAAGCTATTACTGAAAAATGTTATTATCAATCTATGTTTTCTTGGCATTTCTACTTAGTAGATGACTGCTCAACCTGTACACCAATGCGTATCTGATAAGGCTATAGAGTCGGTGGCATGACAGTTAAAGCAGAATATATTCCCAAAATAATCCCATGTGTCATTATAAGACAAATAGGAAGCAGATGTGGAAAGTGATTTGGTGTAGGAAGGATCTGATTTTTGACTGTATTCTTCTGGTTTATGTCACTGTAACTCTGCTGATATTGGTATGCAGAAGGCAAGAACAAGAAGAGATCCGGGTCAGCCTAAGTCAGAAATGACCTACCCTTCTCTTTGTGTTTGTGGAATAAAACACTTGAAATAAGAGGCCTGAAAGGGAAATCCCACGGTGTTTTCACATTTCAGTCAAAAAGCAATGAAGAGACATGTGCTATAAGTTTCCAAATATATGGGTGAGTAATAATGACAATAAATACATCACTGTTAAGTGCCAAACAAATGTATCATGGTTAGTCTGAAGCCCCAAGGAGTTCTGATAAACATGCTGTAGGAAGTCTAACCTATCACAAACAGGGCAACTTGCCCAAATAGCTTTTTGGGTGCTGACGACCTCTATCTACAAACGAACAGAAAATACAGGCAACAGAGGAATGAACTCTTTTCTACATACCTCCCCCCATTTTAAAAGCCTAGGAAGCAATATGACTCGTGATAGGGACTTGATCACACTAGTCACTTGTCTGTGGCATTTCCACCCAAATTCTGAGCAGTCTGCCTGGAGATAGCAAAGAACAAGGCTCTGCTCAGAGATTTAGGGGGTCTTTGGACAATGTGAGTGTGGCCCTCTTTTGCACATTACAGACAAGAGCTGTCAGCTAGAAAGAATGCACATTGTTCTCAGAAAAATTCTGATCAGTTAATAATTTTGCTGCTTCTTGGGTTTTGCAGTTAATTGAATACAAAGAATGGCACTGCAGTGAGTCAGCAAATGCCTGAACCATAGACAGCAAAAACCCTTTGTATTAAACAAATGCTCAATGTTGCAAAGTTTTATGAGGGCTATTACAGAATCAAGGACAGGAATTCATGACAAAGCAAGATTGCCAGGTGGGAGAAAAGTCTCTAGAAATGCAAAAAGAAGAAGGAAAAAAAGAATCAGAGAAAAGCCTTTGTAACTCAACAATTAGTCCAATTTATTCTCTAAACCCCTTCATTAGTTGCACTGGCAGCCCAAAAGGACATTACAATGTACTTCAAACCTTTTTTACAGATCCTTGTAGCTAAAAACCTTGCTGTAGCATGTTTTATGGGTTATTAAACACTAAGTTTATATCTCATTGATGCTTCTTTATAATCCATAGTAAAACCACTGAAAATGAGACTGTTTAAGTTTTGAAATTCCACAAGCTCATAAAGACAACAACTGACTGCTGGCTCATGGTATGACATGAATTGTTTCACCCAGTAAATGCCTTGCATGGTAGGAGATAATGCTTCTGGCTCCTTAAAACATATGTTTTCCTGTACCAGATAGTGTGATAGATGGCAAGACTTAACCAAAATTAACTACAGTTCAGTCCTGGAAATGAACAACAAAATTGTTGTGATTCCCGATGATCTGCCACTTCAAGGCTCCAGAGAGTCGCTTTCAAACAGCTGAAATACAACTGAAATAATGTGTCATATCATGACACTGAGTGGTGACAAGACATTGCTATTTGACTAGACATTTCACATCTTATTATTGAGTAGCTTCAGTCAGCCAGTGTGCCAATAAAACATGTTATATATACACAAACATACCAACTCTAAACCCATTTATACACATATATATATGTATTTATACCCAGTATGATAACTTCTTAAACAATTTTTTTGTATGTCTGCCTATACCTAGCCCATCCAGTAATGTCTCAATGCAACCAAGACAAGGGTGATGAAAATTTGAATTAGCTGGTGTTGGTAAATATATTTTTTATTTCCCAGTTTAGTACTACTGCCATGCAAGTGAAAATGTGGCCAGTGGGGAAGCACTAACCTACCCTACATAAGTCTGGACAGTACTGACTGCTGAATTACAGGGTTTTACTTTTCCTGAAACTTTTCTAGCAATTCTCACAGAAATCATCCCAGAACAGCAGAGCCTAGTGCAGTGAAACCACTGCTGGTCAATAATGAATAAATACAGTGCAAGCAAATGATTTGAAGAGACTTTGTTGATGGACTGTGTGCAGCTACTATGAAGTTATTACTGGTTTAAATTATTAGGCATGGAATGATAGCAGTGATGCTCCCCAGCCATTCTAGTGCAATGGAATGAACTCATTTCCTTACTCTTGTAACCCGCAAATCATAAATAGAAAGGAGCACATCTCCAGGGTGTCTTTCAGGGACTAACTGATCTCCACAAGAAGCTGCTGAATGAGGAATGGTCCAGAAACAAGTAACGGGCCAAGAGTCTTAGGAACTATCACAATCTTTGTTTAATAAGAAAGGTAGAATTTGCCATAGCTGTGAGCATTTTTGATGTTGACATTCCCCTTGTTATTTTCATGGATTCTGTTGTGCTATGATGAATTATTTTATAAAACGAGCTGATGAAGGGAAAAAAAAAAAAAAAAAAAAACAAACCCCCCAAATTAACACCCACGACCCAAAACCCCAGAAAAAATAGCTCCAAAAGATGTCTAGAGTGCCTGGAGTATAACAGTCCCTCCATTTGCAGGACTTTAAATCCAGTGGCAATGTCTCTTAACTGAGTAAGACACTGCTGGCACTGAAATATTTTCTTCTCTGTATTATTCAGTATTGGAAAGTACAAAAGGAAAAGCTCCACTTCCAACTCAAGAGAAAAAAATTCAGACCTGTTAAGGTTTTTTATTCCCTCTACATAGAGGCATTAGTTGGGGTGGCTGAATTTGCTGCTCTGGTCACAGCAGAAGGCTGCAGGTTCCTCTGGATGAGGAGTCAGAGCAGCTCAGAACTGCAGTCCCCAAGGACAAGATCTCGTCATAGGCCGCAGAGGAACCTTCATATGAATTTAGGTCTGAGCTAAGAGTCTTTCTGAAACGAACACTGCAGAGGCAGCTGATTGGAGGCACCTGACTTAGAAAAACAGAAATTTGATGATTTTGCTCTTTGAGGGTTTTTTCCCTTTTTTTTTTTTCTTCTGCCTTCCAATATATTAATTTCAGTGAACTTTTGATTCAACTCTTGCCCATGCATCTTTCTGTGCACACATTTTATGACTATATCAAGGCTATTTCAGGGAGTCTTTCGAGTAAATTTCACTCTGTGAGAATTGATTTATTTATGAATTATGTTACTTTTCAAGAATAATTTTAAGTGAAATAACCGTGCAGGATATGGCTATGTTGTTATTGTTATTATATTTCCTATTTCACACTTAATCTATTGAGTCATGAAAACTGTTAAATATGAGGACTTTGGTTTCAAGTTTGGGAATCATGCTGTTACAGAACTTTTAATGAGAAACTTTTATTAAATTTATCCCTATGGAATGCTTTATTTAAAAAAAAAAAGTGCAAGTGCAAATAAATATAATGTGAGAAATTATGCAAAAAATACAAATATAGAAAGAAATGTAAATGTTGAGGCAAGTGGTAACCATTAGGGAAATAGGTGAAAAGTGATTGAAGCAATAACGCAACTGCTTTAAATCATTAATTATTAGAAGGAAAGAAAAAAGAAAAAAGAAGAAAGAAAAAAGAAAAAAGAAGAAAGAAAAAAGAAAAAAGAAGAAAGAAAAAAGAAAAAAGAAAATAAAAGCACACAATAGGCTTCTGACTTTTAGTCTTCAGGCTCCACGTGCTATAGAGTTTTACCTGCATACATCTGGAGCACACCGGACTCTGCAACACCTCTATTACATTTTGTTTTTCCAACTTGAGGCTTAGCGGAACTGAGTTATGGAAATCACACTAAGTGACAGATCTTTAGTGAAATGGTGTTCCCAAAGAAAGGACTCCAGCTTCCGTAGGACCTGGAACTGAAACTTTCTGGGATGGCTGTGCTGTGCTGTGCTAAAGGGGACAGAGAAGGAACTTTGTTGAGGAGCATTTACCTGCAAAACTGACCACAAGCTACCAAGATCTGCCCACCTCTCTGTGCCTCCCTCAGGCAGTCTGCCCACTTTCCTGATCACTCCAAGACCTCTCAGCCTCTGCATTAATCTGCGTCCTCTTCTTCAGACTCGAGAGATATTCTTTCCACTATAGTTGTAGATATTCACTGACATTTTGGTGCCTGAAAATCTGACTTTTGATATCAAGACAAAAGAGCAACATGTTGTGATGATGACCAGCTCCATGCTTCATTTCTGCAGATTAATGAAAGAAGGATAGGGTTCTTGACTTCTGTTTCTTCTTTTATCCCTATAAATCACTTCTACTGGAAAGTTTTCCTAGCTTATGATCCTCAGTAGATGACCTAAAATGCAGTAGGCAACTCTGGAAAGTACAAGTTTTGAAAACCTGACTCCCTAGGTTGAATTTGGACAACTCACCCTCTCAATAACTCTCTTTCAGTCAAATATCAAACACCTCACATTACTTTGCTTTCTTCTGAAATTAAATCTATCAATATTTATTAATTTACCATACACCTTTGCAATAAGGAAAATGTTTTCTATCAATTTATCTATCTATCTATCTGCATAATTATAATCCAATTAATTTAATGAAAGGGAAAACAGCCAACTGGGCTGTTCAGGAACAGCTGGTTCAATCTACTCATTATTCTTAGCTCATGATCAGTAAGTGCTTCTGCTTCTGATTGGGAGAGAAACCAAGTGTCAATGTCAAATGGTGAAGACTTGTTCACACCTGAACATACTAGTCTGCATACTAATAATGGTATTTCTATGAAAAATAGCCTCCTTCAAATCACTGTGCAACATATGTAAATAAAAGGAGGGCAAGCACAGTTAAACTGAGCAGCTGTTCAAAAAAGATATGTATGTTTGTGAACTAGCTTTTGCAATATTTCACAAACTAAATACACCAGACTTACCTGACTTTCATGCAACAGCTTTTTGGGTTTGATTTTCTTTTTCCCTGATGATGTCATTTACCTATTTGCACCAATTTTAAAGATCTGCCTATTTTGGATAAAGTGTTCTAATTCTAAAGCAAATAAATGAGCAGACATGAGTTTCACTGTAGTGCCATTATACCATTTATTGCTTTAGAAATTCTTGCAAGTGTGGAGTGATTAGAAAAAAGAAAACAACTCAAAACAAACCAAACACACAGTTAACATGAATGACATGTTAACCTTGACTGATTAGTAAAGACACCAAAAATGTCATCCCAATGGCATACCAGACACTAGATACCATCAAGGATATCGAACAATTCTCAGAGGACACTGAGAATTAGAATGCCTTTGTATTGCAACTTTCTGGGTTGTCAAGTGTAATACATCACCTAAGATGATTGTCTGGCTCATATAGGATGACCTCTGGAAATACAACCACCATACGATGACTGTCTGTTCTAGTCAAGTTATTAAGTGGTCTGCATATGTAAGAAATAAGATATACAAACCTAAAACCAGTACACATAACTGAACTACATAACCTAAATGTCTCCATTCGTTAAGTGTTCTTATTCTTATCCCGAACATATTTTCCATTAAAAACATTTGGAACAGATTTTAATTGCTTTAGCAGATTCTACTATTATGTTATATAAATTATCAGGCCATACTGTATTACATGATTGTACAAGTTTTCTATGGTTATTTTTAGCATTCAAGACCACTTCTTTCCCCCTTTGTCTTCTGGATTTCCTGTATGTTATTAGACTGTGGTGAGGTCAGGCATCAGAGGAAATAACAGCAGTGCTGACTCCTAGACTCAATGTTTTATGAATTACTGAGCATCAGTGATGTAATGGCAATAAATCTAACCCAGCCTCAGTCTTGTGTCCTGTTGTAAATAAATGAAGTTAGCAAAGGTGTTATTTTATTCAAAGCCTTCCTGACGAGAACAAAAATGTTTCCCCCAGGGGATTGTTTGTAAAATTGCTTCTGTAATTAGGGTGCTGTTTAACAAGAGAAGGGTTCTCCAGTTTTCCTGGGGGACTTTCATGACTGAGTCAAGGATATCTTATTTACAACACAAAAACAACTGCAAATTGGGGAAGCAACATACAGAAAGGACTTAGTCAAGTGGCATTAACGTATAAGCATATGGCCAAGATTTTCTAATTACCCAAGTGATTTTGCACACTCCCAAGTTGGGCACCCAATTTAAAACTTGCTCAAGGGCTCTGATTTTCACCAAATACTTTCTTGGGCAATTTAAAATTCTGATACTTGGAGCTGTTAGTCACTTCTGAAAATGAAGGCATATGTCTGCACCGCTTTTTAGCCTCTCTGCCTTTTAATTCCTAGGAAGAAGAAATCTCTAATATGAACACATGACCTAAATTAAAGGCTTCAAAAATCTGACTCTAAATGAGTGACAGAATAAGGAGCAAGCCTAGAAAAATACAATGAATTCTTTTCCCCTAAAATAAGACCTTGTGAGCATACTTTCAGAGAATTTGTGCAAGTAACAATGAGGCAGAGAAGTACACCACAGCAACTACTGTAACAACCATTAAGCTTTGCTTTTTTCTCTAAAATACTGCAATCTATTTGCAGCATTTCATGCAGAGGCACCTGGGAAGTATTAGATCTAGACCAGTGTTTGATATGTATTCAGATTTTTAAAAAGACATCAACAAAGTCTGAAATAAAGCAGCTGAAATTCTGACCCTTTGGGCAATTTTGCTTTTCCTGAGGCAAAGCTTAGATCTGAAATCTCTGCAACAAGCACTTCTCTTTCTTCTTTGTTCCCTCCACATGCTTTCGGTGGTACACTACCCAGCATTTCTGCATCCTCATTTCATTTTTCTTCATTAGCAAGAAATAATATCGTCAAATTTTAATAACTGGTATTGCAGTAGAGAACAATGCATTTGAAAAGGTAACTTCTACTGTGCACATGGAGACATACCTAACAGTAGACATAATTATAACCTCTCTCTGTGACAAGTTGCAATTATTCCTCATAGCACTGTGTGTAAGAGGAATGCATTTCTCATACTGGTTGGATTTTTTTTAATTAAAAAAGTCAAGAATGTTTGATATTCTTTTCCCAGTGCAACAAAAACTTCGCTGACACAGCAACAGATGGATTTAAGTAGTTTTGATTCAGGGTGACTGAAAAAAGTACACTAAAATTCACTCCTTTATCCACTATCTTGCCTGATTTTCTAGCACCCAGGAGTTCCCAAAAGGGGAGAGAGTCAGCGACACTGGCAAGAATATTTGATACACTCAGCTCGTATGTCTATATATGTACATTCATAAATAGAAATGCACAGTGTCAGCGGGGCTAATCAGCATCCAACCAGGTAACTCAATTACTGATATCTGTAATTTTGAAGAAGAAATGCAGCCTTTCATTTAACAGAACTTTGGCTCAAAATCCTGGCTCCTTCTACAGTATACTGTAGTGTAGCGTACTATATTTCAATATATTTTAGTACAGCATAATATAGATTGACTTTGTTGGTTAAAACAGACAAACGCATCAACCTTTTGTTGTTCTGGGGTTTTTTTGACAAAGAAAGCTGGCATTCAGATTACTTCATTTTTCACTACCCACCACCAGATCACAGACATGGTGAGAAGTGGTCGTGGTCATGAACTGGGTTATGCAGGGCCTGCTCTCTGCAGAGGGTTAAGCCCTGTAGCACTAAACACCACAGACTGAAAGAAAGGGTGGTGCCATCCCAGATGTGTTGTGATCCCCGAGACCTTCACGGGTATCTTCTCAGGCTCTGCTCTCAGAGCTTCAGCATGAAGCCCACTGAAGTCACAGAAAGATTCTCTGCAAGTTCAGTGAACGCCAGAGGAATCTTTCTCATATCCCTTGCCATGTTTACATGTTAACTCGAGGTCACGGCAAATCCTTCCAAATGACTATGAATTAAAACAGTTGTTCTCCATCACCATCAATTTGAAAGGTTTGAACTGACGAATATATGATTTCTAAACTTGCATCTGTACCACCACCCTTCTGCTTTTTGTCATCATTAAAGTAATGGCAATAAACACCGAGAAGAAAAATCATGTGTGTTCTTAATCCACACCAATTACTTGTTTTACAATATCTGACTGAAATGCAAGCTTCATTTGCATTTATTCAGAAAAATGTTAAATGTTTAGCCGTATTTAGCTGTTCATCCTTGAAATGTGTAATTACACACAAACAAATACATCCACAAACAAAAATAATAAGACCTGAAATATTAATCATCTCACCCGCTGTGCCAAATCACCCTTTTAATTTGTTATTCGTGAGCAAAGGAACCTTTAGACAATGATCTGGGTTCTCTCCTCAGCAATGCTTGTGCACCCCCAGTGAAAGCTAACAGAACTAAAGAACAAAGTCAGCTTTGGAGATTATCAAGAAGAACAAATATCAGAAGGATCCATATGTTTTTTGCATATCCACAACATAGGTATAAGTTTTAAATTTCTGGGTTGCCTCTTGTCATAGTTTTACAACTGGAGTGTTTCCTTACTCTAACTTAGCCCTGGATCTGGAAATTCTGAACCTAACTGGTAGGTAAAAAACACATGCCTTTGTATTTATTTAATAAAATCTTTTCAGACCATCTGCAAGACAACACAGCTCAGTTTTCAATCACCTTGCATGTAAACATTTCAAGAGGAGAAGGTGTTTGTGCTGTTTGAGGCACCTTCTGAACTCTGCTAAGGTTATCTTCTCTTTAGAGATGAAACTTTGTTTACCTACGATTTGAACACAGATTACAGGCCCCTGAGAAATAGGAGACAGTTTTTGAAACATTGTCAACTACAATTGGCTCCTGAAATGGAAGTCCCTCTGAAGGTGAAGAACTCAGAGATATGGCCTTGTAGTAAAAGTGACCAAAAACCTGGAAGTTGCTGGAGATCCTTTGTAAGACGGGTCTCATAGGGGCCAGCAAGGTCCACTGGTTCCATACTGCACATTTAGAGATGCACAGAAAACCTGTGGGAATGAAGTGCATCTTTCCCCTTTCCTTTCGTATGAAGGCACTAAAATCAACACAAATGGAATCTGAAATATAATAGCCCAGCTGTCTTCCTGTTTCAGGAGGTGTTAGTGGTAGCAGAGAAGTCAAATTGCAAGATTGGTATTTTATTCTCATATCAACAACTCAGCATCTTCCCCAAAAGCCATTCAGTCCAGGGCACTCTCCTCTGATGTTTCAGTGGCCTCTGAATTAAGTCTTCAAAAGACCAGAAGCATCACCACTTTTTGTACAGATTACAGAAACATGAATTTTAGAACTACACTTCTGTGTGAAAATGTTTTATTTGTCAATGTTAGAGACAAAATATCATATTACTGACTGAAGGCAGATAGAATAGACCAGAACAACTTGTGCACTTTATGCAAAGCTGTGTTCATGGTTTCCTTCTGTATCTTTTCACAGAAAGCAATTCTAGAAACACTAATGCAGTACATATTTTATAGATCAAATTCAAGGTCTTAAAGTCACAATTACTTTTTAAAAAATTTATTTCATTTTTTTTTATTATTAAGCTCAGTGCCCAGTAACAGTCAAAAAGAGAACATTTCACGTAAAGATTTTTTTAGGAATGAAATAAAGAACAAAACTAACAGTGTCTTTATGCCTTTTTAAATGCATGGCACTCCTGCATTTTCAGTACTGCATGAAGTTACAGTCCTCTAACTCAGAAAACATACCCATTGGAGGAAATATGAAGAAAAGAAGAGTATTCTCCGTTTTTTTTTTAAATGAGAAATTGGCAGGCAGAAGGTTTAAAACAAAATAAAGGGATGCTCCTCCCATGATGCAATTTGTAGGGCTTGGGATGCTGTGGATACTTAAGAGATATATGAGCTCAAGAAATGCCAGTACTAATTTATCAAAACCAAGTCACTGAAAAGCATTAAACACAGAGATTCCACCCCTGGTTCAGGAAATCCCTGAACAACAAATGCTGGAGCCTGAGAGACCATATCACTAAGCACTGCTGCCTGCTCGCCACTCATTCTCCTCCGCTGACATTCATTATGGGACCCGGTGAGAACCGAGGTCCTGGGCTAAATGAGCCTTTGGTCTGAACAGATTGGACTGTTCTTATGAAATGAGGCAGAGAGAAATTAGGTAATTTAGCCAGGAAATCTATGCCAAAGCAAAAAGCTAATGTTCTAGTTCCTGAGCCTTGTCCAGTGCCATAAACAAAAGTATATAGTCCTGCCTCAAATCCCAGTCAAGCTGATGGCAACCGAGCTTACTCAGGACATGCAAGGCTATGCACAGTGTGCCAAGTAAAATTGGTAAGGATCACTCGTGATGGGGAAAGCACATCAGCTTTTGTGCCCAGTTAGCCTTTAGTCTCCCTGTGATTCCCAAGGAATATCTCTGTTGGGTTCCCCATGCATGGACAAATTGCCATATGCAAATAGCCACTTGTTTTCTATTCACTGGAGTTTTACAAGAACTAGCAGTGGAAGCAAAAAAACTCTCTCACAGATTTCCAGCTTTAAAGCAACTTAATTAACCAAACTGTCATATAAACAGACATTTAAAAGAAAGAAGTCATTTAGTTTAGAATAAAGATCAGACAATGCATACAACAATATTTCATAGAAACAAATTTGGGTTTTTTTCACTGACTTCTATGATTCTCATACAGGCAGTGGAGATCACGTGACAATATTATTCTAAATGTTACCATCACTTCCAACACTTATTAAAATAATCTAATCTATTTAAACATATTGTTGGGAAGAAGAGCTGATATGTAATTATCTCTTTCCCTAAACTGTTCTTTGATTTGGTTTCAAGGTCCAAGGAACCACCCAGTTTTTGTGTTAATAGCCAGCACTGATGTCACTGGGAGAAACAGAACGGAAGATAGAGGTGGAGGTTGAATTTGAAGATAAATTTAATAAAAACATTAGAAACCACTGGATAAGAAAAGCAAACAAACATCCAACAAGTCCACCTCTGGTTTCATAACTTCCTTGTTTCCTGATGTATCATAATATCCTTCCTTTCCCTTTTTCATCATGCAAACTAACAGCTGTCTTTTTAAACATATTTAGACTCAACTTCAAGTGCCTCACTTGATACCATGTGTCACACATTTCCTCTCTTTTTTTTGGTGAAATGGCTTCAGATAGAATAGTTTAACCTTATTTTCCTGCTGTCTGGATTTTGTCTGTTAGTATTCAGAAGCCTCTTTCTATCTCAAATGTCATTAATTTTAAGTCATCTCATCAAATTTTGGTCACAGGTTTTAAATTTTGCACTGTTAATCTTCTTAACCATTATAAGAAGTTAAAAGCTCATTTATTACAGGTCGCTCTATGATGAAGATACTTGGTTACACAGAGCAGCTAAATGAGAAGATTACTGGTAGAAAAGTATTAAGTGCAAGCTGCAAACAGAAAATGAAGTAATAATAATAGGATGCAAATTAGACCAGACTTGCTTACAATGGCCATATGCTTTCTTCTTTCTGCTGTATTTCCACCTTTCTACTGCTATCTACCTAGCCATCACATTAGTTTTTAGCCATTAATATGAAATTCAGCATGGGTATTAGATCTACTGTCTTAGATGACAACATCTATGGAAGAACATCACGGACTTCTAGTAGATTTACATGCCAAGAGTCTGAACAACAAAATGTAAGTTTGACAGAATACCTAAGTCCATGTTGTTTTCAGATGGCTGGTGTGCATTTTTTTAAGATGAACAATAATTTGCCTCAAGCCTTGTACAATTAAATTGTAACTGAAATCTCATACTGCTTCCTGAGTTCCCTTCTTGGATTCCATTTGTATAATTTTATTCTTTCTAGTTCAGAGAAATGTAAATCAATATCCTGGAACTATTCTGAAATGCACTGCTTCTGAGTGCCCACCTCATTTTATTTTACTTCATGGTCATGAACCTCTCAGGTGCTATGGTAGATGCGAAAGATAAGCACTGTTTCTGAGGATGCAGAATTCTCTCCATTGACTAAGACTAAGGCAAAGGCTGGATGACTATATGAACTGAGTATGTTTCAGGTGAATTAAATCAGGTAAAATGACTTCTACCCTCTGAAATAAGCTGTAATTTAAATCTGTAGGGAATAAATTGCCTTAACATCAGGAAAGAGCAAAATCTGGAACATCTCCAATCCTCCAACAAACTTCCCTGCTGCCATCTAGTCATCTTTCTCACTGTCTTTTTCCCTCCGTTTCATGACCTGTGTTCTCTGGTATTATAAGCAACCCAAAATCTCTCTCCCTTTGGTGTTCAGTGTCCTGCCTGTGATGCTGCCCATGGAGAGCCTATAAAACTCAAAACTAAGTTGTTCTTCTAAAGCATCTAAATGCAGAAAGCTGTCAGTGTCAGTTTTACTTCACATATATGAGCAATCTCCCTGAAAACATTGACATAATTTTCTCGAGTTCCTTCAGAATGAG
This sequence comes from Oreocharis arfaki, assembly GCA_013398015.1. Lineage (NCBI taxonomy): Eukaryota > Metazoa > Chordata > Aves > Passeriformes > Paramythiidae > Oreocharis > Oreocharis arfaki. The sequence goes on from VZRR01009787.1 coordinate 667,530, forward strand.
GTTTTGAGACTGCTTTTTATAAAAGCACCTTACTGGACACTTAACTGTGTAGGTAATTAATGCTCTAATTTGACATTGGCACATAAAGCCTAATCCTACCTCTACAGAAATCAAAAAATAGTCAGTGATGACAGTGCATCAGAGATTTGGCTTTAAAAGCAACTTTAAAAGCAAATATGCAGTTCTCATATTTGTTGTCTCCAATTGTTCATTGAAATATCTTGAAAAAATATTGCATTCTCTTTTTGATGAAATAATCCAAAAATTTAGCTATTGAAATTAAATTCAGTACTAAGTTTCATTCCTCCACCTATGTAATGAGAGTGCTATTCATTTTTCTTATAGCTTTTTCTTATAGCTCTTCTCATCTCACCTCTTACCAAATGGCTACTACATTTTAAACCATCCTTACATCAAGCACTAACCTTCAAATCCAACCTTTTTTTTTACCCTGTTTAACAAACTTGGCTTCTACTACAATATCATTTCTGCTTTTTAGGTGAAGCCTTTGGATGAATTTTGTTGCAGTTTATCACACACCCTCACTTTTTTGAAATTTACTTTAGTCTTGTGAGCCTGGAGGAGACCAAGTGATTTAGAAGCAGCAGTCCCAAAAGAGAAAAAATCAAGTAGGGAAGCTTGGGCTACTCACTGAAGTTATTTAACTACTGCTCCAGTTTAACTCTTGCAGTAATTGAAATCCTGGTTAGCCCCAAAGTATACTGCTTTTATCTCTTTGGGTAGTTTCAGAAGGGTTAATTCTGGGGTTTTTTTCTGACTATACTGCTTACTATGCAGACAAACAAAAAAGAAAAATGTTCTAGGTGTAAGTTTAAAAAACACCCCTGTTCTTTTTGGGAATTTTTCCATCAAAGAAATAATTCTGGACTGGGATTTGATTCCTCTTATTCAAATAGGTCATGTGTCAGCAAGTCATTGCTTCATATAAGTAAGATGCCAGGCTTTTCATAAGCAACTGAAATCTTCAGCTTTCTTTACGTTCTTCTATTATCTGTTTTAAAGTATTTCCTTATTTATTATCTTTAATACCCCATGAAATACACTGATTGTAAAAATAATATCTAAGTCATTAAGTGTTATCTAAACTACTTGCTACAATGTCAGCTAAAAGAAAACACATTTTTAAGGGATTCTGTATCATCCTTCTACAAAAAAAATAGCAGATATTTTCCTTTATTTTCTTTTAGCCCTCTCTTAAAGACTATTATTTTTTGATTCTGATATGTGGCTGTTTTTATAATGTCAGGAAAGTACCTTGAGTTAAAAAATTTATTGTGCTATAATCTTTGTACAGTGACATTTAGCATTTCTGCATTAACCATCCTTTACACTGTAGTCTTACTATCTCCCTTCGAGGTAATCCTTTTTACAGAGGGTCATGGCTTTTCAATGTCTTTATGAAAACACATTTGCACAAAGAAATAAAAGCCAAATTCACAAACCTACAAATGACAAGCAGAAAGGGCTTGTATTCCAGCTTGTTTTCCTGCAAAATCCTTTGAAAGGCTAAACAGCCTTTTCAGGGCAAGCACTAATCTGCAGACTCGTATCCCTGTGTTTGAATGTAATGAGATTCCAGCAAACACATGCACTCTGTGTCGACACAGAGAGCTCAGCTTAAGAGCAGCTTATTTTCAGCTACTTTCTCGTAGCTAAGACCAGATCTGAAATGCTACTTTAACTGAAATGAGAATGCCATTGCAGGGATTTGTACTGAGTTTGTGAGACGTTCACAAGTTTCCTTACGGACAAGGCTTAAGTCACGCAGAGAGCTCTTTTACAATCAAACCTTCCACTGCATTGTCCAAACTAACCTTTTTTAGTTTCCTTTCTTGACTGAGATTAAACAAAGTCAACTTTACCCATTACTATTCTATTTATCTCCACCAGTCTTTAAGAGAATACATAAATCTTATACTTGAGTCTGAATCATTTACTATTATATTATACCTGTTGGAAGAAAGACCTGTTGGTCTTTTTCTATGATTAAAAAAACCAGTAATTCTCTTTCAAGGCCAGGCTGAATGGGAATCCAGGCAACTTGGTCCAGTGAAAAGTCCCTGTCCATGGCATGGGGGGTAGAACCAGATGATATTTAAGACCCTTTCCAACCCAAACCATTCTATGATAAATGATGCACAATCTTATCATATTCTAAATGCAGTATGAGTTTCACAGATTTTTAGTTAGTAATCAAAATTAATGATCTATATTGTACTCTACAGACTTCAAGGGATTTGTTCTTCAGTAAGTATTCCAGGAAAAGACCCTTGGTACAGAAACAGTAAGTTGATGAAGACTTACTTCTTCATTACTCCCACACTTAAATAACGAAATGACATCCCTGTTTCTTATAAAAAACAATGATGAAATGCATAAACAGAAAGATTTGTTAAAACAGAATAAAATAAATTGTTATTCAGAGAGAGTAAATGAAGTTAAGCACCTCAACCAGCTATAATTAAATCAAATATGCCACCATGACTATTGTTGATATACCACCTTCATGACCATTGAAGCCAAACAGAAAATTAAACTTGGATCAAGTAAAGGGAAAAAACAACAGCGCTATTGCTCTGCAGTTTTCTGCTGTTTGACACATGGTTTGTATTGTAGGTGCATGAATATCCCTTACAAAACCCTTTGCAAGCCTGTAAATAAACACTGGCTACACAGAGTAATGATTTACACAAATGGCAAATGCTTTCAGGTTTTATGCTGGTTCCATACTTCAAACAAGCTGGAAGTATAGGATGAAATGATCAGAGAGTCATTGCTTTGAAAAAGTAATCAATGCCGTTTGTTTTTCTGATTACACATTTACTGGTTTGTAATTAAAGAAAAAAACGAAAACAAAACAACTCATACCTCAGGGCAAAAGAACTCACTGGAAGATAATCTTCCTTTCTTACACTGTTTGTTTTCTAATCTCCCTCCTCTCTTACACTGTTGGTTTTATAATCCCCCTTCAAAAACTGTCTCCAGGTTTGGAATCAGGCTGAATCAATCAGTATATTTTTACTGTGCCTAAGAGGTAAAAATCTGTATTATCTGAGAAGCTGTAGGGCAAAGAACTGACCAATTCTATGAGAATCCAAGTATTAAGACTTTTCTTTCACTCCTACATATGGTAACTTTGTGTAGGCTTGGCCCGTAAGTGTGCAGAGGAGCATCTAAAGATTATCTGGTGGACAGATAGTTCCACCACTTCTAGTTACCTTCTCTGGGGACTCCTTTTGACCCAGGGACACAGGACCACTTTCACGTGACAATTACTGTAGCTTCAGCTTTCAAGAAATCTGAATTGCAGAGAGAAAAACCAACTAGGGCCAAATGACTTGCCCTGGGCAGAAGCCTGAGAACTAGGTAACACTGCTGTCATCCTCAACCAAAATGTGCAGCCATTTTCCATATTGCTGATAAGAAGGAGCCACCACTGTTAATTATCTCACTGGCACAAAAAAACCCATATCAGAACATGAAAAAAACCCAGATTTCTATCACGAATTCTTCATGTTTCCTTTCCTTCTGCTAATATTTTCCTAACTGTGCTGTGAGTAAAGTTTTCTGCAGTATAAAGCTTTTTTTTTTTTTCTGTTTCATCAGAAGACATAATTACGCAAAACATTTAAAGAGCAGACTTAAGGTACGTTAATAATGTCACTGCCTGAAGCAAAGCCAATGTTTCAGGAGGACAGCAGAGAACTGAACTTTTATATCTTCTTGCTTACATATGAAAAGGTCTCAGATGAAAGATCTATTTATCTAGTGGACTGTTGCTCTTTAAACAAAGAATAAAGAAGCAGAATGTACTGCTTTATTTGTATTTGTCATTGCCCGTTTACATAATGCTAGGAAATTATTTTTTAAGTCAAAATCTGTCACTGGTGTTGCCCATGTCATATTTCTACTTTAAGAGGTGACAAAAAATGTTTATATCCACATCAAGCCGCTTGCTCAACTTTCCTGGTGTGGTTTATATTAAACACAGAGGAAGGCAGCAATTTAGTAATCCCTGAAAGCATCCTTGTCATGAGTCAGACTGAGCTGTTACCAAAACTCCAGTCATTTGGTACCAGGTTTTAACTACATGTAGCAGCAGAGGTGTGAAAAAAACCAAGTGAATTTTAATACTTTTATCATCAGAGTGCTGAGCTTTGCACTTATGCAGCACATGGAATATCACCGTGATAATTCTGACATTCTTTTTCTTTTCATCAGTCTTGTCACTGTTCTTTTTAACATGCATCTGCTTTACTCTACATATAAGAACAATCAAGATTGTTTTATGCCTAACAGCAAATGGATATATCTTCAAGTCCTCTGACCAATTATATTATATACGTATATACCCAATATTCTGCTTATAAAATAATTATTACAAGGCCGATATCTAATTTACTTAATTAATTTCATTGTGAAGGTATGTTTGAAGCCATGTTACTGAAGGATTCCTCCAAAGTAACCATTTAACAGCTAAGTAACCTTTAATTACTTGCCATAATGATACACATCTAAGACAGATATTGTTATACTGTGACATCCGAGCACTTTAACCTAAAGGTAGCTATTAGCACTCCCATGCAACAGTCATTATGGATCATATTTCATTAATGGAAGAGTATTGTGTTCTCATCTGATTAGGTACTTGCAAACATTTATTAATAGATCTCTCTGAGTGTGACCATGTTGCAACTTGGAGGAATCCATAGATTTTCATAAATCAGGAAGCATTTCTTAACTAAACTATATGCAGTCATACAGGAGAGAAGCTGTACGACAGTTCTGGGCCTATCTGATACGAACACTAAATAAGAAAATAGTTGCTTAGGGATGGACAATGTGTACAATTATGATCAGCAGTGCTTATTTGAAGCTGAAATAATTAAAATGCAAATTAATGCTGCACTGCAAGAATCACTAGTTGTGATTGATATCACTACAGGTGAGAAGACAGTCCAGACTTGTAGATGACTGCAAATGTACACAAATTAAAATAGATTAGATGACATAGCAAGTCATCACCAATTCTAATAGGCGTGAATTCATCATGATAGCATTTATTTATTCTGCACAATACTTCTTTTTAGCTAAGTTTTCCAGTGGTGACTGTTTTTTTCATCCAAATGTTTCTCACATTATTTTCTGACTCACTGAGCTACAGAAAAAAATATTTTTAAAAAAAAAGCTTTCTTCTGGGAAAAAAATAAAAATAACCATATGTGAATTGTCTACAGCGAATAACATAGAAGCTGAAGAGAAAGAAAAACCAGGTATTAACTGGTCTTTCCTTGAGTTCCCAAAAAATTCTGGAAAGTTACTCACCCTTTTCCAATGAAATGAGTTACTTAGGAAATAACTAATTTACTCCAAGTCCACAGAGGCATGAACGATTCAGAGGCATGTATTTCATATGAGTCAAGTCATACTCATTAAATCATTTTTCTTACATGAACGAGGGAAAGGTGAAGGAAAGAACAGAAGGGCACAGAACACTTCCCTCACAGGACCAGTATTTGAGGGAAGATGCAGAGATTCTATATGGTTTATGCTCAGGGGCTCAAAGAGGAGCCGGCACATTTCCAGACTTACCAAGTGCCATAAACAGAAAACAAGTTGTTACAAGCTATGTAAGCTGGAACTCAGCATGAATGGAAGAGTAAACAATTTTTTTTTCGTAAGTGACTTCCAGTCGGTTTAGTCTCAGATTTTGAGAACAGAAAGAGTTGCTGCAATCACTTAGTCTGATCTCCAGCATCACACAAGCTTGTAGGCATACGGGACAAGCACAAATATTTAAAACACTGCCTGCATCAGTACTCTTCTTAATCTCCCACAGCATTTCAGCAGTAAATCGATTAACTCTTCGTGGTAGAAGATATATGGACTAATGAATAATTGTATTTATGTCTATACACTGCTTTTGTATCTGTTATTTTTAGATAATTCTATGCACAGTCCCATGTTCCTTCTGTGCACAAAAGACAGTGTCTGTCTAGGCCATGACCTGTTCCTTAAACTGTATTTTCTTCCTGCTGACAGGTTCTATTGCAGCTATCAAGCATACATTCCTGTACCTGGTCTCTATTCACACAAAAGTATTGTTTTAAGAAGGATGAAGGATTTTTTCTCTTCTAAGATTTTTGAGATCTTGATATAACCGATTGTTACTTTATTTGTGTCATCTTATGCCAGCAAAACATGTGATGCAAAAAGGTGAAAGGCTGCATGTATACTGGCAAAGAAACATGTTCTTTATATCTTGTAAAGGTATTTAGCAAAGTTACAAAGTGTTCTTTGGGTAAATTCTATCTGCTCTAGTTTTGCAGAGATTCTTCCACTTCCAGCCCTCTTCTCTGTGTGTCTGGCATATACAGGATTAATTCTTATTAACTTTCTTACATAATTCAGTAATTTTTTTCCTTAGGAAGAAAAGTACTGATTCCTAGTCAAATTAGTATTGTTTTCTTACTGAACTAAGGAATAGTGGAATTTTATGATCTGAATGAATTTAGATGGTAACAAATTTAAGACGGACCTTGTACAACAGGGCAGAGAAGAGACTCAGTTTCAAAATCTTTTAAAGGTAAGGAAGCATCTGGAAAGTATTATGAAAGCTCTTTTCTATAAATATGTGTCTGTACATAAAGTGAGGATGGACAATATAGAAGGAGAAGAACAATTATTTCCTGTTCCACCAGGCAACTACTGGAAATACCTGTGTCCTGCTGTTTACTCACAGAAATAGTAGCTCCACCTGTAGTTGCTTTGCTTCCTATTAAAGAAGAGATAAGATTTAATCATTGTGGAGACGCCACTTTTGTCATGCCAACTGCAGCTGCTGATGAAAGAAAGAGATGTCTAAGGAGCTTGAAAGCATACCAAGGAGGCCTTCTATTGTATAAACTGGTTTTCTTCTTTCCTGAATCTGTTTGAAAACTTTTAAATCCATGTGTGTTCTCATTTTTCCTTTGGGGAAATTCCCATTTTTCTGGGAATTCTGAATGAGTGAGAATGTTGCTTCTGTGGTCAGAAGCAACATCAGGAAGAGGTTTTGAGGAGAAGATCAGGCGTGAACCTCTCCATCACTACTGAGTTGCCTGTGTGATGGCCATACAAAGCCTCCCTGGGCTCTTCCTGGGACTAACTGCAGGCCAGTCACCATGCCAGTGTACCACTAAACTCACACAATGTGAACATGCAGAAACTATAAATACTAGGTTGGTCTGAAAGCATGGGAAAAGGTAGTGTTTTCAGACTCACATGTCTCTGAGAGTTAAATATATCCCACAGCCTTTAAAACAGGCCTGAAAGGCACTTCATGCATGCCAGCTGCCATAAAATTTTAGGCAAAGACCAGTGAGCTTAGCTCACCAGTAAGACCTTCATTAGTTTCTCGTGTCTGAGTATTTAATATAACTGGCTAGTCTGCTGTTCAGCACTGCGGTCTGTATGTGGAGCATCACCCACAGCTAAAAACTGCTTCATTGTGACCTTGGCTGTTTAAAGATTATTTGACAAGATGTTGGTACTGAGCTACAAACACAATGCAGTCACTTCCTTCAGTGGCAGAAATCACATTTACGATTCTTCTTCATGAGGTCAGCCCTTATCAACTGGAGCCTTGTGACGCAAATCCCACAATGAATAATGCTGCTTTGATGCTGACCTATCCAAACCTGAGCTCGATAACTCCTTCTTTCAGTTTTCTTTCCTCCTGTGCCTCTAAATCAAGAAAAAAATTCTATTTATAAGTCATTTCCTCAATTAAGTCAGTCTATACTATAAGCTGGCTTTCCACTGTTTTTATTATATTGGTTTCCCAACAGATGGTGGTTTATTATTTTTTTTTTTTTCTCCCCCATGTTGGTAGAGAGATCAAAGGATTTAGCCATACTTGTCTTTTGTTTCAGGAGGTGTGTGGATGAAATTTTGCATATGTTGCATGACTATGAAGTTGGGTTAATGTTTTCAATTGTTACTCTAACAAGAGGCAAATGCTGAACTCCCTGTTACTAAAAACATTATGGGCTCTGTTGATGAGCCAACATAATACTCCCACCCAGAAAATTGGACCGACATCTTAATGTGACTGCCATACCTCTTAAAAGTACAATCTATGTCTGCAATGAATTAGGAAAACGGTATCATCGCATGGTAAAGTAAGGTACCATGTGTCAGTGGGAATATTTACATTACGGGAACAAATAATTCATCATAACATCCTTTAAGTGACAGGAGAAATAATGAACATCCAAATGCAAACAGTGGGTGTATTTTCAGCTCCTCTGGTAGTCATTGCTAAAATTTATTTCCTTAAAGTAGTCACAAAATTCTGAGTCATCCTTCTAACAATGCTAGAAATTAATGTGTTTTTTTTCTGTGACTATGAAAATGAAGAGTGCACCCCAGGTTTTAGCTACCCCAGTATAAGTCATAGGGAACTCCACAGAAGACAACTAGTTCAAGGAAAAAACACCCTATACTTTAAAAAAATAAATTAAACCCAGACCCTAAGAGGGTCTTTGACTTGAATCACTCATTATCTGAGCATGTTCAAAGTTACCCGTGGTTTTAAGACACAGATTCACAAAACAAGACATCACATGTGGTATAAGTGAAAGTCCACCCAGTGGTTCTGTATGTGCACATGTGCACGCTCCACTCCGCAAATTTACTTCCATGGAGGTCTGTCTCTATCTCAGTCTTTTTTTCTCCCCTCCAGCAACATAAACAAAAGTTTTCCCACAGTTCTGAGACTTATTTCTTTGAACCTAATGAATATGTCAACTGGCTTTGGTTTCTTATTCATGGAAGCCATTCAGCTGTGGCACACTGTATACAGTTCTCCACTGTAATCAACCAGCAGTTCTCAGCCACCAAGGACGAAAGCCATGTACGGTGAGGGAACAATGGCCTCCTCAGTTATCTCTGTGGAAGCATGCTAGTGCAGAGATTCCTCTCATTAGGAGGCTGGGGGTTCAAATTTGACACTATTACTCACACTGGACCCTTTTTGCATCGGGAAAATCTAAAAGAAATTTCTGTGTTAACAATAACTTTGTTAGAGTTGTTTTTCTCCAACAGTGCAGGACAAGATGCAGTATCTTGCTAGTACCAAGCTTCCTTTTGTGCCACTGCATACCTGTAGAGATCAGACCAGATCCACGGAAACACCAATGCTATCTCCACACCATTTCCTTACTAGTTCTCCCTCATCTCAGGGGTTTATTTGCTTCAGTTAAAATCAAACTGCAGAGTGCTGGAACATCACCTGCAGAGTGACTTCCACTTACATTTTTTAAAAGATCTGTATAAAGTTATATTAAATTAATATGGTTCTGCAGTTTGTTTTTCAGTTTGGTTTGGTTTGGCTTGGTTTCTTACGAATGAACTGGGAGGTCTGCCATAGCAATTTGGATATATTTATCAAGTCCTAAACAAAAGTTAGTTGCTGAATAGCTGAAATGATCAGACTTGAATAGTGATTAGGGTTTCATTAGTGGTTTCTGCTGTGCAACAAATGGCCCTTGCAGTTGTAAATTCCATGTCTTTGTTCTGTTTCTCATCATATCTTATACCTCTACTCAGTATGACTTACTAAAGAACCGTGCTTCCATTTTACCCTCAACCATGTAGTCTGAGGAATAAAGGTGAAGAAATAAAATAGCCACCACACTGTTTTCACTTGTGTTAGTTTAAAACTTGATTTCATTTCCTGCATGTAAATGTTCAACTTGTAAATCTCAGAGTGAGCCTCAGACATAATTACTGACTTTGTCACTTTAGACATAAATATATTCGAAATTGCTTAGGTGTAATTATGAAATATGCAAGGGCAGGACTGGATGCATTAAATGACAGCTCACAACCTACAATGTTCATATTTCCTGTCAGTGATTAAAGCATGACCCCTTTGCTAAGTACTTTCCCTCCAAAAATGGTATTTGTACCACATCTGAATTTTAAGATACTGAGCTACATCCTTTGCATACTTATGATTTGGAATAGCCCTATCCTTACAAATACACCTTTACATCGGTAAATGGAAGGTCAAATGGATTAGCTGGTTGTCAAGCATTCAGCTGTCATAAAGGCACATCCTCCTTAATTGAATATACCAGGATAATTAACAGTACCTACATATTTAATTTATCATACTTTTATTGTGTGATTTACATTAACAGTTTAGTATGCACTATAATTTTTATTAGGAAATAGATTATTATCTTGATAAAATAAGGTACTTGGGAGAAAAAAAAATTTTTGGTTTTAGTGTCCCACTTTGCTGAGAATGAAATATCAACCACAGCTGTGTAGACTTTCTCAACAGTGAGAGGTAGGAAAAACGTCAGCCATTGCTGCCATGTGTGCTATTGAGTTGAGAGAAGTTTACCTCATAAATTAAACTATTCTGACAGCTAAATTATCGCATAAAGCCTAATAGTCCTACTTTAAAGGATCTGCTCTGGAAATAAATGTTTATTGGAAATATATTTTGCTTGGGTATGACAGCATGAAGTTTTGAAAAATCTGAGTTTTCTTGGTTTAACTTCTCCTTTAGCAAAGCAAGTGTTCAAAATACAGCTAAAGTCAAAGGAGACCTGCAGTCTGCAGTGTATTCAAAGACAGGCCTTCATAAATAATAGCATTTAACCATGAACCTGATTAATATTTGTTTACAAAGAGGTTTATGGAGTTTCTCAAAAAGTCTTTTAAATGGGAATCAAGTTACTTCTTTATGGTGACCTTCTACTTCTGTAACTTCATCACATGATAATGCGACATAACAAGAGGTGCCATTTGGGATGTAGCACTTGGCCTGTAAGAATGTGTACTTCTGCATGACAGAGCTTAAAAACCTGTAGAGCCTCCAACAGCACATCCTGGTTTCCTTACTGAAATATTTGTCAGACCTTACCAGAACAACGGATTCACTTAGATTGTCATACGAGAAAGGACTGTCATATTCTCTCCCCTTTCCCTCTACTCTTCTTGTAAATGTTGTATTTGGGTCATTGAAAAGTTCCCATATCACATCCCTCCCCAAACAATGCCATAATGAATTATGGCTTGGAAAAATAATGATATGCTATATATAGCTACGTATAACTTTACATAAAACCATATACTTAAAAAATATGCTAGGAAGGTGATAGCTATGACAAGATTTATTCTTTTTTAACAAGTGGAGGAAAACTGTACACGTGTGAAAAGCCTGATTTTGTGTGAAGTATTTTTACACAGGTTAGCCTAAGGGACTGGAAATCAATGTCATGTGGAGCATCAGAAGTGATAGTTTACAGACTCATCACCTCCAGAAGACTCAAGCCCCTTTGTCTCGTGATTTTGGCCACTGATCCTGTGAGATGCCTGGACAGATGTGTGTCTAGCACTGACTATCCTGCTACCTGCCATCCTCCACAGACAAGAACATTAATACAGAAAAATGTTATATTGTCTGAGATTTCCTTGTAAGGCAGAAATCACTGTTCAGCTTCTTATGACACAAGGTGAAGTACATCAGTCTTCAAACACCTCAGAGATGTTTTCTATTTCTCCTTGGTAAAACTACTCATGTAATGGAAAGAAGTGCTCTAAAAGGTACTTACGCTGTACCTAAGCTAAAGTTCTGGCTCTTCAGTTTTATTTTCCTGTACTATAGTAACAGGATATCTAGAAACTTGAAAGGCTAAAGCACCTGTGAACTAAAGAAGGTTATTGCAATCTGTAAACTAGATCTTCTTTTAATGGCATTTTCCTGTGATTATAGTGATGCTTAGAATGAGTATGTCACACATAACAGTTCCATCACAAATGAGAATAATCCTTTATCAGTATCCTTTTCCCTTATACTTTCTCTATATAAGCATATAAATACCATATAAAGGTATAGTTAATTAGATGGAAAGAAAACTAGTCTCAGGTGATTTTTAACTTAAAAAATCATTTGCTCTAATGTTTCACTTAGAAACCACAGCTCAGGATCTTGACTGATGTAAACTGACAAAGGTCTGCTGTCTTCAATGAAGTTAGGCTAATTTATGCCACATCCACTACTACTGAAATCAATGTTTCATCCCGAATTTTTACACTGGATAAACACCAGCAGTGTAGTACCAGCACTAGCATTAATACTTCAATTAGTGTGTTTCTTCAAAGTCATTCTTTTAGGAAAAAAATGCTCTTCCATCACTATATGTATAATATATACTGAGAGACAACAAGATAGATGCACAAATGTGTCAGAACAGGACAGGACATTACTTAGGAAATGCACTCTGGACCTCTTCTAATATGAAGTAAAGAAGGGATAAAAAAGAGCGGAAAGTATATTTCAGCAAAATTTTATGAGTTGAACCAAAGATTTTTAAAATACACAGAGTCCGGAAAAAGCAAATATGTTACAGGTGGTAGCATTATATAACTTCATATGCAGTAACTTAATGTTTTATGTACATCATAAATCTAAACTGAATTTAAACCTTCTTTATTGATTGAGAAATAACCTGCAAGTAAAGTGATCCCAGATCTTTTAAGTTCATGCAGTTTAAAATGAGTTTTAATCTGTTGGACAATGACAAGAAATTTCAAATTAGGAGACAATAAAAGAAGCAGGGTTAGTTCTTCAGACAGCACCTATTGATTTATCTCTGCTGAAGAAACCCTAATGTATTCCTGCTGAGGATCTGGCAAACAATTTTGTAAGGCTCTTGCAATGACTGTCTGAGCATTAAAAAGAAAAAAAAAGGTACTATAGGGCATTCTCTACACCTCCACCTGTATGTAAGGGTTAAGCGAATGGAAAATCCTGTTCTTACTGAAACAGAACTGTTCCCTGATGGTTCACTCAAACTACCCCAAAGTGAGCCCTGGGGAAAGGGAGCAGAGTTCCTTCCCCCTGTTCAGGCATGCACAGGCAGGTGCATTCTGCATCCTGCTGTGATTTTCTAGGGGGTTTAATGCACCTCTGTGTCTCCCTGCAGTTGGATTTGTTCCTTTCATGCACAGATCTGACTTGTGTAATTTTGCAACTGTTAAGTAAAACATTCCTTCACATCCAGCCCGGTTTCCTCAGAAGTCAGTGGGTGCAAAACACAGCTGTACTAATCACTTTCTTGTTTTGTCTGGTAATCAGTTTCTTGTACTGTATTGCATTATGAGGACAGAATGCCACATATTGCCTAACCCCGGATCCCTGAAGTTTGTGTAGGTGTCTGTGTTAGGTCATCTCCCCTAAACTCACGCACATAAAATGGATGATATCAAGCTTTAAATTTGGCTGCCCTCAGGTATTTTCTGCATATCCACACGCTACATTCTCTTTCAATATGTTCCTTCCTGCTTCCTCATGGCTTACGTGCTTAAAGTCTATTGAAACATTAACTTTATTCTTCCCTCTAAATACTGTGGTTATTCACTTACACATCTGGAATGGATTTAAGCGAAGATTAGTCTGCTTTACTCCTCAGACTGCGGTGTAATTCACAACATACTAGGTTGTATACATTCGCGCACATCATTTTTAATCAGATGCACAGCATGCTGCTCATATCCTTTTAGCTTTTTATTATTACTTCTTATACTGTACTTCATCAGACTCAATCAAACCTGCCTAGTTCCATCACCAGAAATTATTTTCTTCAGGTATGGAATGGGGCTGCGATACACTGCCTCATATCAAAGAGATATTCAACAGATACAACAATTCATATTCCCATTCCTTTATGACTGTCACACAAAGTAATTTACTTCCTTTCCTCAGTCATAAAAACTGTACCATATTCCAGCTCCTGCAGCCTACTCGAATTGCTTCCAGAGTCTCCTCTACCACTTGCCACTCTTTTCTTCAAGTTTTACTTCTTGAACCTCTTCAGTCTGGCACACACTGATTTCCTCTTCTCCATTGGATGCAGGCAGGTGGGTTACATTCTGAGCTCAGATAAACAAGCAGTCGTACTAGAGAGTAGGAACATTCCCTGACTATTCCCCTAATCAGTTCACATTTACCTTTGTAAGTGCTTGAAAAATAAATAAGCAGATGGTGAAATCAGTTAATTTTCTACAAGTGTTGTAGCAGAAAAGGAATCTTCAGGAAATGTTTTAGATGTCAATTTTTTAACTCATAATCAACTGCTTGTCTTTGCTTATACTTTTATAGTATGCTAGGGAGGTATAAACTCTACCCGATACAGAAGCAATGGCCCTTTGACACGTCCAGTGCTGCTGTCTGACATGAGAACATAAACCATCTGGCTCTCACAGATGCAGTGTGCAGGGGTGCAGGGGTTAATATTGTATCCCCCTCATTCATGGTGTCTCTAATAGCTACTGTCAATCAAGCAGCCTCCTCTCCCTCAGCTCCCAGAGGAGAAGAACATTTGAAATTCCTGGCTAGGTAGTACAGGAGAGGAAGGAGCAGGCTCTAGCTGAGAGAAGGGACAGATTATTTTTCATTGCAAATCTAATAAATTAGTTTATTAATCTGATTTTCACCCTTTCAAGGGACAGAACCCAGGCTGACTGCTAGATTTGTCACAGCTCAAAAAGAGGTGGATACACTGCCTCCTTCCTGCCTCACTTTCTCTCCACGTGGGCAGACCTGGCCTGAAAAAGCAGTAAACCCTCCTGCACAACTCTCCAGAGGACACAGAAACTTGTGCCACTGGAAGGGCAGCGGAAGATGATTTCACTCATAGCTTAAATACCTGAAGGAAAACAAAAGCCAATGGTGTCCGAGGCAATTCAGATAAACATACTCCTGATTTCCCTCATCTGCAAAGATGAAACCAAGGGTCATGAGAAAGATTCAGGCTAAGGGGGACTTAGAAACCTGCTGCATAAATGAAAAAAAACAAAAACAAAAAACAAACAAACAAAAAAAAAAACCAAAAAAAAACCAAAACCAAAACAAACTCCAAAAAATCCCCTAACAATTTAGATTTTGTCTATAGTTAGGGACTGCTAGAAAGAAGCTAAAATAAACCTCCTCTTTCACTCCAGGGCCAAACACATCATTGATTCACGACTTTAAAAACCCAGAATGTTAAACCAAGGTTGGATCTGGCCTCTCATCTCTGATCATCCTTTCTATAAATCCTTGATAAAGTGCGTGTTAGTTTTATGGTACAGCAATAAAACAGCCAAATGTAGAAGTAAATGACCTCATACGAGCTATCTCTGTGCAGATAGATTCCCTTGGCAGATAGCCAAGGATTGATTGACACACATCTTACGGAACTAGAGTTAATTAATATGTCTACCAATTCCCAAATGGATCTCAGGAAGCAGAGAATCTGTTTAATGCAGTAAGCAATGACATACTGTGTGTGGTCAAGAGACAATCACTAATTGCCAAGAATGCATTGTAATAAAGCATTAAAGAATATGAACAAAACCCTTTCTGCTCTGCAGCTCCCTTATCCCTTCAAAACCTTGTTCTTAGAACATTTTGAAGACTTAATGTTTCAAATATCAAAAGACATTTTCATAGGGCAAAATAGTTCCCAGACTATGAAGTGAACACTCAAAGAGTCTGTTAATTTTTCAATGAGAAGAAATAGTCCTCATTCATTCAACAATGATGTTTTTATTTTCAAGGAAATCTGCAAATCTGAATTGCAAAAGCATAATGTAACTTGAAAGAGCTGGTTTTTTCGAAGATCACAGAAGCTACAAGTAACACAATTACGGATTCACTAGTAAAACAGATCTATAAATGCTGAAAGCAGATCAGGAATCTGCTAAACTGAAACAGTCCATCAAACAACACTCAGGTAGGCCAGACAGAAAATACAGTAAAGAGGACTAACTTAGATACTCATCTTAACATAAAAATAAGAGATTGGCTGTTCTGGAGAGAAAAAGTATTGAAGGGCAGCACAGAGACATTCTAGTCAAATCTTCAGCCAGGAAAACCAAGGGCTTCCTGTGAGCAAGTCTGCTTTTTACCAGGGAAGACCATGCTTACCCGTTTAGTTATGATGATCGCCGGCAAAATGGTAAAAGAACTACTGTAAGAATTCTGCAATACTGAGCAAAAATCAGCAAGAGATTAAAAAAATGGGTGAAAAGAGAGTGATCTATTTTTCACAAGAAACTAAGGAAACAAAACCTAAGTCACATGTGAAAAACTGTCAGTGTGTTAGGACACAAATCTGAGAAGGGGGATTTATGAAGATGTGACACTATTTTAATTCTCAGCTGTGAGAAAGCTGAGGTGGTGTCAGACTGTACTGACTGGCAGGAAACTAAAAACAGTGCTGGGCCCAGAATAAACACAGTGGTTGAACTACCCCTCTTACACCTGGTGTCTGTCCCAACTATAAAAAAAAGAGCGTTTTTTTAGCTTCATGAGCCAGGTAGAACGGGCCTACTTATACTTATCTAAGCCCCTGGGGGAAGAGATGCTGTGCAGGGGAAAAAAGTTAGAGATTCTGCTCTGATTTATCAATCAGCACGTCAGCACCTGATTCAGGAGCAGGTCTTACCAGATCTGCTTCCCAAGCCACAGAAAATAGTGAGAGTGCATTTTGGCAGGAAGAGATCATGGCTAAACACCAATAAACATTAAAAAGAGGAAAAAGAAAAATATTGTTTTAAGATAGTTTACCTCAGGATGGCTTCCAACTTCAATATAGGTGCAGACTGGATGAAAAGCCCCTGTTCCACAAGCGTACAGGTGAGTTTGGTTGTAAGCCTTAAGCACCTTGATGAAATTAGCACACTCTCTCTGCAAAGAAAAGGAGAAAAAAAACATTTCATAGAGTTAATTCAGTGATTCTGACTAATGGGAGCTGTTCTGTGTTAGAGATATATGGCTGAATGAACAGATTTGTAAAGTGTGATCATTTCATGCTGCTCATAAGATTGTTTACTGCTAAGCATATAATAAATAGCCTGATTTAATTTCTCATTTAAATATCTTTGGTTTCTATTTAATAAAGCATCCAACCCCAAAGAAAAGATTACAGAAAAAGAATTCTAATTTTTGTTTCCGACATGCTTCATCTTTGTAATTTATGCCATTGCTGTGTTTGTAAGACAAAACCCATTTATAGAAATGTGTCAGAACGAAATAATGAAGAAAAATGGACCAACTGTTTGCTTGTATTCAATTAAGTAACAATTAGAAGAAAAATGGGCCAGATGGAAGGAGTTGATGAAAACCAAATCATTGATACAGCATTTTTAACAATCATATGAATGCTGCCTCACCCCCACTGTCTGTGTCTAGGGGCCAGTCTTGCACATATGAATACATATGTTAAACTTCCATACAGTCACCGACAGCCCCTAGAATGTAAGCTCTGCAAGACTTGTATGTTTTCTTCATAAGTAAATTATCCATCATGACTTATTTTAAATCTCAGCAAATAAAAGCTTAATAGCAACACTTAGCAACACTAATAGTGCCTAGTACAAACATTATCTATTATCTGTTAACAAAACTGTCATTATTAATGACTGATGTTATTAAAATGGATAGCCAAGATGACAACTTCCTCCATTTGTTTGATATTTTTATTTCAATTAGGTCTAATATTGAAAAGAAGTAAGTCAATGCCTGTGAGTCGGTTTACAGACACCATGGAAAAAAAATGGATTTCAAACAGAAGGAAAATGAGAACAATAAAATTAAATATTTCCAGTAAGGTCTGTGTTTAAGATGAGGAAATTTTTTTCTCTCCATATTTGATTACTTTTTTGGTACAGTGCTCAACTCTACCATTCCAAGTGGACCAGGGCCCATGGAAACACCACCTGAGCTACGACCCCCACAAAAATCTCCTTGACTGGCATCCTCTCTCTCTGTAACTTGCTCTCTAATTAAACCAGATACTCCTGAACACAAAATAAAGGCTCTGCCAGGAAAATGCATGTGCAGTTTGAGGCATGCCTTAGGCCGCCACAGGGAAAAGCAATGAACTTACATAGATGAAACACTGATTCTCTGCCTCACACAAAGGACTGTACTGGAATGACATTGCTCTTACAATTTTATTGTATATTTGCATAACAGATAATGGCAATGTATTAAAAAGAGCACCCAGAGGAAAGCATACAGAATCTTACTACACCCCTGACTTACTGCTGTTAACTTATCTTTTCAACAGAGATGGAAGAGAAAACAGAGATAGTTAAAGTAATCCAACAGGAAATTGAAAGAAATAGAGATCGATGTTACTCTTAATTCTTTCCATTCTGACCTTTCTTAATAAAAACACACATAAGTATAAGCATGAGCATACATTTATTATGTTTATCCACAGACTTCTTTCCACTGTCTAATGGTAGAGTACTAAGCAAATACCTGGCATAAATCATAAAAAAAAAGTTTCTGTAATTTTATTAATGCTATTGTTCTTTGCTGCTTTAAATAAAATAAATATGAAAAAACCCATGAAAGCGCATTAATAATTCAATGCCTACAAGAGTAAAATGGGCAAATACCCCAAATTCATGTCACATTAACAAAACTGAAATAGATCCTTTCCTTAATTCTGATATTCTGTGTTTCAGATAGAGCATCTGACTTTGACTCCACATAATTTAAAATCGAGCAATGATGGGTGTGCATTATTAAACAAATCAGAAGTTTCTCGCTTAAGAGCTGTATCTGACCAGATACAAACACAACACTGTTTCACTAGGACACCACTGTCCTGTTTCACTAGGACAGTGCTTTGCCTTGTCAGGTGTAATGTATCATGATTTTAAAAATGTCTTTATGGTCTACTACTACCCTTTATTAAAGTTTTAAAACTGCCTAGCTGAAGAACATGAAGTGTTGCAGTCTGGTGGCCACATACAAAAGGCTGTGAGTAGATGGGCCGGACCCACAGCCAGTGTTAATAAATTGTGCCAATTTCAGAGGAATTATTCTGATTTACAGCAACACACCACCTGTGACTGTATATGCATTCAGAATCCCATAATCACAGAATATTCTGAGTTGGAAGGGACCCGCAAGGATCATCAAGTCCAACTCCTCAGTGAATGGCCCCTACAGGGGTTGAAAACACAGCCTTGGCGTTATTAACACCATTCTCCAACCCACCGAGACCGTTCAGCTGCTTATCTGTAACATACAGCAAGAAGGTATTAGATAGCTAATACTTTAAAGGTGAGATGGAAAAACCCTACTTAGATTAGGGGCAGGAGTCTTCTTTGATTTCTGTGGATGAAATTAAGAAAAATTCTATCACCACCTTCACTGAATTATTCCAGATCAGCCTGCAGGAGAAGGTGAATTAACCCTATCATAGCCATATCTGAACATCCAGTGTTCAGGATTGATAGTAGTGTAAATGAGTAAATATCAGTAAAGTGACTCCAAATTTACAAGGTATTTCCAAAAGATTTAGCTTATTTATCCTTGCTTTCAAGCTCTTGAACAGGGTGTTTTTTACCTTAGATGTCTGAGAAGTATACAACCTAGTTAAACAATGGGGAAGGTAAATACCTACAGCAATAAACCTTTGACTATGACGAATAAATTTATATAACATTTAAGGTTCCTAGTCCAGTTCAGACTGCTCTTACAGCTCCCCTCTGTTTTATAGCTGCATAAAGGAACCATTAAGGTCTATTCAGTAAATTCTCATACACCTCTCTACAAGATTAGGTTTCTTTATATATTTTACATGGTAGTAAAAAAATAAATAAAGAGGGGTATTAAACCACAATAAATGACATCAAAGGAAAGTTACAGTTCTGATTTAAGCCCTTGTCAACTCAGGACGTTCAAAGTGAAGTTCCTGCCCTGCCTGGGAGACGGTGCTATTCTCCCTGGAACAATAGCAACAGGCACATTGATTTCCATCTCAGACTCCCTCCTTTGTCTAATCGTGCTTAAGTGCAGCTGCACAGGTACACCATTATGTGTGGAAATGTTGTATCTGGTCCTTTAATATTCTGAACTTAGCAAGAGTTTACTTTGGGATGGTGAATATTGGGTTTTCCTGGTTTATGTGACTCTGGGACAAAAAAGCTTCCCACAAATCTGTACTAAACCAACTTTGACAGCTTTGAATGATTTGCAGAGACTCAATCTCAGCACATGTGTATGACAAAAGATATCATGGAAAGTGTGTGTGCCTTGAATGCAATTTGGGTCTGCCACTATGCAAGACTTGTGTGACTGACTCCCATTCCCATTCTCTTTCTCCATTCTTGCTCTCACAGGACAACTCCTTTAGCGGCATCCAGGCACCATCAGCAGTGAAACCTGGCCAGCAGCTCTGCTGGTCGCGACACTGGTGGCTACGTCAACTCAACTACAAAGCAGCTCCCCAGCCCCCTTGGCTGGAGGCCTGGAATGACTTGGGTGTCTCCAGCTGGGCTTGTCCCACTTGGCAGCAGCATCTCGCCCTGCCAGACCCCCGGGCTAGCACTATATTGTCAGTGTGAAGGTCTGCGCCAGCAGGACAAGGCATTTCACTGTATGACTACAGAGGGTAAGGCACCGAAAGGGAGACAAAGACAACAAAAGGCATGTAGTATCTCAGAAATACAGCAGACAGGAGAAAGCATCCACCAGAGGAAGAGGAGGTAACCCAGAAGCAGAAGCTGTAAGGAACAAATTCTCATGGAATTTAAACACTGTGTCTGCTTGTGAGTTCAGCCGCCCAGTGCTTTTGTACCCACTTTTACTTTCCCCAAGAAAGGGATGTTGTCTCAAGGGAACATATTCTGGGCATATCCATACCCTTTGGATATTGCACTTGGTCCAGTAAAACAGATGAAGAAAGAAATTAGACTTTAAAAAATTGTTTTCCAGGTGGGAATTGGTTTTTTTCATACTTGAGAGCACGGTGTTGTGAGAGTTTAAATACTTTCAGCTTAATAATGTGAATGAAAATGAATGCAAGGTTTGAAAAGTTCTCTGCAGGCAGGAAAGTATTACGTGGATGGGTTATGAAAATAAATGTTAAAGAAGAGGAGCACTGGGATCATCATAGTGAATCATTATAAATTCTTGCTCCTAATAATCTTCATTATAATGGGTAGCTTAATATTAGGAAACTGTTCTTGTCTTTATAAAGGTAAACACTGGTTTACGCCCTAAAGCTTGAGTTTATATATACATACATTGAGCAGAAAGCATAAATGCTTGCATATATCATAGAATGATTGAAGTAGATATTCAAAGGGAAAATTAGGTGTATCACGTGGGAGTTACTGCAGTCCTCAAAATACCCATTAATTTATCTTGCCTACCCCTGGAGAGGATTAATCCTCATTTATATTCCAATAAAGGCTCCAAGGTTTCCGCAAGAGCTGTAGGTTCTGCCTTTGGCCTTGTACAGAAGTGCCTCTATCTTAAAATCCAAGCAACTAAATCCCTACATCAAGTTTGAGACCTTCTAGCACAGCCTGCAAGGTCTTCCTCTCTCCTTTCTGACATGGAGAACTTCTTTAGATAGCCACTTTTTTATGTATATAACTGCTGTATCTGTGTCTGCAAACAGTTGTGATGGCATAATTGCCAACCTACAAAGCATGGCCAAAGGAATAGTGATGTGCAGTAGCTGAAGCAGTCACCACAAACCTCAGGCACAACCCAGTTTGTTTCTTTGTTTGAAGGAATGTGGACCATAATCTTCACCAAAGCCCAAGCAGCTCCTACAGGCTTTCCTGAGGCTAGTTTGGTGTATACGTGCACCAGGGCATCCAACTGAAGCCATTCTGCATTGGGTCTGGGAGTTAAAGGTACGTCTGGCTCCCTGGAGGGAACACGCCCCAGAAATTCACTGGGCATTCCTGAGTGAGAAAAAGGATTGAACTTCACATAAAATAAACATGTTTACACTTCCTCTAGACTAGACCGAGGAAGTTGTGGGGTTCAGATCCTCAGTTCCACGCTGATGATTTATTGAAATGAAAGTGGCTAAAAGAGTTTGCATCATACTATGGTAACGCAGCCACAGCACCAACTCAGCTGCAAATTCTGCTGTGCTAAAATCATACTTGTAAAACAACTTAAGAAATTATTAGACTGTCACATTCAGAGTGTGAATTAAAGTCAAAGAGGTCTGGTGTGTCTAGACAGGTATCTTAACTCAAAATTTTAATTTCAAATATTATATACCAGCTATAAGGGCAGAGGGCCTGTCTTGAAGAGGACATAAAGTGTTAATTAAGTTTTTCAGAAGGGCACCCACTATATGAAGATCAATGTATCCGACTTACAAACCAAACATGCAGATTTATTTTTTAAGGGTTTTTTTAATATTTATATATCAAGTTGATAGAAGGGCTTATGCAGAGAGAGATTAGCCTGAAAAAATAAATTACAAAGAAAATGTCTGCAACCAAAAGAATAAGAGCCAAATGCAGAAAGATTGAAAAACAAACAGTAAAGATATGTAACACTGATTAGGCTGTGTTATGCAGACTTTTCCCGGACAGTTACAAAAATAAAGTCCATCCATCTGTCAAAACATCTGCTCTGCGTATGAAAATTAAAACATAATTTAGGTGGGTTTTAGGAGTTTCCAGTAATTATCTCTTCTCCAGAAGCCTGGAACTTACATCCTTCAATCTGGATTACTAATGCAGCAAAGAGTTTTTAATGACATCTTTTTAAGTTGAAGGGTAAGTCCCTGTGACTAACTAATATCCAGATTTTTCTCCTTATTTTAAGAAAGTGGTTTCAATTTTTTTAAACCAACATTGATGTCCATACTGCTTCTCAGATATTACGGTAAATGCAATTGGCCAGATTATGCAGGGCAATAAGTAGAAGGCTAAATGATCCTTTACAGTATCATTAGCTTTACCAGTTTTCTGCTGATTTAATCCAGATAAGCATCAGACCCAGTAACATATTCTTCTTTTATATCAGCCTTCCCACATAGCCAAGTGATTAAAATATCATAAGATTTTGTCTAAACTGGATGGACAAGGGGATTTAGAACTATCATCTAACAGCTGGACAAGCAAAATAAATACATGTTTTGTGTCTTAAATCAAAACGGATGGACAGCTTTCATATGAAGTCCCATGGATGAGGTTAATTACTATGTTTACTTTTTTTCCTTCTTCTGTCCCATTAGTTGAATTTTCAAGTGATGAGGTCAGGGATATCCATGGAGAATAAGTAATCCCTGATATTACTGCTGTCATTCAAATTTATCACACTGCTGAAAGATGTTCCGGGCTTATCAGGGAGCTTTTTAACTTCTTTCTTTTTCTGGTGGGCTACTGCCGGCTGCCATCAGTTCAGTCACTACTGGCAGATATCTTTTTCAGCATGGAGCAGCATTGTTTCAAGGAAAATATTTCTGAAGTGTTAGTGCAATAAATATATGTGTGATTGCCATGTTCACAGATGATGGATTCTCAGCTAGACCCGGCAAAGACTTCAGCATGTCAAGTAAGCATGGGCGAGGAAGCCTCTCCAGGGTGAGCTCTGCATCGTGTGTGCTTTCACAGCTCCTGCTGTTTGGGTGCAAGATTTTGTAAAATGCAGTAACATTATTTAAAAGTTATTGCTGTGTCCCTCTTTTTATTACAGTAACATTTGGAAAAATACTGGTCCAAGTGCACAGTCTGCTTCAACAGGCCCAGAATAAGCATCGAACAAAGCAAATTATTTGAGTCCTGTTAAAATGAAATGGTCTTCTAAAATTTTATTTTATTGGAGTAAGCTGGCTGGCAACAGCGCTGCAAAGCTTTGTGTTAATACTGGCAGGAACAGGAAAGTCCCCAAGTACGGGGAGCGGTGTACAGGCCCTTATGGGTGGGGAAATCCTGCCTGGCACCTGTACTCCATGAGATAACCTTCCAGCTGAACCTGTATAGGCAGGTGCATGATTTTAGAGTGGGGGAGGACAGCTGGCATGAAAACATATGCAAACTGTGATTTATGACTGTGTACCCCTTGCAGCCAGGATCAATACCATCATTTACATCCCCTTTTTGCCATTATTGTACCTTGCAATTAGCAGGATCAATGTTTTATAGTCTTACCATCTGAAAAAGCTAGTCTGCAGTGCTGAGTGAAGCAAGCGGAGCAGCTGAAGTGTTGGGATCTGTGTTACAGAAAGGGGTTTCTATTACCTTACTTCTTCGTGGTTACATCCCCCATTTGTCAAAGCCTTACAAGCAGTGTGCATTCTACCACACACACACATGCAAAATCCAATACAAACCAAGAATATGCCTAATTTTTCAAAGCTGACAGATCCCCAGATTCAGTGGCCCTTATGCTGGGTTGTGATCTATAGGACTTTATATGGTATTGTGATTTGGGGGATCTGACTCCTTTGAAGATGTCATAAATGACTCTACTCTTAGGCATGACGACCACTGCCAGCATTGCACAGGAACCATTGATTAGTTTCATACCTAAATTTTCCTCCGCTGACAAGATATGCCCTGTGAAACTTCAGACTGATGAGGGTTGATAAGACATTTTTGGTTGCATGGTACAGCTTACTGTGCTTCCAGTTATCTTTCCAATTAAGTTATGCCTGTTATCTGTCTGATTTTTTGATATGACAAGAGTTCCTGAGAATATTTAAAGTGTATAATTTACTCAAGTTGCAGGATGTCTGCATGAATTTAAACCATTAAAGCATCAAGACAAGAAAAAAGAAGGCAAGAAAGCAGATGATTAAAAAAAGCCAGCAAAAAAAGGCACAGATATATCCTGATTCCTTCAAGCCACAAAACTGCAAGCCATATTAGCAAACAGTTGTACTGTCAGCACACTTGCACAGCAGATGGAAAGCTTCTCTGGTTCTGCCTTTGTGTTAGTGAGGGCAAAACACAAAATGTCTCCCTGCCTGCCTACCTACCCACTTGCAAATCTGGGTCACTACTGGTATATGGTCATTTGGCCCAGGGTTTACCACTGAGGCTAAGCATGGGGGTAGCTGAGCTGGGTGGGATATTCCCTAGGGTCTGTCCTGAAAACAATCTTAATCCAGAAGCCATTTAAAGAAGTCATTAGAACCCATGCTTTGAAGATGCCTCCCTTGACACACCAGACCTCTAAATCTTCGTCATCAGCACTAACCATTTGACCTAGTGATCTTTGGAAGTAAAATTTCTACAATTTTTTCTGCATTCAGTACGTTCAAACTACAAAACATGTTTAAAGCCCTGAAATCTTCATTCAGAAGATGCATAAAATAAATTTTCCAGACCTGTGAACAGCTAGAGGGATGCCAAGAAAAGGCTGAAGGGCAAAATACCTGATTTAATGACTAGGTCATATTTTTGTACATCTGGTTAATGCACAGTTAACAAGACAACCCAAAGTCTTCAGTGGATGCAATCCAGCAAGCAAGTGGGTTTTTGGGTTTTGCAGGCATAGATGACTGCTGTACATTAAACCTTTCCATGAGTTCTAGCAAGCTTCCTTTATTTTGAATTGTTGTTTTTCAGCAGTACACACTTCCTACAGCACAAAATTTTTTTAGGAACAAAAGAGTATTTGAGAAATAACTCAAAATGTTGGGAAGCCTTGAGGTCAAGCAGAAGCCAGTTCTTTTCTGACCGTACCTTTTTAAAAACTGTTTTGTTCTACAGAGTAAACTTGCCCCACAATATGAGCACAACTTTATTAGCAAAGAAATGAACACTAGTGTTGGGTTTCAGTTCAGGCAGTCTCACGAAGCCCAGCAGCAATTTAAGTTGCAACCACAACCTAGATCTAAGGAGTCTCTCTCATCTATCTCTTCTATCTGGGTGGAGTAATCACCTGTCTCCTGGAGAAATCAGATTACACCCCGCCTTTCCGAATTGGATCAACACCCGCCAATTGCGTGGAGTATTTCAGACAAACGGGTTGCCAAGCCTGTTACAGGCACATAAGACACTCAGGCTCCAGATCACTCAGTTTGACTTTTTTCAGCATAGTACAGGCATATCCTCTAATGACTTCCACTCACAGCCACCTCGGATAAGCATACTCCAAATTTGTGTGTTGAAAGTGAGGGTAAAACTACGAAGTGTTGAAAGGAAACAAAAGACTGTGGCATCTCCAAGGGGCAGTTGCTTAGCAGTGTGTGTGACTGTAAATAAATACACTGTGTAAGCTACTCAAGGAGGTTACATGTGTCTTACTGTGGGAAGCTGGAAATTTCTGTAGGGATATTAAACTGCTTTGACACCACAGAGAGATGCTAAACCAGAGAAACCTTAAGTGACAGAAGCTTAAAATTACCACTCAGTAAAAATGTGGCACCCAAGTGAAATTGCTGAAATGTGAGTTTGTTGAATGGTTTTGGGGGTGCGTTGTTATCTTTTTGTTGGTTGGATTTTTTTTCTCTGTCTATATATTCATTCATGACACATGAATCTAAAGTTTTTGGAAAATGTTAATCAGAAAGGAATTACCTAAGGGAATAAGAGATGAATAGATTATTTAATACAACAGAGATGCCACCATTCAGTCAGAAGAACAAACAAACAAAAAAGGAAGAGAAAAAGTTGCATATTATTTCCTAGGTAATTTTAAGAACTTTTCCTTTAGCTCTCTTAGTTACTACAAAAGAAAAAAAGACAATATTTTAACTTGTGTGCAACAGGGAGAAATTTATTAGACCTATTTTTAGTGTTTGTAAATATCAGAACTACAGAAAAAATTAGTTGCGGCCTAAATTAACAGCGATATAGTGACCACGTCTTGAGTATAGAGGAACTGTGATATGTGATCTTTCCTTAGACCTATCCTTAATTTTTAAATTAACTTTTATTCAAACAATAGATAATCACAAAGAAAATAGACACAATGTGAAGCAAATTTAGGGAAAAAAAAAATTAAAATGTGGCTGGCACCAAAGAAAAGGCTTTTCTTTAACTTCATGAGCTTCAGACTGAAGCCCTGAAACAAAACAGGGACTAAACACATCTTTCATTTTTATCAGTCATCCAGTTAATGTGTTTTTCTGAAAAGAAATGTATGAAGAATAAATTTACTCTGTCCATCTTGGGGTGCAGTAAATCATAACATGGAATTACCCAACAACATTTTGAAACAGCAATAGCTGGAAACTCAGCCATAAATAATGCTCAGACTTTGCCAAGGCCAAATGAGGGCTCATGAGGAACATACTGATAGAAAATTAAACCCATAATTTTGGGAATGATTTTTCCTTCATTTCTCCTTTACTTCCCCTTTTCTAAGTCTGACTTTGTATTTCAAAAGCAGCAAAGAAAACATTTCTGCAAGACTGCATTAAATCTGCTGAATATTAAATTTCCTTCAGAAGCAAATTTCTATAGTCACACCTATAACATAAAAATAAGCCCAAAATTGGAAAATTAGCTTTCTCCTTGATCTATATCAATTTGTTCCCCATACTGAACGACTTAAATGACTTCCCATGATACATAAATGGGTAAAATATGAAAATCTGAACAACTGCCAACTTAATTCTTCCTCTGTATAAGGACACAAGTTATTACCTTACAGTAACTGATTTGCCTTGGTCAGTTCATAGAAAGAAATATATGCAAATGCCTAAATGAACACAAGCTGTAGGATCAACATCTGAAATAAGCCATAAATAAGGCTTTATGCTGGTGTGTTGTGGGGGTCCATCCAAGAACTGGAGCTGGCACAACCAGAAGTTCCTAGGGGGGAAAGGTCTGTTTGAGAGCTCCACAGGACTTTGAAAGATTCCAGTGTCCTTAACCCCTTTTTTACCAAGCCCAGTTCACCTCTGAGTGAAGTGGTTGTAGGTTTTGAGGGTTCCCCCCGCCCCCCACCCCCCCTCCCCATCTTTCTCTTTTGTTTGTAGTCTATGCACAGCAGTTTTCCAAAGCAGCAGTATTACAGCAGCACACTGCTTACAGATGCCTCACTCTCTCATCTCCCAAATGGTAAGGAATGCTTCGGTGGGAAATCGTGTCCACATTAAAGAACATGGACAAGAAAAAGGAGTGAGCAGCCCTCGAGCTAAAAACCCCCGCACACTAACTGGGACAATTGAAAGACTAGGAAGGAATATGCTCTGGCACTATTTATCTTATACATGTCACAAAAAACACCTTTCTTCTTGTAGTAGGTCATACTGAGAGTAAATTCTGTCCCCAAACTCTTTTGAGACCTGTTTCTTTGGATTTTTACTCATTTTACCTCTTCTTCCCAGGAGACATTCACCTTTCTCTTTTCCCCAGGCTGGGTGGGCATCCTGGGTCTTTAAGCTTTGCCAAAGAATTTTAGTGCTATGCTGGAGTCAGGAAGTCAGAAAGGAAAAAGGGATAGCAGTGAAGGTTGGTGGGAGAAAAGCTGGAAATTTGGCTGTAGATATCCTCCAAAGGAAGAACCCTGACAGAAAGGAATGAACTTCTCTTTGGCACACCCAAAGGGCCAGAGGTAATTTGACTGGAAAAATTGTGCCCGTCAGATGAATTTAGAAACATGCTTTCTAGATCCAGCCAGCACTGTATATTTAATTTTCAGATTCCCTCTTCAGATCTTTGTTTACAATAACAGATGAAAAGAATTACTTTTACTTTCTGCCTCCATGCTCTTCTATTTTCCCTAAGGCAACAACAGTAATAAAATGAGTTAAAGGGACTAGTGTTCAATTATTGCCAGCTATGTTTTCGCAAAGTATCACCAGATATGGCTGAGGGACACTTGTTTAGTCACTTTTTACTTTCTGGGTTTTTTTGCTTTTTCTTTCTTTCCAAATTAAATCATTGCACACTGATGAATCCATAAGCCTACAGATCCATCCTCTCCCTTCCTATATTTTAGGGAGGGGATGGAAAACTTTAAAGGAAGCACAAACTAAGACGGCATGTGAATATTTTGGCTTTAAATATTATTGTAACAAATGAGATGGTGAATTAAATTACAGTCATGTGATTCTACTTGCATGAACAATAAATTGAATAATTAGGTGCCAGCCACACTTGAATGCAAAGAAGCATACATAGAATATGGCTATGTCATAAAATATGTGTAGTGTAACGAGCCTTGCTGCTTCGTCAATGGAAATAGGTTTCTGATACAAAGTGATTCCAAACTGCTGTCAAGAGAACTATTAAGCATAAAGAAGTTAAGCACAGTTGGAATCAGGTAAGAGATAATAACTAGGTAAAATTTAATGGCAATTAAATAGCCCAGATAGATGTCTATCTCCTATAAATTACAATACAGTCAGTGCTTACCCACATGCAAATGTGCTGGTACACTTCAGCTGTGTACACAAAGTGTAACTCTTTCTGGACCAGTGTGTATGTAACTGTGACAGAGCAGATGTAGAAATTTGCTGGTATCAAGTAAAAGTACTTGGTACTCTTTGTATCTGCTTGTACATCAACGTATATTTCTCACCAGAAACATCCAGGGAGAGGCTGGTATCTTACAGTATGCTAAGTGTGTGTAAGTATCTGTCATCGTGCAGCTTGTCCTATGTGACTTTGTTAAAGTACTTACTGAAATTTTATAGATTTATACATGTCAAGGCCAGAAGGGACTATTTCAACAATTTAATTTGACCTGGAATCTTTAAATGTGGCTAAATAAATTGGATTGTCAAGTCACACCTGAAAATAACATCCTAAGGTGCCCTTCAGAAACATATCTTTTAAGCTTTCATGTCATAGAAACTTATGGCACCCTTTGATAGGAATTTCCCTCATTATTGTGTAATTTGTGAACTATTGCTACAGTGCCTCAGCCAAATCTAATGCAGAGATGTATCTACTAAATAGCAGCCAAAATTTTTAAAGCAATGGCAAATTAATTGTTCAAGGACTAAATGAGGTTTCCCATCAGGAATGGATCCTTAACCCATGCCTACCTGTAAAGCTAACTAGTGTTTCTGATAACTTTTGCAAAGTACACAAGCTTTGCTTTTCTGGTTTAAGATATCCCAGGAATGTCAGAAAAGAATTGTAGCCACTTTTTTTTTCTTTTTCCCTCAGTTACCTATTATTTAACCCACATGTAATGCAGAGGTTGCCATGTGTTTTTGTAGGGGCCCAGGTGACTGATTTTTAAATGAAATACTAAGGCTCACTAGTGAGGAATATGACTAGCAGCATGACTGTTCAGTAAGTTTAGTATAAAAGCGAGAAATATTCTGTAGAGACTTTGTTTTCTTTGATCATTACCAAGGTCTGGCCAGGAATCATGAGAAATATTCACAGGACTTACAGAAACCAGAATAGATCAAATGAGACACTGAAGTCCAGAATAGCAAGAAATCCTCACAGAATTGCTCATTTAGTTGAATTACATAAGCAAATATCTTATTTATTATTTATAGCCTTTAATTTTTCATGAACAATGTTACTTTGGTGCTTGTGATACTCTATACTGAGGAAATGGAAATTTATTGTAATACTAAGTACTTTCATGGGACAGTAATTATGATTTTATTGGAAAACGCTATATTTTGAGAGAAGGTGTAGCAGTTAACCTTCTTCAGAGAAGTTCTGCTCTAAGTAGGTATTGCACAGCTGCGGTGGGAAGGTCTTTCAGGAACTCTTCTCAGCTTACTCATAAGGAAAAAGATCCAAAACACACTTTAAAAGTTTTATCTACCTAAACAGTGAGTAAAGCTTAAGTAATTAACATATACTAAGCCCTTTAAGAAACAGAAATTAAAATGACTATTTAAGTAACAAAGGGGTATAACGAGAGCAGGAATAGGCCCTGTTGGCTGCTCTCCTCAAATCCCGTGTGGACCTTCCTGAGCCACAAGCCTGCTGTGCTGGGACTGGCATGACTGACAGCACCAGGATAAGGAATCCCTCTGAAGGAGTGAAAGCAACGCTGAATTACCTCTTATAATTACGAGAGGAAATCTCGGAGGTCATAGCTGAGGTTAGCAGTGGGGCAGGGCCGGGGTTACGCTTGTGCTGCAGCTGCTGCAGTGCACCTGGCCCATTAGTGGGGACTTGCATTTTCAGCACCGACTTACCCTGGAGATCAATAATCAAAAGGAGGGTTTTTTTAAAAAGACCTCAATGTAGAAGTACAGACTGTCATGTAGAAAGTTTTGAACCATCACAAGTGAGGAGTATATAATATCTTAGGAGTGGTACATGCTGAAAGCAGTATTTAATCAAGTCTGGTTTATATCTCACTTTATTTGTCTTCTTTTTCTCTTGTTCCCTCTAATAAGAATCTGTTGAGATATTTTTATGGCCTTTATATTTCACACTCCCAAGGTACTGACAATGATTTTAAGGAATAAATAAGGGAGGAATGATCAATTTTTTAAATTATCTGTAATTAGAGTTAGAGAAGTTGCATTAAATATGTTGTAATGCACTCTTTTATGGCAAGGACGGGTAGCTGTAAATATTAAAATACAATGTTTCGAACACATCAAGATATGTATTCCCTCTTTGTAGTTGCCTACTGAAAAGTGGACCCACATTACACCTCACCTACGTATTTATTTTATTTCTCACCTACCCCTCCTTAATTTTTTTTAGAATTAAAAAAAAAAAAACAACAAATAAAACCACCCCGCACAACCTTAAGAGGATCTACTGCCAGGGTCACCTTCGACTTGTGATCAGCTGGTGTAGCTGTCCTAGCATCACAGGAAGCAAAGAATCAAGGTGAATAAAAGTTACAGTATAAGCAGTCCTCTCAAGCTTGCCACAGTCAGAGGATGGGGACCTGAACCTCCCAGCTTACTCCAGAACGTGTGTCTCTACAATTTTAAACAACTAAGCTGAATTAGAATCAGCTTAGTGCCATGTGTAAAGCATACTCTTTCTTACTATGGTGAATTTCTAAAAATAATTATTTAAAAAATACAAGCATATACTTTTATTCTAGGCACTGAATCTCTTATTAGTTTTCTAGGTTTTTACTCCAGCTATGAAAAAAATCTACTTAATGCAATATCATAATACTTCACATGAGATGAAGCAGCAAGGTTAGTTAATTTGCTCACATACTTAACACTAGCCCTTTTTTTTTTTTTTTAACCTTGAGTATTAGATATTCTAGGCTTCACCTTGCAAAGTACTCCTGAAAATTATTTGTGGACATGAGCACGGATTAATTTAAATGCATTATTTCTATGTAATGAGATAGCCTCAGTATCCAGCATTTCAGTCGTCCCATCACCTATTTAGCTTAGCCCATATTTCTTAGTTTTTTATGCAATCTACCTCTACTGTTCCCAGATGGCTTTTTTTGAAGACAACTGTCCTCTATGGCCTAGGTAAAGACTGATGAGACTATTTTTATTATGACCTAGGAAATTATTCAAATGGAGCTCTCTAGAGGCATATGGTTGGCATTATGAATATTTTACAGAATCATCTCTGAAAATCAGGCCAATAGCATATACACACGGGGCCAAGTTCCACTCTCACTTATACCTTGGCAACCACGATGATTTCCCATTTGGCTTTGCTATGCAAGTATTTGTTTGGCTTATTGCATGCATGTATTTTTTATCTGTTTTTCCTCTTCTCCAGCCCTATTTCCCACACTGTTACTATAAAGAAGACAGTTATTATCAGTGTGGAACGATTGCTATTTGGGGGCTACTGGCTATGTCTCTCTTACCTCACAAATACAGGGAATAGGATGTACAGAGGAATGAGGGAAAATGTTCAGGAAATGATGCCTATTGTAGCAGTGTCCTTCCTGAGGCATCAACACTGATGCAGAATGTTAAAACCACTTTGACCTCAATATTGCTATGAACTCCATGCAGGGAAGAGCTCTGGGGAACCCACTGGCTCTAGAGAGATGCTACAAAGAGAAAGCACTTCCTGGAACTCCCTCGAGGACTGGGACCTGGAGCAGGGCAAAAAGGGGTCAGAACATTACGTACCTTCTCATCAGGAGATGGGTATTCAAGGGTTAATATTTCTTATTCTGATATTTCTTCTATATTCTCTTTCTTACTGATTTTTTTTTTGGTAGATAAATTCTAGTTCATCTGCTTGATTTCCATTTGTAAATTGAAACTCGTGGTCATGAAGACAAAATTTCAATATAAGAGGACTGAGAAAACTCAAGAGTGAAGTTATGATCAGAGTGTGACCTTACAGAGTAGGAAAAATACTTTAAGAATTAACACATTAGGACATAATAAAATATTTACAATGTTTTATAAAAGAAAAAAATATGCTAAAAAGATTTGTACTTACCACAATATCTTTTCCAGCCCACTTGCACTCATCCCTTCGGGAATGTGATACAGGCCAAACAATCTAAAGACCCAAAACAAAAATCACATTGTGTTATTTCATGCTTCAGCATTCACAAATTGCAGACCAAATGCTAGAATTTATCAAGTTTATCTTCCCTCCATTCTTTTCCTTATTTCCTTTTCTTTCTTAAAATTTGACAACAAAGAAATTAAATATTGGGAACAAAACAAGGGGTAATAGGTGTCACAGTAAAATCAATCTTGAAATACTGTCTACATTGTGAATTTCAGCTGTGAATCTCCAGTCCTAATGATAAGAGGGTTGACTCTCCATTAAGTGAGTGTTCTTTTAATCTTTTAAATCTCATGTAACAGAAATACAATCACACATTAGAGTCAGCATCAGAAATTAGGTGTTTGACTCTTCACTGCATCTAATAGTTCACTCTTTTGCTAGTTCAGTTAACTAAATAATAAAAAGGAGCCATGGTATTTGAAACCTATCACACCATCAAAATAGAAATGTTTATGCTGTTCCTACAGAGCTACCCTAACACAACTAATCCTAAATCTAGGTTTTCTGTAGTGTTTGCTTAGCAGAAAATGGATCTCACCTCATACAGAGAAAATCCAGAGACCCTCACAGTCAATTATTCATGTTTCTTTGAAAAGCTTTTAGGAATTACATATAGAATAAAACATGATCTTCCCATAAAATGCCAGGCTATTCATTTGGGAGCCTCAGATAATGCAATATGAATGGCCTTAAGTCTGGATTACAGTCTTGGTGTTCAATATAGATTGTAAATAGAAAGCAAAACACAAAATATTTTTAAAAAAGATGGAATGTAGATGACTGAAGGGGTCAAAGGAGATATTACAGATGATATTTGAAAATACAGTTTGCAACATTTTTTAAATTCAATTTTTTTCTAATGAAATCCAAACAGCAATCGAACATCATAAGCCTATAAAATAAGGCTGAAAATTTTATGAGCACATTCTCTCTCAGAGGATTCCCACTACTTCCTGTTGCTATTCTCAGCTTAAAATGTGCAGAGACGTGAAAATCTAAATTTACTAGGTTGAAAAACATTAACCAAACTTCTCAGTTATCCCAAAAGGACCGGTTCAAGTTTAGTTCAAGTTTTGGGCAAAAATCTCTATATTTTTCAAACCAGTGTATTTCAAATCAGATGTTCTTTTTCCTTAGTCTCACAGCAAAACCTTTTCCTCTAATTTGGTTTAAAAGACAGCTAAGTCAAATTGTTTTTATTATACTGAAAAATTTGGCTCTTTGAGTTTTGATGTGGCCATCAGCACTTAGACAGAAATCTGAGGAGTTTTTTTACATGATAGAAGCAACAACCAGTGAAGTTTGAGCTCAAGTGCAGCACTGGCTGCATTGTAATTTTGATTGAAGTTCCTTACATGGATCTCCTGTCTATAATAAACAGATCCCCAAACTCTTAAAGCCTTTTGCCTATTCTTAAATCTAGTCTAAATTCCCTAAGTCTGTTGCTAACATACACTTGCATGTAACTGATAGAAATTCTTTATTTAATATTGTAATATTTTTATATAAAGTCAAATGGTGTTCTAAAAGTATCTGAATGTGTAAGTATGTAAAATACAATCACTCCCTTTCTACAGAGCTGTTTTCTGCAATGGAAACACCTTCTTTCCTTTATTATTCCAGATGTTTTGCACATTAAGCTATTGATCCCTCAGAGAATTCAAATAAATAGCTAGTTTCCTTTATAGCTGCTCTAAAGAGAATAGAAAAGAAAATAGCCAGTTTTCCTTTTATCCTCTTATCCTTAGAGAGTACAAATGAATAGCCTGTCTTCCCTCTGAACAGAAAACACAAGGTATTTATTGCTATCATCTTAGGAAGCTAATAGTTAAATGGCCAAAAGGTCAGGAACACTAAGAAAAAAAAAATAATCCCTGGGTATTGAAGCAATATATCTCTCATAAAAGGGTACTTTCTGGATTCTAAAATGTGCCATCAAAATACTTAATATAACAAATCAAATGTCCACCCCATTGTTAACCTTCTTGGCATTTTGTCTTACTAAAATAAAGGAAAACTTAATTTTTATTTGGACTCCAACAGAAGAATGACACTTAACTGCTTGTCAGCTTTTAATTAGTCACCAGCTTTTACTGCAAAATTAAAATCTCTATCAAGAATAGCAATATTTTATGGAATTGTTCCTCTTTCATTAATACTGTAACTATTTTGGTTTGAAAGCAGGAGAAGCAGAGTGCCTACAAGTGCTGAGTTGAAGAAGAAAAATCAACACTTGGACTCCCAAATAGCTTCTTTTATCTGCAAAAAAATACAGAGCAGTAAGGCCTTTCTGTGTAAACTGTCATAATAGATGTTTGGCTTTTTCAGAAGTTGTCAAAAAAGTATGTCTTGTTTGGGAAATTCACTTATCATTTACTTCTTTTTTGTAGTCTGAAAAAAAAATATTGTAGATTATATAGTCAAAGGTCACAGGCTCCTTATAAATTTCGTTTCATACAGTCAGCAAATATTTTTGTTGTAACAGTATTCCTGACATCCAAACACTGACTACATAATTCCGACAGTGCACAACATAGTCTGAGTAATAGGGAGTCTTTAACATTAAAAGTATATATTTACATTGTACAGAACATGAATGAACGTACCTTTTGATATTCCTTGATGTTAACCAGGTTGAAAGAAAATATGTGATCCTTTGCTCCAACATACAGCCGACCACGTTCTTCATCCAAGAGGAAAGTATGGTAACTCGAGCTATTAGCTAGTCCATTGAAATTGATTATATTGTTGGATTCTAACATTTCTGTAAGATAAAGGTAATACTTTTGTTGTTAACATGGTCAAATGAAATAGAGACTTGTATTTTGGGTTGTACAGATATAATGTTAGGAATCTGTGCTTATGGTGTAGAAACAAGTGAAAGCATTATGTACCTGGGCCCTTGAATGTTTTTATTTCACACACCCAAACTGCTTGTGAGTTTCAGCTCTACACAGAGGTCAAAACAACAGTGAAATCAATTAAAAGCCTGTATGAGTTTTTAGGTGGTAAAATTCTATCCATGTAGCTCATCAACTGTTGGACAAAGTTCAATTTTGTTCAATCAATGAGATTTGCAAGGATAAACTTGAGGATAACCAGCTGATAAAAAAACACATCTAAAGACAAAATCTCCTACTTCCAGCAGACGAAACTGTTTCATGAAGATCTGTAAGTTATGAGAAAAGGGACAAGAATGACTAGTTGATGAGATAAAATAACATGTAACATCTATTCTTAAGTGTATTATCTTCTGACCTTTCTCACACAGGCAGCATGTTGTTCCCTTGCTTGGAACAAGAATGAAACTAGGGAAAGTAACTTTGCCTCTTTCTAAACTCAAGAGTAATTTTCTAGTTCTGATATTCCTCACAGAGCTTTTGCATTTTCCATGGACAGCAATTTGTAAATACAAGGATCCACAGAATTATCTCAGCTATTCAAATGTTAACAAAGTCATATGCATTTTTCTGAAAAATATTTTTACCATAAGTTAATATAGACCATAATAGTATAAATATTAATGAGAACACCCTTTCTTTATGCCTATCTATATCCATATTGGACCAAAACCAAACCATCTATATCATATTAAGGCATGTCTGCACTAGTAAGTCATCAATAAGAAAGTTTCCTGGTGATGACAAATCCTATATGGTTCAAGCCCTGACCTTATGAAGTATGAAGGTCAACATGCAGTTTTAGGAGCAGGAGCAGTTCCATTGATGAAGCCATGAAGACGGGGGAGAAAGGGAGTGAATATATCCGCATCCAAGGGGTGATGGCCAGAGCTTCGGGTATGTAATGCTTATGTCAATTCTGCCACATGTGCAAGCCAAGGACATATGTAACTCCTCTTAGAATGGATGCCAAATGCCTGGATGTCTAGGATTCACCTCACAGTGCAGCTACCTTCTATGTTTTTTTTGTTTTCAGTAAGATCACTCCCATTTTCTACCATTACTCCAGCTGAGGAGTGAGTGTAAGATAGCATCCCGTATGCTGTTAGAAGTTAAGGAGAAACTGCTGTTAAAACCAAAGTTTCTGCCTAATTTTCAACTCATTTTCCTTCTTTTTCACTCATTCTTTTGTATTACGAAGGAAGATGTAAGGTGGGGATTTTTTGGACCTATGTAATAGTGATACTTTTGATTTTACAGAATTTCACACCTGCAGCTTTGCAGGTCCGCAGATGTTAAACCTATTTTTGATGTTCACTTATACTAGGTGGATTTTGAAGCAGGTTGAAACTCTGCAAAAACATTAGCACGCAACATGTTCAAGGAAGACAAACACTGATAGTTGCATACCATTTGGGATAGCTTTTAGCTTTAGTATTCCTTTAATTTATTTGGAAAACCTCTCACTACCACCAAAAATAGTTAATTGATGTAGCAGCGTAGCAAAGCATCTGAGCAGACACTATATTTTGTTCTTTATTCTACACTTTTTGTCCCTAAATATAACTATACATTTATGTCACAAACTTGTACTGCTCAAGACTGAAGCTCACTTTTTAAAAATTATTTTTTTTTTAAATGTAACAATCAAATTACCCCAAGCAGTCTTGTCAAAATAATTCTTATGGCTTCCTGCCAAGTTCTAGAATTTGACTCTATTGTCCTCCAGTTCACTTATTTGCATTTTGTAAGAGACTTTACTAATTCTCTTTACTTTGTAATGACTGATTCAGATGTTGAATGTCGACTCGCTGAATAGTGAGTGATGTAGATGATTGATTGCTTAACTTGTCTTAAAACTCTCTTGGCTAGAAATGCTTTGCTGTCATCTGTATCTGATCATTTTTCTTATAATACAGCTGTCAAAAACCTTTGTAATTTTTTCATCTTTGTTGGTTTGAACTCATATAGGTATGATTCTGCCCTTTGTGACTGTGGCGTAAAGACAAGTGTCTGCTGAAGTCAGTGTTACACAAAGGTAAACCTGATAAAAATGGAAATGAGATCAGTTAGGCACACAGCTACTTGGCTTAAAAGAAGCCTGATATGATTTTGCTAACGCAGAGTTCTAAATATTCACATTTATAGATGGTGATTGATGTTTTCTTTTCTTTCTAATATTCATGAAAAATGTGAGATCATAGCATTGAAGTCTAAGGTTTATTACGGCCAAGAGTAAATTACATCATCATCTTCACTGTTCATAAGTCTCCACAGTATAACTTAAAAGGACCAGGTGTGGCTGTGCAGGGAAATATATACAGCTTTTCTTTTCTTTTAATTTTCTGTGACTTTCAGAGCATGCAACACAGCTAAAGGTAACACTGTTGGGTTTTTTATGAACATGCAATTTAAAGTCAAACTAAAACCTAAATTCCATTGCCTTCTCTAAGAACGGGACATTTCTTCTAGGGTTTAATTCAGTATGTGTCATATGGTCACATTA
Source organism: Oreocharis arfaki (assembly GCA_013398015.1). Lineage (NCBI taxonomy): Eukaryota > Metazoa > Chordata > Aves > Passeriformes > Paramythiidae > Oreocharis > Oreocharis arfaki. The sequence goes on from VZRR01009787.1 coordinate 706,137, forward strand.
CCGACTTTTGCAGATGACAACTAGATTTCCACAGTCTGTTGCCCAAACGATTAGGCCTAAACATGCTCCAAGCAGTGTATTTCAAATCAGTTTCTCCCTGTCAGGAATCAGGTTGAGAATATAGGCTGAGGAGAAAAATGTCATTTGTGTGTTGATGATTCTCAATTACTACTAATTTCAGTAGGTTTGAGCTACATAACAGAATAGGAGGTGAAATCCTAAATGATTTTTGCAGTTCCTCTGCTGTTTATTTTAATTGATATGTATTCATCCAGTGATGAATGTGGCTTTACAGGCCATTCTGGAACAAGGTGTTGAAGAGCAAAGCAATGGCATTTGCACAATCAATATAAATTAAGTATTCCAATTCCTCAAATTCATTAGTTTCAAAGTGTTTACTATCCAGTGTCTTCAGTATCCAATGAGTGACTATTGCTGAGAGAAAGAGCAAAGACAGGTCTCAATCCCAGAAGGGCACTGGTATCCATCAATTCTGCTAAGGCGATCACTCATGCTGGCAAGGCTCATGGATGATCAGTGATAACATAAGCCAAGATTTACAACAAAGATTGCATTGTAATGACAAGAAGAAATGATGAATGCATTCAATGAATCAACGAGATTAATACTGTCTACTAGGCATATCCTAATTGGTTTTTTCTTTTTCCTTTTTTTTTTTTTCTGTTATTAAACGTTGGCCTATTCACGACCTAAGCAGACAGGTAATGGCTGATGACTGCCTGTTCTTAAAGTCTTTTTTTCTTTACTTCCTCTAGGATCTGTGCAGTTATTTTTATTGCGAAGATGTAACGTTACTCTACCTGCCTTTTTTTCAGTAATTTCCCAGAGAATTTCTTCAGTAATTGCCCTGAGATAATTTTCTCACTTCCTTTTGACACATCCTCAGCTGTAATCACGCCTGTAGCTTTGAACAGGAATGAATGAGCCCTATACAGCTAACCACTGCACACTACAACTAGAATTGTCTGTGAAATGCTGTATGAGACAGATTTAAAGAGGGTGGTAGCATTTTGAAGGTAAAAGAGATGTCATTACTTTTGTTATTGGTGCCTGATTCCCACATTTATTAAGTGTTTCAGGTGACCAAAACTAACAGTATGAAATGCATCATATCTTAAAAAATAATCATATTATAATGAATGTGATGATCACTGAAACCAGATGGAGGTTGAGTTTCTCAAGGTTTTGTGGGCTAGATGCTCCTAATAACCACTTCAACTAGCTTTAATTCACATTCCTGACTTGCATGCTCCATCTTATTATCCTTTCTCTGCCAGTGTCCAAGCTTGAAGTATTTGACCTTTTTCAATGCCAAAGACTCGGCATGGTCTTTCCTCTATTAACTGATGTGTCTGTTGATCCAGTCTGACTTGTGTCAGAACATTTACTTTGCCAGACCGAGTTGGCAAATTTACAGAAGAAAACCAGCCCCTAACTCTTGCCTTCATTTTAATACATGGTTATTTAATTTGCTAAAGGAATTGTAACTTAATAGTATATATACACACAGAGGGCCAAATTCCTGCTGTGAAATCCATGGAGATATGCATGCACAAGGAATGTAGATTTGGTTTATTTTTATCACACTTCTTCATTAGAGAAGGAGCCAGAAAACTACAGCTATAGCTAAGATGAACACAGTCAGGCAGATCCTGAAGTTTGCTTTATCCATGGTTGGTATTCCACTGTAAACCTTGTTTTATGTCTGTGTTCTCTCAGTGGAGTTTGTCAGGAGGAGAACATAACAAAAGAAAACCATCTTATTTTCACTTATCTACTAGCAGGCAAACTATCTTTAATCTTTTTAGTGAGAGGGAGTTTGTCTGTGTAACAGCTTAGAAAATGTGTGGGCTTTGGCCTACGTCCCTGTCATAGACTTCACAATGACAGACACCAGCCAAGACTGTTTTTGTTGATAAGGGTCAAAATGGCACATAAATTTCTCTAAAAGCCAGAGGAAAGGTCTCCTAGTTTCCTCAGCAGGATTCAGATCTGGCCCTGTCCCATTCCTGGTGACTCCACAGAGTGACTGGATCATGCAGGGAGTGGTGCTCATCACAACACGCTCGTGAAGCCAATGAGTGGGTTGCTGGTTGCACAAAACTCTCGACCTTCATTCCTTTGCCAGCAGCGATAAGATCTCACTGTAGATCTCCCAGCAGTAGATAAAAGATGAGTCAATGCCATTATGCCATCAAACAAGGATTTTGCTGAACTGTGAGCAGTGCCTCCCACAATGTCATGCTAGAACATTTCCTTCTTCTCTCGCCAGGCCTCTACTTTGGCTACAGAGGATCAGGTGGCCACATGTTTGCACATGCATTTGTTGCTTACACAGATGCATATTGTGCCTGTTCTGTATATCAGCATGTGTATCTTTCTAAATAATCCCAGGTGTAAATTAGTCATTACTCTTTGAGTAATTATTTGCTAAATTCTTAGATACATGCAAGGAAAGGAGTGGGTATTTTAACTTCCAACCTCTCTCGTAGCTTCCCCATTTTATTGCTGTGAGTGCAGATGGTGACTTCTGCCCCAGTCAAGCAGTTAAGGAAAAGGCAGGAACTGGCAGGAAATCAAGAGAGCTTCCTGCAAGGCATGAGCCAGCAGAGCTATTTGGCTAAACCAGCAGTGCAAGCATAGAAAAGGCATTCTTCTTGTTGGGAGTCCAGTCCCCACCCAGATGAGAAAATGGCTGCCATACAGTGGGATATTTCAGTGGGGTATTTCCTTATATAATGGAAAACACTAGTCTGAAATCAGGTGAGCTTGGCACCATGCCAGACCTAATGCTTAGTAAAATGGCCAATAGCCTGAAGGACAACAACTCCTTTCCCCCCATCTAGGATTTAACGACTTTATACCACAATTATTTTCTTTCACTGACACCTCAGACATCACTGGGACCTTGGGATCTAGCCCTTAGTGAGGAGAATGGTTCAGTCATTCACCCTAATTAAAAGTAACTTGCAAACAGACTGTGGTACAATTCAAACTTCTGCAAATCAAAATAATGAAAATGAATTCATCCTTTTTTTTTTCTTTCTTTCTTTTTAGCATTTCACTCGAGGTGGGGGCGAAATAATTGCAGAAACTTTTGTTTTGTTACATCTTCTAGTTTAATGGGTCAGATTATCTGCCTTTCAGTTATATTCAAACTGTTCCAATATTTCCAAACTATTTTTACTGGTAAGTCTTTGATTTTATATAAGGAGCAGAAGAATAAAGAGACATACAAATCATCAACACCCTCCCCTCCAAGAAAAACCCCAACAAGTTATACTTTCAGATAATTTTAGAATTTTTCTTCTCGGAAATATCAGAAAGTCATCAGTTTATCTCAAATGAAACAAAAAACAGGCTTATGAAGTGTATGAGATCACATAGTGCTATAAGTGATTTATCCATTTTTAGAAATGTAACATGAAAACTTGTAATCAGCACCTTTGGGTTTTTGCTACACTAGTCTCAGAGATACTTGAAACTACACAGCCCTTGTTGTTGATGGCAATTCACTGTTATTGTAATTTGAATGAGATAAATCACTCGGAGAAAAGGGAGGGTTATCTTATCAGTAATCAAAATACAATTGGAACAGAGCCCCTCACAGCTGTTCAATCAGTCCTAGCTTTCATCCTCTTCATCTACCTTATCATAATAGTTGCCAATCACCTGGTTTCGCTGAACTCTACTGGAAGCAGAAAAAACCAGTACTGTATTTGTTTTTGAGCAACACTTTTGCTTCTGAGAGAACATGTTCAGAAACACAGTTTAGGGAACTATTACAACTTATGAATTAGAGGTAGCTAGGACAAGATATACAGTTTTTTGTGCACTTGTGACGTAAACCAAGCATTTTAAATGAAACACTCCTGCCTACCTTCCACTGCAGCAAAGAAAACTTGAGGGTTATGACTATAGTTTGATTAAAACCAGATACCTGGAAGGAAGAATGTTACACCAATGTTTTGTTTCAGTTGCACCAGTATAAGCATGGAATCCTTTGACTTCAAAATACTGATGCATATGTTTCTTATACTGTAAAACTGAGAGAAGATTTTAGCTCATTAATGTCAGCACTATTTAGCTACATGACAGCCCTTAAAGTGTTTTTGGTTTGAGTAATTGAAGGGGTCACATGATATTTCAAAGACATAAAACATATAGATTTTTAAAGCCAACCTGTTTTCCCTTTATTATTTGCATTATTTGTCCTTTTGGTCTCTGAAAGTGAATCCAGATTATCCCTATTGCTCAGCTGTTTTCTTATAAAACATGAGAAATATTAACCTATGGGCTAAACAAAGACCTGTAAAGCTTGATCTCATATATTTGTAAAAATACTGTAACATCCCATATTATGGATTTGGCTTTGTGAGAAAGGTTATGGCACATATTTAACTGTGAACTTCACAAGTATTTAAGCCCAATATTGTTAAAAAATCACAGACTTACATTGCCTGTACTACCTATAGCATTTTTTTGTGTGTGTGATGAATCAGGCAGAAATATAGGACGGCAAAAGGAGACCACAATCTGGTTTTACTAAGACGTTATCTGTCTAAGCGAAAATTTATCTGTCTTGAGATTTGAGTAGGTAACATCTTTGCTACCTCCCACTTGTGCTAGTATAAGAACTGCTCAGGAGAAATAATGAAAGTGATACATCACACTAATGAGCACCCAGATCTTAAGGAGATCTGTAACTATCAAGGTTCTTGAAAATGTGGCAAAATAATACAGCAAAATAATGATCTAATGCAAAGTTTATAAACATTCTAACTCAAACACTAGCAGGCATATTAATTAGCTCAGCCCTCTGAGCTTGGTTAGCCCAGTGTGGCACTGCATGACCTTAAATTGCACCATCTGAGCTAGCACAGGTAAACAGCCAGCTAAATCTCATTCATTAAATAACTCAGTTATCAGATCTAGTTAGAAGTTAATCAATTTTCAACTCTCTATATGATACTTCTGTGAAGTTAGTCTTCAGCGAGCAGAACCGGTACTGGTTATCAATTAAGTAAAATTGTGGGTAGTTGTAACTCCAAGGAGTGATTACCTTATCTACAAACAGTACCGGCCTTGTCTCATTAAATATCGCATCACAGAGGCACGAACACCTTTGCAAGGCTAACGTGCAGACAGTTGTTTTGCCAGGACAGGGATGTATTTCATTTGCCCAAGCAGGAATGAGATGGGAAGTCTGTCATCTCCATGGCTGAACAACATGTTGGGTCCAAGTGTAGCATGGAGCACATTTTTCGCTTACTGACTGTTCCCAAATAAAGCAAGACACAGATTTCCAATTCATTAACTTTTTCCGCCAGAACAAAAGCAAGGCAGGAGAGGAGCTGCTGCTCTCTACAGGCACAGCTACTTGCTCCAGACATTGACCATGCTGCAGTATATGTGCACCTGAGTTACCCTGAAACTCACTTAAGTACTCACAGCGTCCAACAACACTGGCTAAGAAGCCAGCAAAGATTAACTGATTTTGCTCTTCATCTAATTGTGACTCAATAAAGCTGCATGTTGAATTATGAGAGTGTTTTCTTAGGCAAGCTACTTTGAAGTTAGGTCAAGAAAAATTATTATATTTTTTCATAATCATGACAATGAAAGATATACTAAATGCAAGGACAAAATTGATGCCTTTTGTACAAGTACAATTTGAGACGTTTTAGGCTTATTTATTTATTATTATTAAAGTCAGTTCATCTTCCAAAGAGTCATTACTTCTGAGTAAAAACTCAGATGAGAGTAAAACTGTCTGAATAATGCCAGAACCTGTCACGAAGTCTAAGGACTATTACATAAAAAACTACTTAAATACAATGGTGTTTTAGAAAATTCCCTTCTGAAAAGGGAACCCCCTAACAACTGAACCTGAAAGTTAAAAACCCAGTCAGTGTCTTTGTGATTTACACACCATGGACTATTAGGAGTCAAAAGTAACAACAGTGTCCATATGTGTACTGGAGTTGCAGTTATGATAAAACCTTTCCACATGCAAGTGTATTCCTCTCCCAGGGCAAGAGTATTAAAGTATTTTTAAACTCTTAAAGAAATCTTGCTTTCAGGTACTAAATCAATGCACTTCAAAAATAAATTAGCTCACTTAGAAGAATTGGCAAATATGAGCTGTTAAGTTTCATAGGGATATCAGAGGAAATTTTTTAAAAGACTGGTGGATTTATTTTCAAGTTCACCTTGCTGTTTGACAACCAAGTTACCATTGACTCTTGGAAAGACTAATAGGGTAGGTCTGTAAAGGTTTTAGATGTCAAAATTGAGACTGTGTGAGAATGAGGGTGACCTGCAGAGGGTGAGCCATCAGTAAATAACTGTGTCAGTGCTTTCACTCGTTTAAGAGGCTGCAAGAGAGAGTATCTCTCCAGCTTCTAACACTGGGATGGGGGAAATCCAGCATAGGTAGATCTGATCTGAAATTAAACAAGCTCTAAACCGACCGCAGGCAGGTTTAGATTTGACAGCAGGAAGAAATTCTTTGCTATGAAGGTGGTCAGACATAGGCCCAGGCTGCTCAGAGATGTGGCCCTGAAACTGTTAAAGGCCACGTTGGATGGGGCTTCGAGCAACCTGGTCTAGTGCAAGGTGTCCCTGCTCATGGCGAGGTGTCCCATACTCTTGGAACTACATGATCTTCCATCCCAAACCATTCTATGCTTCTATAAAGTCATTCTCTGCCTTCTCCGATGTATTTTATTAATTTTTATTACTGAACTGACAATATAAACCTGCACAAATTATTTACTAAGATGATTTATTTAATATGCACAGTAGGGTTGGGAAGCTTACCAAGAATTTTAGTTGCATATGCAAAACTGCAAAATAGAATAAGTAACACGTGTTTTCAGCAGATTTGTGATGGAAAAGGCATCTGACTTGCTTCAAAAAAGGTCTTTTTATGCTCGAAAATCATGTGTGAAACTCTTGTCTTTATCTGTGTAACAACTCTTCGAAGTCCTCTGATTAATAAGATGCAAAAAGGGCTTTGGGTTAGTCCCGCTAGTAGGTAAATCATTACAATCATTATAATTTATATAGCAGCTGGCTTAGATGGACTGTGTCCAGCTTTTCGTATATGGGTACATATCAGTGACCTCATATTTTTAATTTCAGACATAGCTATCAACACTGCTTCTGTTAAAATTTGTTTTTGCAGAGTGGATCCACCCTTCACTTAGATCACATATCCAGCACTTTGAGGAATTGTCTTTTAACACTAATAGAATGGATGAGTAAAATTCATGCTTGGATTTACATCCTTCTCTCCTCTGATAGCTCTTGTTTCTTCTAATCCATAAGTGAGGTTTTGGATGAGTTTCAGCAAGGGGCTGAAAGCAGCAACTGCAGTTAAGCAGTCTGGGTAGCTCACATACAGATACACACAGCTCCACTGTGCACTTTAATTGCAGCAAAATATAGCAGGGACTTCTAACCCCTGACCATCCTTGCACAGAGCTCCATGCCAAAATAAAGTGATTATGCCCAATTTTGCTCTTAATTTATCCTAATGAAAATCAATGGATTTACACCATGGATAAAAGCTTCTGTTTGCTGTGGTTCTGGAATGAGTGCAATGTATTTATCATCCATTAGAATAAATTAGTAAACATTATTTATCAAATGTTTCCAGTTGCACCTACAATCTTCTGTGCATCAAAAAGGAACTTCCAGGTTTTCTCTTCCATCCAAATGTCATAAACATAATAATTAATCATCCAGCAGCAAACCCCCATTTCTCAAATCAAAGTGAATTTTGTCATGCCTGATACCTCTCTATCAACCAAAGTTTTAAATTTCTTACAGGTTACACAAACCAATCTAGATCTACTTTAATTATTTTTGCAATTATTACACATTCAAATAGAAAACAAGAAATTTATCATTAACTGATATATTCAAAACGGAAAGTAAACTTTGCATACAATTTTTAATTTGTTGGATTCTGGGCATACTCTAAAGGGGCTGGGAGGAATGCATTTCTAGCTAAAGTTTCACTACATAGCAGAAAACTTGGAACTGTAATTCTGACAACACCAAGAAATTACAATGTGAAGAGCTTTAACTAGTTTAAAAATCACCCAAAATTTGTCTTAATCCACTTCACACAACACACAGTTAAGCTGAAGAAATTCTTGACGTGGGCTATTGTAAATGGTAAAATTGGTTATAGTTTCAAGGGACAAAGCGGCAAAATCAAGAAAAAGAAATCTTTAAGAGGCTATTAAATTTAGAGACACAGTCTCCAGCTCACCAAGTTCCAGAAATTAAAATTGTAGGAAACTTATAGAGTATTCTGGGGAACTCTCACTCTCTGATTGACCTAACCCTGTCCTCTTCTACTGGGGAGAACCCCAGTTATGGAAACACGATATTAAATGTTTGCTTTGGCTGTGGTTGGAGACAGCGTATTTCCCTCCCAATTGTGTATGGATAAAAGTCAAGCCATGACCTGAGTCTTGACAAGGACAGGGAAGATGCAAAACTTGAAATCTAATTCAGCAAAATGACTGCTGCGACTCCCTTCTTAGCTGGCCATGGTGCCTCCCTAACCCTTCCTCCTCTCCACTCCATTTCCCCTCCTCAAAGCCTTTGGGGCCTCCCTGAGTGAGTGGAAGTATCTGCAAACAGCATCATTTCACACTGGTTGAATTCAATTTCTGTAACAGCATTCCAACCTCTAATTCTTCTAAATGCTTTTTGTTTTGAAATAACTTGTCCATATTCAATCTTCTAAGTGAACTTCAGAAAGACCCATCAGCAATTTCCAGTAGAGGTGGAAGAGGAAAAGTGAGTGGATTATCAACAACACTCAGGTAGCACCTCCTGTCTGGCTGGGCTTAATGCATGATGAGCTTTGGATACAACTCCATGGTGCTTGACCTCAGAGCACAGGTTCACTTGCTCAAAGACACGTCAATGTAAATACAGTTGGATTTGTTATAACAACAAATCACCTGGTACATCAGTCTGTATTTAGAGGAGCCTCAGAAGGGGATCTAAAGACAACTGAAAGCAATTTTATGATGTTTTGACTCCAAGACCACTCAGCCAGTCCCACCCGAACTGGCTCGTAGCAGGTTCCTGGTGGCTGCTCTCAGCTGACATGGCTCAACTTTAGCATGTCCAGCCACATCTCCTCCCACCTCCTGCAGCAAATGTCAGTAAGAGGGAGGTGACATGCACACAAGTTAGAAGTGGAAAGTGAAAATACTGTTCCAAAAGTAACAAAAACCAAGCAATATTTTGTTAAACAAAATTAAGTTGGAGGAGAGGGGGAAAAAGCTGGTGTGGCTGCCTGCCGTGCTAAAAATCCGTCTTTTTCCACAGGTTTTATTCTTTTCCACTCTCTTTGAACTAGCAGAAAGGACATCTAGCCCACATCACTGATCCTAGCTGTCCCATCAAACTAAATAAATGGTAGCTCTTCTTACATCAACACAATAGCATCATTATCCTCAGTGTTAGCATCCAGAAAGAAAAATAATGGAAGTTTTTATTTCTGAAGCGCCAGTGGAATATAAATGAGAATCATTATATCATTTTTGCTCAAGCCACAAAAACTGCACTTTTCTTACCAAGACAGAAATCAGAGATCACATTCATATCATTTACTTTGTGTCCCTGTCAGAACAGAAGCCTTTAGAGAATGATCTGTAGATTGAAGGTATCAGTGAAATGGTCCAGGCACACTGAAATGGAAAGCAGGGTTTGCCTTCTTATCTTTACTATGTAAAATGAGAATTACGAAAATGTAACAATTTTTGCAAAAAGTACTGCAAATTTTAACCTAGTTTATTTTTTCACACTCTACATGTAATTGCACTTTGTGCGCTTTGAAGCAGGACCATTTTTCACCTGGATTTAGGAAACATTGTCCATTGGCACCAAGTTGCCATGCCTGCACAATGTGAGTTTAATGAATTTCTTACACACGTTGTGTAGCCTCAGTGTAAAGTTTGGTTCATGTAAAGGGCGCATTAAAAGTTGGAATGCTGTGGGGGAAAAGGCAGGGCACTTTCCAGTTCCCCTTCCAGACCCAATGATATTATTCATTCTCGGCAGCTCCACTGGTTACTCTACTAATTTCCCTCCAAAAGAACGCTCCTTTGGGTGCAATATTCAAGCGTATGTGTATGTCAACTGCCACACAGCCTTCCAAATGCCCACATTGATCCAAGATACCATGAGTCACTGTTGACAGATGAGGAACATTCACACAAAATCCCTGCTGAAAGTTAAGGGAGAACTCATATTTTTCCTTGATGCTCATACACTAACACATTGTGGTTAATGGTACACTCCAGAGATTTGGGGGGGGGAAATTAAAAATTGAAGTTACAATTCACCTAAAATTGAACAGGACACTGATTCAGTGTTTCCAAATTAAAGTAGCACTGGGTGGTTCCAAATAAGTTCTAAAGACAGATTTCAGCAGACTAGAAACTGATATAACTATTGCTCTATTGCTTTTAATACACCCAAATTAATTTACAGCAGATGTGGATATAGCTTTAAGTGAAATGTACTAAGCATGTCTCTAAAACTTCTTATTGTCTAGCAAGATTTTGATTAAACATAGAATAAACTAATGTCACAATATAGTTCCTACATGTTTATAATGTTTGAAGACTTAAGTAAAAAAACAAACATTACAAAGCAGCATCATGACATTCTGTTGCAGACCACATTTGTACTTCTAAGATAGCTGGGAAAATGACTCTTGATGATGAAGAGGTTTCCTACTGATGAATATATATTTGAAAACCTTCAGGAATGAATATCTCACAGTCTCGAAAGCAGTGCATTACCAATCAGTGTACAACAAATACACTACTTCTTAAAAGGTTTTCAGTACTTATTTCAACCATTTGTTTCCTGTAATGCCACATAAATATTCAAAATAAAGTCTTTTGTTTTATTTTTTCCATAAATAAATATAATTCCAGTAGCAGCTGACACAGTTTAGTATAATGGCAAACACTTGGGTTTACTTCTAGCTAGTCTAATTATGAAAGGCATCAGGGTAGATGTGTTTTCCTTTTGTAGCCAGTTATACTAATTTGACCTTCTGGGGAAACAATTTCAAAATGTCAACATTTGCATGCCTGAATCCTGCTATGAACTAAAAGGATTCGTGTGCAGAGGTCCTGCCTCAAGCTGTGACACACTACTTACCTCCTCAGAGGGAGTTAACACATTAATTTGAACAAATGAAATTAGAACAGCCAACTCTCCATGGTGGGCAGAGGAAACATACCCTGGCGATAGTGGCTGACTGCAGTTTAAGTGGAATATTGCTTAATTAAGCTGTTGTACGACAGCTGCATAAGGAGTGCATAAACACCCCACAAAAGAGGAGGTCTTCAAGCTTGGAGGTGTAAGTGAACACAGTACTGAGTTTCGTAAAAGGAAAGTTACCGTTGCTCTTTTTAGAAGGAAAACTTTGAGATTTAAGAGAATAATTCACACGTTTGCTGGGTTTCTGCAGATGTATATTCCAGAAAGCACTCCTGAGATTCAGATGCTAACAAGTCTGAACAGGAATCTGGTAGAAAGGTCTGCAAGTTGAGGAAGCTCGCATCTGCTCCACTGCTTAGTTCAACCAGTTTGTGACCCTTGAGGTCTAATCCAAAGCTAAGCAAAGGCAGTGGGATTTTACTGATTGCGCTGAAAACTGCATCAAGCCAATGGATTAAGGGTATGATTCCTACAGGACCTATGTTTTCAGGAACTTCCTCCAAAACATTTACCCTTATAACCTCAGAAACATTTTTTTTAAAGTATGTACTTTAAGCTAAAACACAGGGTCCCAATGGATGTCACTAGGTAACACTCTTACGCACAGGGCTCTAAATACATTCCTTATTTTGTGATTAAGTGTTCAAGCTGACATGCTTTGCAACAATCCCTGTAGGGAAAATATAAGCAGAGGGAGTTTTCTATTTTGCCTTAGTCCAACTCATCTGAGCTGAGAGTGGGCTTCAGGAAGCAGAATTTGGTGTTGGTTCATGTGTGTTCTATGCATATCCCACTGTCTCTCATGCTATTTGAGGACTCCACTTCAGAATAATACTAAAATAACAAATGGTGTGCACCATACCTAACCTAGATACCTGATCTGGGCCCAAGCCTTAGTTATGTCACAAAGCAGTTTGCTGAAAATAAGCGTAATGTAGGTCAGTGGAAGTCGCGACGTACCCCCAAGGATCTCCACAGAGAAATCAAGTCTGTCTATATTTAAGAACATATATTAATCAAATACCATATTATTCTGCAAAAGAGACCTCGGCATTAAGCCGGAATGCAGTATTTTAACTGCAGGTATTCATTAATTATCATGACAGATTAAAATGCATGTTTTTTGTGTGTTATCCTAACTTTGTTCAGGGTACAGAATGGATGAAACATCAAATTTATCTTTCTTTTTGAACTTTTCAGTATTTTTCCTAATGACTAAATACCTTTCAAATGCTGGTCTGGAAGAAGGAATTATTAAATTGCTTTTCATCTACAGTAAGGTAAAAATCGGTGTCAGAAACATGATTCAATGGAAAAGAAGCTGTTATGACTACTAATTAATGTAGGGACAGAAGAGAGAAAACAAAAGTACACTAAAATAACAGGCATTTAATCTGACTCATCAAGCCCTGATCTTTGAGAATAGTAGAGGAATCAACTACCTTAACCTTTTTGTCCTGTCTCACTCATCACACACACTAGATTCTGGAATAAATGAAGTAGGGGTATTACAGATCTCACCTTGCTGGTTCACCCAGCCCCATTCTGCTCATCAAGAGATGCAGAAATGCCTTAGAAATAACAGGAAAAAAAGTGTAATTAAAGGTTGCATGGTACTTCTGCGTATGAAATAGGCTGCTAAATTCTCCAGTTGTGTGAGGAGAGAAAGGTTTCCTCTCTGGAATTCAGACTCATTAGTAGTCCAGGCTCTACATCACAGATTCAGATCAAGAAGTGAATGCGTTGGCCAAAAAATTCCGAATAGAAAGAAGCAAGACACTCACCGTGCAAACTTTCAGTCCAGAGTGTTACACATTTTCAGAAACTAAAACCATTGATTTATCACAGCAAGTATCAGGCACAGTTAATTAGTGTTCAAATAATAAGGCATTTACTATGAGGAAATGTATGACTTCTAATCTTCAAACTTACTTAACACACCTTTCTACTGAATTCAACAGAATTTCAATCCCAATTTAGATTATACACACTAAAATCTTTCTGCAAGTCGGGAATACAGACGGTTTGATAATTAGGACAACACACTCCACATTTTACTGTGGAGTAAAAGCAGAGTGAAATGGACAACCTGTAGTTTCCTCACATCGGAAACCTCCATATATGCATGCACATCCTAATTCCTGTATAATCCTGAGTGGTTTACCTCTTAAAATAAACAGACTCTACCTTATGTCCTTACTGGATTACTGTGAGTAGGATGTTTACATAAAGGATATAGCTAAGTATTCACTGAGCATAACAAGACTACGATTCATTCCCATGCATTAGAGCCCATTATAATTTGGTGGCTATATTTAAATAAACCAACATTTAACTATGCTGGCAATTACTATCTGAAGTTAATACTCTAATTGTGTCCAATCCTTCCACTCCAGAGTCTGATTCATTGAAATGTTTATCTGCACTACCACTACCCATTAAGTGTAAATATGAAGATGAGAATTTTGTGTGAGAGAAAGAAAGCATAAATTATAGTCCAGATGTATTAGATGCCAGTTTAGTAAACATTCATATTTTCAGAGTTAATAATACTAATTACACTGTTCATCACTGTGCATCTTCATGCAAAGATCTAACCGCAATCTAATAAACAACAGGACCCAAGTCGCATTGTCAGCCATTTATTTGGGCAGTGCAGAAGAGTTTCAAAATGGAAATAAATGTTTTAAACCTTTTTTTGTACTATCCTAATTGTGGGATATCTCCATGTTATGAAGCAAAAAATCCTGAAGTCATGCTGACCTGAGCCATGGTGAACCGCAAAAACCAAGTGCCATTTCAGGCTGACACAGCACCACAAGACTGGAACTTACTGAGCCTGAGTAATGTCTGTGAAAAAAAAGAGATGGCTAAGGGGTGATCTAAGCGTCTTTGATTACCTGTTAGGCACAGCGAAAGAACAAGAGATAACATGCACAAGTTGAGTCAGGGAAATACTGAATGGGATATAATGAAAAAACTCTTAACTGGAACACTAACCAGAGAGTTTACAATCTTCACCCTTGGGTACCATAAAAACTTGACACAATCAGACACAAAACCAATAACCTAATTCTGAATATAGTCTTGCTTTGAGCAGGAGGTTGAATTAGAACCTTCTAATCATATTTTTTCCTCTATGCATTAAATGAATTGATTTAGCCATGATATATTAGGAGCTTACCAAAAAAAAAAAAAAAAAAAAAAAAAAACAAAAAANTGGCACGGGTGCCAGGGGAGTCCTGTCAGGGCAGCCGGGCAATGGTGGGCTCATCCTGCCCTTTTGATGAGTAAAGTAAAAAAGTGAATTGGGTGAAGTACTGAAGTCCAGTGTCATGCCACTTAGCTTACATAGCAAAAGTAAGAAAAGAAAAAAAAAAAAAAAAAAAAAAAAAAAAAAAAAAAAAACCAAAAAAAAAAGGACATTATTGGCAAGTTCCTCCTCTTATTAAAACAAACAAAATAATCTTCCAAAATTTATTAATCTCTCTCAAAGATGATTTTTCCTGAGGTATTCCTGAGTGTTAGAATTTCCTTACTGTAAGCAAGAGCAGAAAGCAAAAAATGGGCAACAGAAGATACAGCACACTTTGGTCCTTGTAAAGCAGCTGGGGACTACAGTGGAGCATAAATACCACTGCTTCTGCATTACTGAGCAAACAAGGATGCACAGCTTTCCCTAAGAGACAGAAGACTGAAATGTAAAATGTATTGTAGTTTTATGAATGTGATATAGGTCAAATACAGGAATATAGATGCAATTTTGGACAGATTCTCAAACAGCATAATATATGTCAATATAGCTATGTAGATGTTAATCTACTGATCATGTTTTCATTTGTTGTGCCCTCGTATATTCCCGACACAATCTCTTTTTAAGTAACAGCATTTATAAATCATGCAAATGTGAACAGGCAATAGTTCCTCTGGATTGATAGTTTCTACAAAATAGTCCTTTATGCATTACTGCTGTTTGCATTTATTACATGATCACATTAAAGGTCCCTGTGAAAAATATTCATGAGACTATGTGGTAAATAGCAAATAAAATGTGCACAGGTAAACATCACCTTAATGGTGATTAAGTAACCATCTCAACACACTGAAAAAATATGTGTCCTTTTGACTTCAGCATTCCCCAAATCTCACTCCAGCTGCTGGACAGCACATGCACCACAGCCACAAAGAGCACAATGAGACTTAACAAACATGGTTTCACAGTCTATTTTGCAGAAGAATAGTCTGGAAGAAACAGTGAAGGAACTTACAGAGTTCAGAGTGTAATTTGTTGTGGCTATTTAAAAAATAAGGGAATGTTGATATAGAAAGACAAAAGAACTGCAGTGTTAAGAGTAACTCCTTTTCCTTTTATGGCCTGTTACTACATGGCTGAACATTGCTACTTTGTATTTTCAGAACACACTGAATTTAAGAAAACTCTTTTGTTCCATTTGCAGCCCACATGCTGACACAGCATCTCATCTCTTATTGTTCTGACTTAACTATTATCTGATGTATTTGATGTGCTAAAAGATAAAAAGCACAAAGATTCCAGTTACCTTAGAGATACCAAAAGAAAAATCACTTAGCAAAAGAACAGCTGAGAAGAGACTGTTTTCTGGAAGTTTCACTCTGGGTTGTGTGTTAGACCCACAAATGTCAGTTCAGAGCCCGTAAGTCAGGAGTCTTTGTTGGGGCTCTGCTGTGCACTGAATGATCTCACCCTCTCCTGACTCCCACACACAGAGGTATACAGGGAAGAGCAGGCTCAACCAGTCTTAAATTCCTTTGACAGTTCAGACTCCAGATAGATTCTGTAGCAGTGGAAGCAGGGCTCATAGCAACAGTTAGAGAGATACGTTTTGAAGGAACAGATTTATTCAAGGTTAATAAATGTTTCTCCTGTCATTTTCCGTGGATGGTAGTTCTGGTGACGAGCGAATCCTCACAATGGAAATCTGGCTCCTAAGAAAATTTTTAGAAGCCTGCAGGTTTTGATAAGGCACAGTACTAAGCAGAAAGGACTGACTCCCATGTAGTTCCCCTGAAAATTTCTGAGACAGAGGCTTCCCAAAATCTGAGCCCTCACAGCTCCAGCCTTGCCTAGAACAGACATAATCAAGCTGTACTTCATCAGTATTGAATCAACTTGATTTGTATCAACAACTGGAAGAAGCTCTCAGAAGTCTTGTTCTTTTAAACTAATTTGAAAAATAAATAAAATTTTGCTGTTTGATTTCCCCATGGTGAAGTAAGTTCCACGGTTGTGACAAAAAATGTGAAGTAGATGACCTGATAAAAATCAAAACCTCAGACTTTTTATTGGGAAACAGAATAGGGCATGGGGTAACATCATCATTAGGAACACAGCAGAAACTAGGAATCTCCATAGCTCTTCAAGGGATCATTTTACATACTAGAAAGGAAATTTCAATGAACGCATGGTATAAAAAAGCAAACTGCTAGAGAGTAAAAGCTCTTGTACAAAAAAAAATAATGTACTGTGGTTCCAGGAGAGACAAGCATTCCTAGCTGTGTTCCTGAACAAAGGATATCAAATGAAGGCAGGAGGAAATAAAGCCCAACTCCATGTGATGTGTGCCAACTGTGGTCTCATAAAGCCAAGAAATCTTGGAATGCTTTGAGTATGTAGTATTTTTAGAGCTCTAATAAGGCACACCTGAGCTCCTCTTTACCACATTTAAAGACATATGCCACAGAAGCTAGATTTTGCTGTGCATTTTTGCCTACTCCAGTAACCTGTAATTAAAAAGCATTCATGTGGAGGAGAGAAGAGCACTCAATCTGCCTGTTCAGATTCTTCTGAATTACTCCTACATACTGTTCCAAAGGGCATAACATATAGTAACGTTCTCAAATTATCCTTAAGTCATTTGGCTAAGAAGAGTAGATGACACTGCTATGTCTGCCTTGTTGAAATCAAATATTCTCGTATCTCCTACAGATGTTCTTTCTCAATTTCTTGACTTACTGGAGTGTATGTCTACACCAGCTGTCTTCCTTCAGCATCTCCAGAACCCTGAGCCAGAACAAGAAACAAACCTGTCTCTACTATTAATAAGATTTATTTTCATTTTACCTAACTAAGCAGTACAATAAAAGAGAAAACTGTAAGAATTAAGCTTCTCCACACCAGACACACTAGCTACAATAACCTTACTGTCTACCCTGGTACGCAAGTATTGGTATCAAAAGTTACATTGTACACAGGGAAGTCAAAATGAGCTATGACAGCATGAAGGAACTGAGGGACTGTTGGTTTCACTCCATCCAAAAAAGGAAGAGGTGATGTTACCCAGAAGCCAGATGCAGTCCCAGCAGTGCCAAAATAATCAGATCTCATATATACAGTATATGTGATCCAGAGATGGAATACAGGTAGCCAGTCATTTGGAACAGTCATGTGCCAAACAACTCTAGTAGCACAATACTAGGGAAAAAAGCATGGAATCAAAATACACACTGTGTGGTATCAAAACAAAGGAGGACTAGGAAAATGTTCAAATACCTCAAGTTTTACAGGAATCCAGTTATATTTTTATTAAAAACAATAATTATATAGAATTATATTAAAATTAAATGCCGTCTGATTTTAGGTCAAGGAATTTAGTTTGTAGGTAACCCAGGAGTCAGCGTATCAGTACAAAACATGTATAATTATTCTTTCCCAGTCAGAACCTGGGCTGGCATTTTCTGTACTAGCTGATCTCCTGTAAGCTTTACTACTGTTTTTTGCTAGACTATACTGCAACACTGACCCCTAAATACACACACTGGTTGTCTACTATGGCAACATCTTATTGCTGACTTGAACTACTGAATGGGAGGCAATAGAAAAGATTGACACAGACTCGCCCTTAAATGCTCAGCGACAAGAGTCAACATGGCAAATTTTGGTTAGAAACCAGATCAAGCTTCTTCAGTGTGAAGATGGTCAACCACTGGCACAGAGGGCTAGAGAGGCTGTAGAATTTCCAACTTAAAGATACTCAAAAGTTGCCTGGAGAGAGCCCTGAACAACCTGATTTAGTCAGCCTTGCTTGGGGCAGGGGCTAGATCTTAAATCCGATGACTTTCAGAAGTCCTTCCAACCTAAATTACTCTGGTTCTGTAAAAACTGATACACCTGCCCACTGTCATCATCTATAAGGGTAAAGCAAGCTCATACTTATAATCTCTTTTAAACAGCTACTGTTGTTTTCACATAGGCATTCTTTTTTTTTTTTTTAATATATATCCCATCACTTCTACAACAGTCTACATGGCAAAACTTCTTTCCTCAGGTAGAAAGGAACAAGGACAATGATGAATTAGGGTTTTCTGTCAGGGCACACAGGCACCTAAAGCAGAATCAGTGGGGTAAAACAAGCAATAATACCCAAGATAACAGCAGTGTATATGTGCCATGTGTTATGCAGCTGAGAGTAGAAACTCTAAGACTGATCAGCTCCCCCAAAATTGAGATCTTGTAGTTCAGAGAAAACTATTGCAACTTGTTAGAATTACAAACTGATATAAAGTTAAAACAAAATCTTTCCCCAGTTTTCTGTCAGTGAAAACACCAATACTTTAGCTGCTGCTGCTGTTGAAATAAAGATATCTCAGGAGCACAAGAACACTGTGGGGGTGGATACAGAGAAAGTGGCAACCATAGACACAACTTCAAGCAAGCAAGTTCAAACTTTAATGACCTGTGTAGGAAGATAAATGAGACTTCAAGAGAAAACAGCACTGTTGGCATGAGGATATTGTTAGGTGCAGCAGGCAAGCACTCTCAGTGCTGATGAAATGGTAGCTGACAAAGAGCTACATCTTATAATGATGACTGTGTAAGGCATGATATATTTTTCCTACTAGTTCTTTGTCTTTCATCACATGTGTTTGATGAATCCTAAATTAATATTGTGCTCTGTTTGAAATCAGAGAGGAAAAACAACAGGCACTTATCAATCACATTATTTTATCTCTCAATTATCCTTAATTTAATAATTGTTTTACTTGCACTTCTGTTATAACTTTAAGGGCTTCTATTGCAAATACTATTTTTTCAGGTGGTTTAGGTTACCAATAATTTTCAGTAAGAGTACTTTTCCATCTTTTTTTCCCTTTTTTTCTTTTTTTTTTTTTTTTCTGAAAGCTCTTCTCTATATCATTATTTTGTCTAATCATCAGCCTTCCTGGAAATATTAATCATTATGTCTACTAGACTTTCAGAATAACCTGCGTCAAGTTTCTTTAAATTGCTTCTCTGTTTATTTTAGCCACAGTCTGAATAAAATTATTTGAATAAACAGGTCTGAAGCATATCCTGAATTGTGCAGTTGGGATATGAACCCAAAATCCAACATAATTCCTGGCATTACAGTAATAATATTTAGTAGAAGAAAGAATTGTATTAAATTATAAGTGCCTGTGGAAAGGAATTCTGTGCAGCTAGCTCTATTTTCCCTAGTAAAACATATTTTATTATCCTTTATTTCTTATACAAAAGAGCATGAGTCTTATCTGGGAAGAACTGCGAGAGTTTTGCCATGGCATTTTTTGGCTGATCACATACTCCATCATTTGTGTGTCATTCAGAACAAATCAGCCGAAAGTACCCACTAAAAGATATCATGATGTGAAATTTAATGATATGATGTTATGTGAAAGAAGCAACAAGATAAAGATTATAGAACATCTAGTATTTAATGTCCAACCCAGACTAAATACTACAGTGCTTTGTGGGACATGGAACTTGAATGGTTAAATGACCTAGATCCAACATATTCCAGTATAGACCAGAACAGCAATCACAGTTTGGAAGCCCCAGAGCGCAGACTCTAAACTCATTTTCCATCTTTTCTTCGCAATATGTGGCATGAAACCCTTTATGTAAGCCTATCACAGACGGATGGACATTGCCTTGATGTGGTCCTTACCACTGCTCTATTTCAAACCTCCAGGGAAGTTTCCGGGTTACTGATTTTAGTTTTCATTTGGTCCCGTATTGAGCAAAGTGGTCTGATCTGAAACTTTGTATTCTGAAGACTCGTACATCTCCCTATCTCCACAGGAACAGAAGGTGTTAATGAGAGCACAGTTGTAGTTCCAGGAGCTCGCAAAACTTACATAATTATTTTGGCGGCTCAGGGAACACACAAGGACATTTTGAGATATTGGTAGATTAATATGGCTTGGCGTGGAGAGTGCTTTGACTACTGGTCTGTGTTTGTGCAAGTGGCTCAGCCTGCTCTGTGCAAGGGATGGGCTGGATAGAGCTGTGGCAAGGACAGTCACACTTATTAAGCTTCAGCTATTGCCTGTAATTAAAAACCAACTGGCCTGATACTTGTCTCATAAAGTAACGGCTGCAGAAGTGCTGGCACTAATAGCTCACACAGTATTTACTGTTTCACATTTTGCAGGTTTAGAAAACAAAAGGCTTGGTTAACTAAACAAAACCAGTGTAAGAAATAGGCCAATATATTCTGAATAACAACAGCATAAAACCAGTTTAGTTGAAATACAGAATAGTTTTGCTTTGCTCATTGAGTGCTATTAAATTTTTGGCATGGAAGTATAAAAAAAAAAAAAAGAGCAGATGGTGAAAGAAATAAATTAAGCTGCTGGTGATAGAATACAATATCACACTGAATTATAAAGCATGATGAACAGAAATCCCGTTAAATAGGCTCTTACACTCAGTATGAGAGTTTCATATTGTTGAAGTTCATATCTGATTATTTTGGTTTATACTCTATTTTTTTAGAGCTTTTATTTTCAACACAGATCCTGACATGAATTCAAAACAGAAATCCAAGTCAATGTAGAAGAGATGCAAAGGTGTCCTTTTCACAGTCTTCACCCAAAAGCCAGACATTCTAGTCATGTTCTAAAATGTATAGTATTGTAACATCAAGCAAAAACTTTACACCATCCTTTTTTAAGAGTCCTTACTCCCTACCGTAGATTCGAAGGTCTGTGTGTGTGAATAGCTGAACCCTTAACATCATTTTCCAATCATTCCAGTTTTAAAAAAAAAAGTTCTCTTTTGTCTCAAGATCTTGCTTTGTTTATATCTTTAGACTTTGGGAACAATAAACTGCTACTGTTAAAAATCAACGCATTTAAGAAAAATGTGTAAGATGTGTTCCTGTGAATGCTCTGCAAGGTACCCCTATTTTCAGAAGTAAAATTACACTGCCAAACTTTGTCCTGGTAAAGACATATATAACTTTTTATAAATTCATAATTTAACTCTTCAGTAGCAATGTCTCTTATTTTTAATGTGATCTAATCAGCATTTAGGTCACATGCATTTTGGCAGTTTATTAGTTGTGGTAGAGAGGTTTAATTTTCAGATATTGAAAGTTGTTTGGCTTCACAATATTCTCATCTTTCTTTAACTTAAGTGTTCCCCCAAAACACAGCACTATGTGGTAAACAGAGTCTAATATCAATGCAGTTGCCTCAAGAGAATTTTAGTTAAGTTAGTGAAGACAAATCCTCTGTAATATCTATTGTTATCATTTATTATTAAAAAATATTAATACTTTTTACCCTTCAGCCTCCAGACATTGTTCAAAGATGATTTGGTAGCACTAGCTCCATTTAACAGTTGAAACATGAAGTTTAATTTGGTTTTGAAGGTACAAATTATGCTTTGAGACTTGGCTCCTCTTCCTGAAAACTGGTCTGAAGCCTTGCATTCCACTTCTGAGAGCCTGCTACTTTAACCTCAATGAAAAACTCTTACTGTCAAGCCCATACACTCCTTTTGGACTTGCTTTTAATAGAGATATGGGAATCCAGTGTCTGGTTTCACTTTATTATGGATTTTTAAAATATAGGGCCATATTTTTAATGTTTACAATACCCATTTTTACTTTTAAAAATTATTTTATTTCTAGACCTATTTAGAAAAACTATATTCACACCCATAGGAATATTTTAGGCCTATATCTCTTATTACAGATCACTGTTTCCTATTCTGCTTCTTGCTGCATTTCCTCATCTCACGTCCCACAGAGATGGGGGGATCAATGTCAGTCAATACGTACTGCTAGCTCTGACCACTATTCAACACCTGCTTCATCAGACACCACCAACAGATACGAGATAACTAGAATAATTTCCAAAACTCTGGAAAGAGGTTTTGGTCCTCACCACTGCTCTATTTTAAACCTCCAAGAAAGTTTCTATGTTACTGATTTTAGTTTTCATTTGAACCTGTACTGAGCAAAGTGGTCTGATCTGAAATGTTGTCTCTGAAGACTGGTACATCCCTCTATCTCCACAGGAACTGAAAGAGCCTGTTCACAAAAAGAATAATTTTCTTTTTAGAAGAACCCTGCAGCAGAGAGAGCTCCTTATTCCTGAGCATTTTGTATGTCAAAACCAAGCCATCTTGGTAACCTCATGGTTGATCTTTGAGTACATTGTGCAGCTGCACCAGATGCAGCTGGCATAATGCCACACATTTCCTGGGAGTTTTGTGATCACAGGGAATATCGTAACATGCCTATACACACTTCCTACCAAGCATGACAGACTAACAACTAGGGTAATTTTCTACCCCTCATGCAAGAAAACATGATGTTCACTGCATATGCAAGATCTTAACAGTGGCTTGAGTGGATCCTGAATCAAACTGCTTTCCCAGACCACTGTAATATTCAGGTTTCTTCTGGCAGCCTTGTCTGGAATCCTTGTGACCTTCATACTCATGTCCAGCAAAAACCCAAATAGTCATAATCCATAATAGACATTCCTGCTGGGAAGCTCCTCTAACAAAGGTAGCATGATTAAAGACAGGACATCTGGGTTATGCAGTGCAAACACTCCTAACTTCAGTACACGCCTGGTGCCACTCTCCTGATTGACCAAATATGACCTTGACCCAAACCCACAATGGGAACGGAAACAGCCCCCCACATTCTAGAGAAAAATGTGCTGCTGGGCAGGAGAAGCAGGTGAAAACAAACACCTGCTGGTATTACAGTTGAGGAGTAGGGGACCACAGTAATGAAAAATTAAGAAACCTCTGTACTGTACAAACTTCTTAAAACTTTCAGTTCTTGAGTTAGAAAGTATCCCATATCTGAGTTCTCTGACAATCACGTATCAAAAAGTGTTAGACTCTGTAAGAATACTGTCTGTGCATCATGCTTGGAAAATGCTAGACAACATTAGCACCTTGCCAGATTTCTCTGATGAAGGCAGTGAGATGGTATCACCTGAAAGTCTCTCAGGTAAATAATTAAGATGACAAGACAGGAAAATTCTTACTTGAGATGCAAATAGAACCTCATGGCAAGAGAGATTAGCAGCTTTCTGATCCAGTGGAGCGAAAAATATCAGAAAACTGGTATGGCCTACTTCTTCAGGTCAGTGAAAACCACTACACTAAGTAAAAGAAACTACTACAGAAGAAAAAACTTTAGGTCACATGTTTCAAAGTCTGAAATGCTGGCTTGGATTTCTGGCAAAAGATTCAAGATTCTTCTTTTATTTTATTCTTTTTTTTGTTTCTATCTCTCTCTAGTATCTAGCAATATTTTTATTTTACTTTATAACATATATATCAGAATATATACATGCATAAATACAGTAGAAGGTACAGAGACTACTGGGACATCTGATTAAAAGTGATGTATGAACTATGGACATGATTTAAGAAATTTATAGTGTGGGGCAGAGATGAGAAGAACACATAACTTTTAAAGGATGAAGGAACAATATTATTTTGATATGGGTTGTCTTTCAAAAGACAGTACTTTCAAAGGTGTTAAACATCCAACACTTCCGCTGACAAGCTACCTTTGAAAAACGGAGGTTCAGAGCTGCTTTAGAAATATCAAAGGGTACAGATAAAACTGAATGTAATTTGAAATCAGTCAATCAAAGAATCTAAAAATTCATTATCACTTTGTCCTGACTTTGCTCGGAAGAATTGTAAAGAGAGCTGCAGAGGTAAGATGGCAGAGACAAAACCGAGCAGCAATTGGCAAGGAGTCAGGGATGTTCAGCTGTAAAGGAACATGGTTACTTTACACCTTCTTCTGTAACATGGATTGGATCATGATGCTAGGGAGACTACAAAAAAAAGGGAGGAAGAGCTGGTACAGACATATTCTGGAACAGAACGGTGTAGGATCGAGCTCCCATCCCTGTCAGAAATGCCATGTAATCCCTTGCTAGGCTTGAAATGATTCAGAGTGAATGTTGTCTTGATGCCTTCTTTTTGTTAGATCCCTGGTCATGTTTGGTTTGGAAAAGTTCAATATACTGATGTTCTTTCATGATTACAGAAGAGAATTTAAAGACATGATTTGTTGAAAATAAATACAGAAATTCTCAGAGTTTATTTTCCATCTTTGTATCTCAACTACTTTCTGTCAGCTTTCCATCTCTGTAGCATCTGCTAATGTTCCTTACATTTACTCCTCATAACTAAAATAGGTTGATAATACTTGGTTTTTAGTTTTGGTTGAGTTCAGTTTGGCTTTTTTAGTTTCTGCCCATTCAAGACTTGAATAACTCAGTACCGATGTAGTTGTGCCCTTTTCCCACGTCTCCCAAAGAGTCACAGTATGACCCCGGCATGCACCATTATTTCGACAGCATCTAATCTCTCAGCCTACCTTAGGGCTGACTTGTTAAATGGACTGTCCGGTTTTCCACACAGAAACATTGTTTTGCATTGTAAAATGGCATCCAGCCTTCATGGGGAGATTTAATTTCTCCTGATATTCAAATAACAGCACAGAAGTATGTCAGTGAGTGGAAAACCTACAAAAGCAAAATTAATATAATCTCTAAAAGGTGTAACAGACACTCAGAGCATTGTCTTCCCTAACATCGATAAATTTTCTACTCATACTAATCTACTTCTGCTTATAATATTATCTGTTTTGTGCTAGAGAGGTCTCCAAACTATTGCCTTGGCAACCAATAAACATTAATCCATGTGAGATTTTCCTCTTGAAATACTTTCTATATTCGAAACATTATGTAGGAGGTAAATTGCACTGGAACTGGAAAAGATGTGCGGATGATTTGATTCACATTTTTTCTGGATTTTGCTACAAAATACAGTCCTGGATATTTCTTGTGTGAGAACAAATTCACTAGCAGTCCAATGGAAAAGGCTGCACTGGCCATGCTTGGACTGTACGTTGATCTGCCCCAGCAGACTTGCAGCATCCTGAGCAGTCTAATGAAAGACACAGTGACACAACACAGTTCACCCCAGGCCTGAGGTAGTTTGTGTAACACCAGGTCCTACACTGTTTTATGTTACAATCCTTAATTTTCAGCTGTCACACACACGTAATAGCTCAGTTTCAGGGGACCAAACCAAGGGCTGTGTTTAGCTGGCAAGTGAATGTGCAAAAATTGGCACTTGCATCATTGCTGTATGTTAAAGCACTTTCCAGCTTGCATGGCTGTTGAAGTATCACCTAAAAGATTTTGTCAGAAAGCCCAGGCAAGTGAATAGTGTCACACCTTGGGCTGTTCTTGCAGGTAAGGCAAGCTCCTGGGGTTGAGCTCAGAAAGAGAAGGCATGTTGGAACACCAGCTATAACTAAAGACTGTGGCTTGGTCTTGAAGGCACCAAAATCAATAGGAAAATTCTTACTGAAATTAATAGGCTTCAGATTGCACCTCCAAAGAAAAATACCGAGCACTTGAATCCCATCCAGAATCTCAAATGGACCAAGGCAGTGGCACAACCAGTTTAAAGGACTGATCAAAGTCCACTGATGCTTTTCCAAAAGCTTGGAACAAGTGTCACAGAAGGGAGAGCAGGAGGTGACAGAGGTTTAGGATGCCTGTGACGATGCCACATCCTAATGCTCTTGCACAAAGCACACTTGAAAGTCGAGTTGCATGGAGAATATTTTATTCATAAGTGCAAACACTTTGTAGCATTTGTCAGTGTGAAACAACACATTGCTCGGGTCTCTGAAGACATGATGTGAACCATAATGTGTGTTATTTCAAAATAACACATAACTTGTCACTTATTATTACTGTAATAATTTTTATTTGAATGTATTTGAATGAATCAACAATGGCAATGCATACTTACAGCGAGGAAGGAGCAACTCTAGCAAAGGAAAAACTCTGGTTTTGTATTCCTTATGGAAAATAAAGGAAACCTTTAGTAAATAAGGACCATTGTTCCAGATTTACCTCCTGAAGAAAGGTTAAACCCCTCAGAATGAGTAGATGGTTTCCTTAACATTCAAACTCAACATGGGATTACCTTTTCAGAACTGTTTTCTATGCCTAGTAACACTCACATATTCATTTATGCCAGAGCCTAGAGGACTGCACAGCTTGTTTTGGAAAACAATCATTCTTGTGTGACACCTGGAAGTCCCCTGATAATCTACAGTGTTCCAGTTGACTGATATGACAAACTACACCTGAAACCACAGATTAAAATTGAAAAAAAAAAAAAAAAAGGGGAAAACAAAACAGAATGCACAAAGTGTTTCAGTACCAATCAGAATGAAATGGGAACTGCTTCTCCTCACCAGAAATGTAAGACAAACATCTCTCTTCATATTGGAATGAATATATGTGTGTAACAAACTTGAATAATTTTTCAGCCTTTATATCCAGAGAATTACATAACATTAAAAAGACATGTAAGGGAAAAATTTTGAGAAGAAAAACTGTCAGCTTTTGGATTTTATATGTAGTGGCATTATCACTTGAAGAATCTTTAAGACAGGAGGAAAAGTGACCTTTTAAACTAAAACCACATTTTTTTCTCCCCCTAAAAGGAATAGGGACCTAAAGACATTCACTTCTCAGTGGCAAAAACAATGCAGTCAGAAAGGTATCAGGCAACTAAAGTAACTAAAGTTGCTAAAGTAACTAAATTTCTTGGATTTCTGAAATTAATCTGATTATACTGTTAAGGTATTTTCAAAGTTTTTTTTAAACTAATTTTTTAAAAATTTCTTTATACCAGAAAGTGCTCAGATGTTTGTTTGAGCCTTGAACTAAATACTTCTGTTATTTATCAGTTGTACTACTTGTTCTGAGAAGTCCAGATAGAATTTCATTGCGCAAAAGCATAGTCTTTGTCTTCAAAACACATGCAATGTCACTGAAAATAAAACAATGTATAAAAAGCCTGTACAGATTGGAAGCTGAGGCACAGGGATATCGTCTGACATTACTTAAAATGTTTGTGTAAGATCCTGGAATTGAAGAACATCTATCCATTCACACTTCTAGCCACAAGACCAGTCTTCCTGGCATTACTGACATCCTTGAAACATGAAGGCAAACACATATCTCAACTTATCACTGTCTTAAAAGATTTATTCTCTAAAAGTAGAGCAAATGTTCTGTTAAGCAAACTATAACCAATAACAATACTCATTTTTAAAATAACGTATTAAATGATATAAAAGAATCAGACAAATTTTTAATGCTGTTTTAGCTGCAATAAATGTTGAGAACCATGTTTTGACATTAACACATAGCTGAATGCGTCAAGATGGTTTGGAGCTTCACAACTCACATAAGAGGTTTACAAAGCACTGTCTTTCTGTGACAACATAGTTTCATAGCAGGAATAAGGAAAGCTGAGAAAAGTAAGGGTGGTTTTTTTCTGTCTCTAGGGAAATTACAATATTCCAACATCTGTTTTCAAATTAAGTCAAACAGTCAAAATGCTGAACTTCTCAGAGTGACAACTTAGAAAAAAAAATAAATCCAGGAATGTATGAATTTTGTTTGTTATCATTTTATCTATGTTTGTTCTGGTGAGGGTGTCCAACTTCCTTAGCCTGTAAGGGGGAAAAACACACTCCACAGTTCAGCCGTGGCCAAGTCATATCCCAACATCACGAAGCCTGGAAATGCTTCTGGCTGTGTCTTGTCCCACAGGGCACCCTCTAGCACTGAACTGCACCTTCTATAAATGATAAACCTGCCTCATCCCTTTTTGGACCTGTTGGCCAGGATCTGAGACAGAGCTCTATGTTTTTTGCTATCCTGCTATCATATAAGCCTTATGCTGATCTCTGAGTACTGTCAAAGATTTTAATGGGAGTTAACTGTCCTGTTCAGAAAAGAATGGGCAAGAAAGCAGAAAAACCACATGAAGCTTTTACAAACCCTGCTGCTACCCTGAACACACAGAGGTTAATGTCAGATGAATATAATATTACGTGCCTTAAATCAGCACCACAGTCCAAAGTAATGTTTTCATTTGGATAGAACTGGTGGAAAACTTGGATTAAATGGAAACTTCCTTTTTCATTGACAATTCATTTTGATGAAAAACGCCTGCCTAATCCTTGTAATACACTACCAGACAGCCCCGCAAGGCAAATTATCTGCCAGGTTGCTTCATCGCTTTGCCATTGCAGCTCCAATTTATCTGCCAGCTCCAACCTGGGGAGCCAGTTGTGGTGGTGAACAGTGTGAACTGGTCAGTCATTTGTTTCACACACGCCACAGATCAATTCCTGTGTGATAGCGCTTTTCCATTTACCACATATGCTGAACTGCATTTGACCTGGTGGTGAAAGGTTTCATTTACCATTACAGTCACTTCAGCTGTGCAGTCTCCAGTCTGTACGCTGATTTATGGATGGATGGATTTGCATATGGCAAACATCCACACAGCTTTATAACTTCGCATTTATGCCAATAAATGTAAGGTCAAGCCTGTGATACTAGTATGAGTAATGTTTTTATTAGAAATAGCTCTCCTTGAGGTTTTTGTTGTTGTTGTAGCTTTTGTTTTGTACTGTTTTTTTCAATGCACGTAAGGATAACATTCCATTCCAATTCCAGTTTAAGACATGCGGGCACTGCTGAAGAAAGCAACCCTTTATTTCTTCTTACTAGTCTTTCTTCCCTTCTTTCTTTCCTTTCCTTTCTTGATTTTTCTTCTTTTCTTTCTTTCTTTCTTTGGTCTTGCAATTGGCTCTTTAGCAGGTGTACATGGGGATCATCTTGTCTCTAGGTGCAGGACTGAGCACAAATCTTGAACTTATGGCAAAATCTCCACGGTGATCTTGGAGATGGAAACATCAGAACAGGGATATCCAGCCAGACCAAAAGTCAGCCTAATGCAGAAGCCACCCTAATACTGAAGACCAGCCACAGATGATTAAGGAAAAAACATGAGAAGAAGAGAAGACCTAATTCCGGGCAGCCCTTATGTCAAAGCTAGAGAAAATTATGCTGGATTGTCAAGTGTGGGGGTTTTAGTTTGATTTTGGTTTTTGCTGCTGGTTTTTGGGGTTGGAATTTTTTGTTTGTTTGTTCTTTGGTTTGATTTTCTGGGTTTTTTTTAGGGGGGAGTGTTTTAATAGCATTTGATCTCCTTCATTTCTGGCTTAATTAACTGCCTACTGCACAAGGCTCATGGTTGGGTAGCTACAGTATCAACACTGCTAACACCCCTTATAAATACTAAAATGCCCCAGTTTTCAGAATTTTTTACAGTAAGCAAGCTGTCAGTCTTGCCACGACGTATCTTCAACTAACATTAACACTGCCTTGATGAAACATCATGACAAATATTCATTCAGTCTTTGTTTCCTGGTATGAGCAAAGATCCACCTCCCACCCACATTCTGTAACAGATTTAGGAATGCAAGACCTTTCATGCTTAAATCATTCACTATGCAACGCAAACGACTATACCCACTGAAACACAAAACACATCATCCATTATTTTGAAACTTAATTATGAACTAGACATTTACATTGAGGAGGAGCTAAAAATAACTTGCAGCCGGGTGTGGTGTAATTTTGCACTGTCTGTGGATCTGGGCCAAGTATGGGTGTGTAAATAGCTTCATATTTGTATACAGTATGTAGGTAAACGCATGCATGCACCTAAGGGCATTTCTAGAGCTCAGAATTTGGTAAGTTTCGTCTATCTGCTTGGCATCACAGAGGGACAGGGTGAGCCTAGCGAGACCCAGAAAATTCCTTTGCAAGAGCAGTGAAGTGGGAGAGAGCTTCTGGTCTCAGCAGCACAAAACAGGAGAAGGAAGGAGTTTCTCAAGTTGCATTTACACCCCACATGCCCTGGTGATCTGCTTCATCACCCCACTGGGCTGACAGCTTTGTACAGATGTCTGTCCTTTAGCTATCACTTGAACAGGCTCAGGGGCTTCCTTACAGTACATGACCTTCTTTATTCATTAATCTCTTGTATGCATGGTAATATATAATGCAACTTCTGCCTTCCAACATCATCCATGGCCAGCATTAGAGAAGTGTTAGGATGTCTCTGTTCCAAGACATCATAGACTTACTCACTCATGAGCTACTCTGTGGGTTGTTCACTGATTGCTAACATAATTTAAATAACAGCTTCCATTAATTAAATTGATGCCACTTACAGCCTACTGAAGGACCTCACAGCCAACTGCACCATAACCAGAAGTTGTGTAAATGTGTTTCCTATTGAATTCTACGCCACAAATGGTTTCTGCTCCTATTTTTAATAAAAAACATTATTTTTGCTTCCTTCTTTAAATGTATACCTATGATAAAAAGTGAGAAATTTTATTGCCTCACCACCCTCTACTGCATTTGAGACTTTCTGCATTTCCTTAACATGTGACACAGACCACAATAAATTTTCGGGTAATAGAAGTGTCTGCACAAGTGGCTACATCTGAGCGGCTGCAATCTGAGATTCCTCTTGCTGTTTTGCAAAGAGCACTGAGAGCCCATTGACAAGATGTCTGGGGTGAGGGAGCACATGGCCCCGTGCTCGCTGTCCCACTTTGTCAGACTGATGTTTGAAAAGGAGCAGGGCTTCCTTGCTCAGTTGCTAACGTTAGCAGCTATTTGGAGTAGCGAGAACGCAGCTCTGGAGTCTCCTGCTGTGGGGAGATCTCCTGGGCTCTCTCCAACGAGCTCATGTGAGCAGCAGTCAGTAGCAACTTTCACTCAAAGTGCCTGGAGCCACAGCTATAATAAATAAGTAATATTCCAGTAAAGGATAAAAGTTTCCACAACGCTGTGTCCTTCTTTGATGGATTAGGAATGGTTATTGAAACAGAACTGCTGCATTGTGGAAAACATATTCCAATATTGTGGTATTACTTTATCAAAAGTTCCTGTGCTTGAATCAGCAGAACTGCCTAACATGTGCCCCGTGTATAGTCACACAAATGGGCTTCTGCACACAGAGTTTAATAGAAAGACCTGTTAACAGGGAAAATGGGACAGGGCTTGGATAAGATATGGCATTCCTTTGCTCAAAAACTGTTTAAAATTGCCTGGCCATTCAAAATATCTGATCACATTTCATATTAATACTCAAATATCTACCAGACTAAGGGTCTTTCACAGGGATTTTAACTGATATTTTGTCCCACCGGACATGAGGATACAATGAACCACAGCAAGGCAGGGAATGCTCCTCTTGTGGTAGAGCACAGTGGAAACATGGGATAAGACAGATCAAGAGGGACATTACTGAACGAAAACTTTCATTTAAGTAGAACTACATTTTGAACAGTTTTTGCCTCACTTCTTCCCACTAAATGGGCAGAGCTCAAAAATTTCAAGTGATCCCTACAATTGCTTGGGTTCATTGGTTGATATTTTTTTAAGTGAAGAATAACTTGCATAACCTCTCAAAAGGGCACTTCACACCACAAGTGCCAGGTACATTGAAGGACTACTCATGAGTAGGAGTTTGTAAGACCAGCCCTTCTTTCTTGTTTTTATTCTCCTGGTAAATACCAAGTCAAATCACATTTCATTACGGGAATATTATGTGATAGAACAAATCCCAGAGCCTTTGAATAACTGCCCTTTGTAAATTTAGTAAATTAAATTGCATTTAACTTTGTGGGTTTTTTGGAACAGTGTAACCAGAACAAATCAGTGCATAGAAGCTTAGTGAGAAAGAAAGAGTGTGCTGTAAATGATTAAACAGGTGACATGAATCATTTTCTGAAATATGAAGGTTGAATGAAATACATCATGGTATTTCGAGGTAAGTAGATGGAGACTACAAAACAGTATCAGGGAAATTATACTGGTAAACTACCGCAACAGTCCCATGCTATCTCATTTTTAAGGGGTAGGTACATAACCCGTACCAATTTTGGAGGTGAACTTTACTTTGGAAACATTTTCTAGTCCTTATGCCTGCCTAATCACAGGTTTTGGAGCTGTTTCAGGCATAAAGGGCTTAGTAAATCATTGTCTCTACATATATACACATGCCAATTCTATCTAAGCAGATATAAGGTACAATAAAATATGTAGAAAACTGTCTGACTCAGAGCCTATTAAGATTTTGTTTTACTCTGTGCTCCTCATTTTACTACTGTTTACTTTTACTTTTTTTGCCTTTTTGAATACAGGAAGAACTGCGTATTTTGAGGGGCACATTTGGCTTTAAACTACAACATTCAGCTTTATCTAGCTGAGCATATACTGAAGCCCAGCAGCCGAATAGAATAGTAAAATGCTGGGCAGTTTGAAAGGAAGATTGAAGTAATGATTTTTCTGGGTGCCGCCTGGGTCAAATAGTGACATAGTACAGAATAATACTGAAATCCTTTACATTTCCTTTGCTCCTATCACACTTATTTTGCCATATTTTCAATGAAAGCCTACATCTGCTTACTGCTTAGATCTCATGCTTTTTTTTCCTCTTTTTTTTTTTCCCTTCATTGGAGGAGAAGGAAGAGTGGCTTTTTCAGCTTATCTTTTATAAAATATTAATAGAAGCAGAAAAAGTATAGTACTTGGAGACCTGATATTGCTTTTTAGGATTCATTTTTCCCCAAGTGGTCATTATTAGAGTAGATCTATTTAAGGTGTGGGAGTTTCCATACCAGTGAATAGGTTAAAGTTTTATGGTGCTGCTTTTCACAGTACTTTGAAATGCAATGATCTTTGCCAGGAGCTAGCTAGAGAATTATTTACATATCTCCCTTCCTACCTCAGCTGACCATTCACATGCAAATGGGAACTTTGACAGTTCCTGCACACATTTATGAAACCCAAAGACCTGTCCATTTTTCAACTCAGAATGAAGGATATGACAATGCCCTAGAATAATGGCCTGCCAGACTCGAGATTAGTTTCTTATTCTGCAATACCGACTATGAAAAAAAAAAAAAGAAAATCCAATTTCATTGGAACGGAAAATTTTGGAAGCACAGTGAATGCCTTTTAGTCATAAAATAAGTATTGATTTCTTAGAGACTATCTGGGGGACAGTAAGTTTAAAATGTATTTGAAAACCATAGCTGACAAGCTCTTGGTTTTTCCTCCTGCGGTCACTCAGAACCCAAAAAATAACTCAGGCCCTCAAAACCTGATTTTTAGAATAGGTTCGAGTCATTGCACTGTGGGCACTGTGACATCAGGGGAGGAAAATGAAAAGCAGACATTCAAGCTGGCCCTGCCAGTTAAGCCCTGTGTTTGAAGAAACTTGACTTGTACTACTGAGTACAGTGGGTCCCAGAACAGTTCACCTCTGCATTTCAGGAGGAGGTCCACAGTCTGGCCCGGCACATGCAGGCAATTGCCTCTTAAACCCTGGTGTCCAAGAGATCTGACTGGGCAGTTCAGCTCTGGATAAAACTGTGCTTTCATGGTGATTATCAAAAATCATTGCTATTCTACCCTCTTAAAGGAAATTTTATTCTACTCTTTTAAAGGAAATTTTGTCTTAACACTTAAAGTCCTTTGTGGTGTGCTCTCAGTGTCTTATAACCAGAAACAAGTACACATTTCCTTGTCTAGAAAGCTGTATTTCACCTCTCCTCTTACAATTTACATACATTGATCACTTCCATATGTCTGGCATAAGGTAAAATGGTTTCTATGCATAGTAATGGGGGTGAACCTACAGTGAAACAAAATTCAGCATTTATCATATTCCTACATGCTGGTAGAAGAAAAAAATTAAGAGAGTGGCAGTTATGAGAAATGACCTTAAGGGGCTGTTTATGGTCTCAGCTATGGAAATTGTATTAAAAAACTACAAGTTGCATTGCTCAGTCATGTCCTCATTCCCTTTGGTAAAATGTCAATTAGCAGAATCAGGGGTCTACACATGCAGCACTGCAGTCACAGTTACGACATTACATTTGGTTTACACCAGAATAGTTGATGACTGCTTAAAATTTCTAATATATATTGGTAATACACATGACACTTGACATTTGTCTCTCTGAAAAGGTAAGAAAAAGTCTTTCTATTTCTCTCAGTTGGTCTGTTTGCCAGCCTCGAGAAATGAACTTAGCTCTTCTAGCACCTGCAAAACTGTAAAAAAGCTATGTAGCATGTGGTCAAGTAAGACACCGTAGTTTACCATGTCAAACTACAAACTTATGTCTGAAGTTCAAAAGTACATCAAAATCACAAAAAAACTTGCATTTTCCCTGTATTTCTTAATTAATGGCATGAAAACTGTTAGCTTATTATGGAAAAAGAATGCTGTTCAAAACAACAATTACATCATGTAAGTGGCACGAGGAAGTATAAAAGCAAAGAAAAACATTCCTTGAGATAATTCACTGAAGATAATATTTAAATGCAGCATTTAAGGTATGTGGAATATATGAAACACCAATTTTATTTTCATAGGCCAGGCTGACAAAGGGAACAGGTGCTTTCTTACTTATTTTAGGAACGAGGATGTGAATCTTTCTGAGATGAAAAGTTCCACTTACAAATTTATTATAGCAGTTTATCCTCATTATTAGATCTGAACTAGGGCTGTCAAACAACAGTTTTCCAGTGAGTGAGTCACAAATGATAGGCAATTATAACTGACTCAACTCATTACTGAATACTACCCCAAATGTCTAGGAAAGGTTGCCCTCATCCTGGAGAAGGTGGAGGAACATTTGGGGTATGGAAAATCAGGAAAAAGGATGTGTGCACAAAGAAAGAAAAGGTTTTTGTCCAGAATCTCTTGGTAAGGAAACACATATACTTGAAGGAGCCAGGGAGTATTAAGCACCAGGGGCTTGGTAAAGTATGTTCAGACTGAGTAGAAAAGGATAAATTGCCCCAAGTGAGGTTTTAGTTTCGTCTGATAAGCACAAGAAAAAAAAAAAAAAACCTTTTTATTCCCTCCTAATTTTAAAATATGATTATCAGCTATGATTAAAAAAAAACCCTAGCTTGAACTCAGAGAAATAGGCCACAATCTCACGAGCACTCACACACAATTGGCAGACAATACTGCAAAGACTAAACATGAAGACTCTTCTCCAGACCTATCTATAATCACCTTCACAGTGTATTTAGTGTGAAATAAAGGTGGATACTCCAAAAAACATTGTGAAGGGTTCCTGTATAAAATTGTCTGGAATATCCAAATGGAATTAAATTAGATATGCTATCTGAGTAATAGGGATGTGTTTCATGTCACAGGCATACACCGCTGTGAATATTACTATTATAATCACTTTAAAGTACCTGTAAGGCCTTTCTATGTTGATCAAAAATAAGTTCTGACTGAACTTTGAATACACACATTAATGAGATTATTCTGAGAGTAGCATACAGCTCTGAATAAGCACGGCAAGTCTCTGACCTTGAGCAATTCCTCATGAAATCACTTAATACCACTTTACAGGTAAAGAAGCTGACAGAGAAGAGCCAAGGAAATAATAGGATTTCACATTCATGGCACTTTCTTTGATTCTCTTTACAGTACAGACTTCCTGTGTATCATCAGCTGTGGTGCTGGGTTTCTGTTAACATCCAGCCTCCATTTGTAGGGGATGTAGGTGAGATTAAGAAAACTTTCCTAATTTATGACTATTGTCCAGTAGAGAGTTACAATGCAGGTTTCAAGAATGATGGAACGCACAGAATTGTAAAGATGCAAGAAAAGGAAGTAGAATATCCAGTAGTTTCCCATTACAGATGAGAAACAAAATCTGAAAAAAATAGAATTAGAAATTTACGTAATTTTTTATCTCAATACTACTGGCTGCAGAGAAAAGCAAAGATTTTCAACATACAATATTGTTGTTAATACTTTACTTCATAACACTCATTTAAAATGAACTATGAAAAACTTCTTTTAAATCTTAACAAATTCCTGAATATTTTCACTTGAGATGAAATCTAGCTTGACAGTTTGTTGCAGGTCAGTTTTTATGGCTAGAGTACAAACAACTAGGGTTACACATTTGGAACAAAAATATAGACTGGGGTTTACCATACTGATAACCCAACAGCCAGTCCTGGAAATTGCTGATGTCTGTGACCTTGCAGAGAAGTGCCAATCGGAGCTCTTCGAAAATGCTATCATACCTTCCTGTACAACTGAATATTCACTTGGTCTTGGTGGGTGGACTCTGACACTTCTTGCAAGACCAGCAATTCAGAATGAAGTGATTTCCTAACTGTGCAATTTGCAGGTACCTCAGGAATACACTTACATTGTTGTCTACAAGGCCATCAGAGCAAGAAGTTTCGATAGAGCCATTCATCTGCTGTAGTAGAAGTGAATATGGGGAAAAACACCATCTTGAAGATGAAGTTGTTTTCCCCAGACCCCTAGACATTGTTTCTGCTGTCCCTCCTATCACTCAACAGGAACTGGATTTATCACACGGCCCTAGCAGGATGGAGACCTTGGAAAGGACCTGGTACCGTGGAGAGGAGATCAAGTTGACCTATAGGTAATACTGAGTGGTGGTGTTGTTGTGCTTCGAGAAAAAGAGCTTCACTAGGAGCCAGAACCATTTCAGACTCTACATTCATGCAAAAGTAATAAAGCTGCACTGGGAAATCCATGAAAGAAGTCAAAGTAAAATTAACACCCTGAAATCACCACTTCATCTTAAGGGACCTCATTCTGTGCCTTGGGCACACGTGGGATCTGTGTCTAGCAAAGGAGAGTTACTGCCATTCCAGTGTCAGCTGGAGATGAAAGCTGTACCCTGCACTCTCTGCAGCTCTTTTAGATGCTTGTGAGCTGTATTTATCATATGATTCCTCTAGAAAAGGCCACCAACCCCTCCCCCTTGAAAGGTAGCTCTAAATCCTTTAAATTATCTCACAGAGCTTTTTATGTCCTTTTCTCATGTGGCACTGGAATTTCAAAAGGAGCCAAGAGGGGCAGTCAGAACCAACACAAGCTTTGCTTCATTAGAGTGAGAAGCAAAGGAGAGCTTTCTTTTTCCTCCTTCCACAAGTTAGATGAAAGCAAATAACTACTTCATTCCTCAAATTGTTCCCTGCAAGATCCAACTTTGCATGAAAATATTTATAAGAGATGAGAATTTTATTTGACTGCTCACTTCTAAAGTTTCTGCAACATCCAGCTGGAGAGATAAGCAGGCAGCCCAATAAATGTCAAACAACTTTAAAACATTAGAAGAATGGCAAAAACTTCTGACTTTACTTTGTTTGGCTATCAAACAGCAAAGCATGAAAGCTAGATGTGACACAAAGTAGAGTAGTGCTCACACATTTCACAGATTGCTGTAGATATGCCTAGTTCAAGGGGGATCTGTAATCCCCAAAGGGAGAAAAGAATCCCCCAAACTGTAAATCTATTTAGAATTTTTAGAAATGAATAAATTAGGTTTCATTTCACTCTCAGTATTGA
This sequence comes from Oreocharis arfaki, assembly GCA_013398015.1. NCBI lineage: Eukaryota > Metazoa > Chordata > Aves > Passeriformes > Paramythiidae > Oreocharis > Oreocharis arfaki. Next base: position 744,040 of record VZRR01009787.1, read on the forward strand.
AATAGTTCAGCTGAAAAAGTGTAGACTCAGGGTCAAGACACCTGTCCTTCGAGTTGCACAAATACATAGGGATTTTTATTTGTAAACTACACTCTATGAAATTGAGTCTTGAATATGCTTTTCTCTTTAAAGCGCAGGAACATTCAGAAGGTAATGGAGCTGGCCAGGGGACAACTTATTGAAAGCTCTAAATGATTAAGCCACTAAATTAGTAAAGCTCTGTAGCCCCAGAGAGTCACTGCCAGCATGTGTCACTGGATTTGGGATGAGCTTATTAAGGAGGAGAGACATGGAAAATGTGAGAAGTAAATTAGGTAATTGTTTTAAGAATATGAAGAATGTAGTGGTACTGTTTATTTCTTGCTATAATGCAAGTTTGGTGGAAATTTAGACAGTCACAGGTGACTTCAAGATCACAGATACTGAGGTCATATATATGTTTAATCAGCTCAATTTTTGCACAACTTTAAATGCTCATTTAGGCAGAGACAGTTTCTTAAATTAGGAAGCTTTGGATCAGAATACAGCCTAAAATCTTCTGTAGCAGTTAATTAGTACCTTTTTTGATACATTCCTGGAGAGAAATAAACTAAATAAATGAACAAGGAGCTTAATTCCTTTTACAGTCAATGACAAGTGATGAGCACCCTTAGAGTCTCATTCAGTCTGCCTAACCCTAGATTAGCTCTCTAGAGATACCTCTCCTTCCCCTGACAGTGAAAAGAGCCTAATGTGGCTGACTGTGTCAGTCACAAAGAAAGAGAAAGACACCACAGAGAACCTCCTGTGGTGCAGGAGAAAGGTTACAACACTCTTAAGATTTCTGATGCTCTCAACAGCTGTGGACATCCTTTTCTCTCTTGTATATTCAGGCACTATCCCACTTGGAAAAACTACGAAAAGTCAAGTAAAAGCACTATCCCCACAGTTATTCTCACTATCCACAGCTGTTACTGGAAGAGAGCAGCTAACCTATATGAAGGCTCTATGTGGGAGGACCGTGAACTTGCAGACATTCCTGAAGGGAGCTTTAATACTGCAAGGCAAGGAATTCGCTGAATCGCCCACTAGCACCAGCACAACACCAGCAACAATTTTTACATGTAATCTTAATTAACAAGAGCACCACAACAGCCTACAGAGCCTCCACTAAAAAGTTTGACATAGAGCTCCCAGGGTCCACCCCACACATTTGCTTAAAAATAAGTGTGTGGGAGCCTGAAAACAATTTTACCCTTTTTAGCTTTCAAACAACTGGAAAATGTCACAACCACTGACACCACTTAGAAGGATTGGTTTTCTTCTCAGTCACTTAGGCACTGCCTCAGGTGAAGATGTGATTTTGCTTCAGATTGAACTGGGGTCAAGTCAGGCTCCAGCTGATGAGGAAAATGTTGAAAATACTGGAAGAACTTTGTATTGCAGGTGCTTCCACTGTAGTGTTCCAGGTATGCACATGAGGGAAAAGTCTGTGGGTCAGAGGAAGTAAATAAAAAAGATTCTCTAAGAGCAGCTGTGGGCATTAAAGGCCATATGCAGAAGCAGTGATTAAGCAAACCAAAACCATATTAAAAGGATCACAGTATAGCAATGCATTAAATTAAAACCGAAAAACACTTCCAAGAAAAAAAAGAATGAGTTAAAAATACAAATAATTTTGTGGTTTCTTTTCAGGTGGGAACTCCATGGAAATGCTTTCTGTGCATACAGAGTCGCATGCAGGAGAGATTACAAAAAAACCCCCATTTACATTGTAACCTTGTAACAACCTGCCATGACTGGGTTTCTTATTTTAAATACTGTTTTGCTAAATATTATGGAATAAGTATACACCTGAATAAATCCTAAGCAAATAGACAGGTACTTCAGTCCTGATCAAAAGCTTCAAGCGCAGAAGTAGATTTTAAGGCAGACTTCACATATCAGAAGATAAACGGAGCTCAGTGAAACTACGGTTATTTAAATTCCCCATTAGGTCAGAGTTTTAAAGATGCTGTTACAAACAATACAAGTAGGTGCTGCACACCTTGTCTGCAGCAAAAGAGTAGAGTTTCCATGGCTTTCAATACAGTACCTTCCATGAATAATTCAGTCATTTACAAACCGTACAGTAAAAATAATTATAGAGAACTCCAGCTTCTCAGAAAAGGGAGGCTCTGTCATTCAGAAACCACTTTTTCCACTGGAATTAAATGGGAAAGTTGGAAATGCAAAATGAGAATATTGGGCTAGGTTTTCATCCTCCTTGTTCCAATTACACTGCCTGTTTCAGGGCCTAATTAGCTAGCTGAAAATTTCCCTATATAGGCAAGATCTGAGCCTCTGCACTTCCTTCATCAGCTTCTCCCTCCTGTCAGTCTGTGGGCTGTCAGAGTCAGGCAGGGTAGTCCTACCACCTCCCTGAGAGTTCCCAGGTCTTGGGAAGACCCCAGTGAACCAGGGATAGAAAGACCAACACACAGATCTTCCCTGAAAGATTCATTATTTTGGGGCAAAAAAAAAAGCTTAAGTGGCTGTGTCTGCATCCGGTATCTTCACTGTCCCACAGCCTCCTGCACTGACTGAACTGCAAGGTGCAAGAGTGCTGGAGCCATGCAGAAATTTTGTCACAAATGGTGGAAGGTAAAGATGCAAACGTCCCTGTTTACCTTCTGTCACAGACTTCTTCCTAAGTCAGGGCTGTTCTCTCTCTTTCGGGCATGTCAGAGAGGCTTTTCCCTCAGACAGAATTCTTACAAGATAGTTTAAGCGAAGGTTTTAAAGCAGCTACCTTGAAATATGAGACAAACTCCAATACTGGTCCCAGCTCAAGAGAAATAGGTTCTCTTGCCAATATTTCTCTCCCCATTTCCTTCTCCCACTTTGTCCTGCTTTCCCAATATTTGCAGAGGTATTGAATTGTGAGTTATAAAGTTTGATGGAAAGGAAAAACCACAATCAAACCCACTGGCAGGTCATCAACTACAACCAGACTGGGTCAACAAACTACAAGCCAGGTATCATATTTACATTAGTGTACATACAGGTAATTCAGTGTGGTGCCATTCCTTCCTCATCACTCCATGTGGGACAGATTGAAACAGACAGAAGTTTTGCCATTGCTTTCACTAGGGCCATGATTTCATCTGGATAAAAATCCATGCTATAAAATTGTAAATCAACTGCACATCAAGGATGGAGTGGTTGTCATTATCACTGCAACTTTAAACAAGACACTTATTTTTAATATGGCTTGAATTGTAGCCAGGGAGTAATAGAGCTAAATCTGTGTGCAATGCTTTTCCACTTACTTTTTCTCAAGTAATATGTATCCAATTGAGCAACAATAACAAAGGAGAACCACACATGTACTCTTGCAAAACATACTTACAGCATTTAGTAATTTTCAATAGACAAATAAGACGTGACAGATGGATTTGAGAAAGTTGGGTTGACAAGACTTACTCATGTGGAGGCAAAAATCAGGGCTGCTTTATGAAAAAAATCTGCAAATCAAGGAATTGTTAATGGAAACTCTTTCTTTGGGCTTATTTGTTTATATTTAAAGGGTACTATAGCTGGTTCCATCTCTGTGCTGTTACCTCCCCATACGGAGGACAGCAAAAGAAAATAAGAAACAATAAACGATACAAGAAATCCATCTGGATTTAAGGCTATATTTATTGTTTTAAACTTTGCACACTCAACTTGATCACCGTCTTTCTGAGAACTCTGTGCTCAACAGGAGCTTCCTGAATAGAATCTGTGACCTGGTGACACAATACAGAGACTTACAACCAACATCATAGTTGAAATCAATGAGATTAGAAAAAACACAATAAAAACAAACAAACAAACAAACAAAAAAGAAAAACCAAAACACCTGGCATTCTTAAAGAGAAGCTTCTTTTACTCTTGATATATTGACAATGACATTTCTTGTTACTCTACAATAAGGACACAAAGTCTTTGAAGGACTCAAAAAGAGGAGCTCAGTGGCTGAAGGGCTCAGCTGAGCTTTTGGTTTTATGGCTGGTTTTACCACGTTTAGGCTATGATCCAGCACTTAGTGACTTCAATGAACTTTGGATCAGGCTTTTAATAATATTAATTACTTTTGACTGAAATAAGGCTATGAGTATTGTCTGAGTAACACCTTTCCAATCCATGTACAAAGATGAAAATGCTTGGAAACTTTATAAAGCACAAAGCAAAACCCAGAAGGTACTGAACAGAGGCTTCACCACAGATTTCAGATGGACAAGGATGTCCCTACTGCTCTCCTCAAATTTCCTTTCTTTGTCAGCAGAATCAAGGTGATATAAACCAAATAACCAGAACTCCGTTTCACAATAAAACAGAAAGAACTTTTTCAGATCACAGATGCGGCCTTAACATATGCATTTACACACTTTCTCTTCCACTTCCTATCCATACCATGCCCCGTAGGATGCTTCTAATCTTCTGCAAGACTGAGCGACAAGAAGTTAAGAGGAAGTAAGAACAGGAGTTCACCAAAACTTCTGTCCAGCAACTGCGAAATGGCAGAGCTAATACCGGGCCTTTGAAAGCAAGTGACCATAGGAAATCAAGGTTGGCAGGGATTTAACCCTTCATGACTCATTTTGCTAACTTTTAAAGCAAGTGCCTGAGCTTTTTAACCATGTTTGACATCTAATTAGTCGAGACAAACAAGAAGTTAAAATACATCCTTGATTTTCTTTTGAAATAAAGCACCAACAATTAGCTCCAAGGTATTTGTTTAGACAAACAATAAGCACATCTTAAAAGAAAGCACAACGACTGTCACAGAAAAGCGAAGTCACCTGGGTCATTCTTTTCACCCTGCATGTTTGGGGATTTTTTTCAATATCGTAAGTTTATTTTACTCAACCACATCTCTTCATGGAGATGAGGAGCGGGTAAGTAACTGGGTAGCTTCTTTTTCTACTTGCAAGCAGTTTAAGTAGAGATGAATCACTTGGTATCACATAGTCACATGGCGGTGAAGTATATCCAGAGAGATAAGTATTAGCATGTGAGGTATTCTGTCAGTACCTAAAAGACATATTTTCAATACCCACAGCATTTAAGGATGTTCCTACGCAAGGTGTTAACACTGATCTGTGCACTGAGTACTGTGCTGGAAGCAAAATTTGTCTGGAAAAGCACCAGCTGACAAGGCTTAGTCTTCCCTGACTAATAATGATATCCCCATACCTGGGGATCAATGCAGCAGCACTCTCCTATTGACCTGGCCAAGCATTTACACCAGTACTTAACATTAAGCATGTGAGTAGTCTGATCTGATTTTTAGAGTTACACATGTTTGAAGTCAAATATGTGATATCCTGTAAGTCTTCAGACTTCAACTTGCTTTGGATTAACTACACATTTACTGTCTTCACTACATAGGAAACAGGGTTGCTCACCATTTGAACTCATTTTTGTTGCACAGTGATCCACCAAGTATAAAATAGTTCTGATGTCCAGCTCAGTCTCCTGTTCTGCTCATATTTGACCATATAGCAAAATTTGATATCTGATATTTTAAAAAATGAAAATGAGACTCTTTATCCAAGCAAGAGCAAAACTGGAAAACAACCAACCGGCAGAGCAGCAAAATATTTTTAAAGGGTCTATAGATACAGCACCAGTGGAGTGGGAAAAAAAAAATAAAAGGAGGAAAAAGAGAAAAGAAAAAAAGAAAACCACCATCAGTCACATTTGGCTACTCTTTGAAATTAGTTTCTGTGCACTTAGCCAATATGAGCAGGGGTAGCAGACTTGAGCCGTGGATAAACTTTAAAAGGGTGAAAAAACCCCAATAATTAATTAGCCATTAAACCCCTCTACAATATATTTTTATAGCATTTATGCTTCTATATACTAATCTGAGTTTCAGTATGATTGTAGAAGTTTGGAAGCAATTAAGAGGTTTTTAATGAGTTTTTAGACATGACACATAGTTACAGTTTCTTTACACTCCATTATTCAAAATAATCAATTTTGTGTTAAATACAAATGTTTCTTCTCATTAACAGACTCTTAACCCCTTAAACTGTTCTTTTCATTCATATACTTTCAAGATTAAATACACACAAATATGCACATATGTGTTCTTTAAGAAAACCCAGCACATGCATTTATTTCACACAGTGCATCCAAGTTTTGCAGGTGCTTAATTCTTTTTTTCATCTGGAGTGTGAAAATGACGCCTGCTCTGTATCAGAGAGGACTTTTCCCTCTCTCATTTGCAGCATGAGAAAGATGAAAAAAAAAAGAAAACGTATTTCTACTGGCAAGAGATGTATTGACACTATGCTGTAAACTGAGATTGACATCTATGACCAGGCATGCACACACATGTTCTCTTTTCCCCTCTGTAGAAGTGTGTTATTTCTCCTCTCTCCTTTCAGAACTGTAGCTGCTGCTCCTTCTCTCAGCCTTCAATAATCTGAGAATTATGAGGAGGCAGCTCTTCAGAGAGATGTGTACGTACCTAGGTGTACAGCTCTCCGTTTTAGAAAAAAATACTCTACAGCTCTTACATTTTAAACTTCTTTCCCAGTTGTACATTCTCCAGATTTGATGAATTCTTCTGAAAATGTACTTGGAGTGGAACTATGCTGATAAAGGGAAGAGCCTGTCTACTTCTCTACACTGTTCTCCTTTAATACTGGCACTATTATACAAAAGTTAATTACTGACAACTGCAGTGTGAGTGGCATTACACAATTTCAAACGTAAACGTAATCTCACAGCTCTCTTTCTTCAGTTACACCTTCCCTGTGATCTCTAATGACACACATCAGACTACACCGAAAACAACCCTGGTTCAAATAAATCGCACTGCATTAAACATCCATAGGCAGCATTTTCTGGTGCCTAGCAGTCCTCTCCTCCTTTTCTGGACTGATCTGTTCCTTTCAGTTTATAGTTTCTTGGCAAACCCACCATCTACTGCTTATGTTAGGCATCTGATTGTCAGATTTGTACAAACTGAATATTCATGACTTGAAAATTAACCACTTCATGCCTAAAATATAACATTTTTAAAAAGATACAAATCTTCTTTTATTCCATGATGTTTAAAGCAGATCTGGGATTGTGGCTGCACTGCATGCTCAGCACGGGGGAGGTGAGTAGGGTGGCCAAACGCGACTCATCGTTTTGAAGAGTAAAGTCCGGTGAAATAGCATAAGACTGAAAAATGCTCTAACAGGGATCAGCACGATCCGGAGTCCTCGTCTGCAACCGCAACTAACTCTTCTTTGTCTGGGTTTAAACTGCCTGGTACCGACAGCAGCACGGAGGGGCTTTTTAAGTAAATGTTTTCAGAAATTTCTCCTTATGTCAATTTCCCCTTTGGAAGATAAGGAAAAGCAGTGAGGAAGGTGAGGAGTGAGGGAGCGACGGGGCAAGGAGGAGAGAGGTTCGTAGGAAAACCGAGAATAAGAGAACAACAGACTTACCTTTATACGATAATTTGAGCCTTGGCACATTATTCTTCACATGCTGGCAGTTGACTCTTCCTGCTAGTAATACTCCCAAGGAAAGCAAGGCAATCCCCCTGAGCCANTGGCGCTCCCCGTCCTGCCGGGCGCCGCCGGGGAACTTCAGGCAACCTGGAGAGCGGAGGTAACAGGTGATGGGGGTGGGCTCCGCTCCGCGCCCGCCGCGCCCCGACGC